>CM017555.1:54924067-55394067 GCA_007844125.1 Sinonovacula constricta
TTAGTTTTATAGCTTACATGTATATAATAACTTTTTTTTTCGTCATATGTAACATCTTGAAAAACCTATTTCTCAAGATTTATAGTATACCGAAAACTTTCAAATACATTCCATTACTTTTCAAGCATGTCTGTTTCCTCTTCCACTTTTTTGCGTCGCTTTTGATGCTTCGTATAAACCACTTTTCTTGTATATCAAGTGAAGGGAGCACAATATAAAATGTACCTTGCCCGCCATTTGCCTATGGGTAAACGGCGAGGTTAAACAAAACCATTGACGACGACAATATCTGCTTCAATAAGGCATTATGTCCGGATAACTGAAATGTCGTTCGTTAGACAATACACCCAACCAGACTAAACTACGGACATATTGGATCTGAACATTAAAGGTGGTATCCGAGAGTTTTCCTACATCTTATATATGTAGTAATATCTGTAAATAAGAACGATTGGGATTCTTGCTAAAAATAAACATCGACGTCACAGCGGATGACGTGGATGATCTATAACATTAGTGGTCACGTGGTTTTCTTGTTTTAAAAATAGCCAACTGTGCAGCGTGGTTCAGATAGGAAATACATGTTTGTAATGGCGTTATGGTTCACATTTCAGACAGGTGTAGAACATCAATAAACAACATTTTGAGAGATCTGTTTAGATAACAAAGATATACTTAGTTGTTTAATGAAAATATGTTTGGTCCAAACTGTCGAATACCGACTTTAATGCTTTCTATTTCTGTTAAAATCTACGCCTGGAAACTAAGTTTATTGAATTTTGCGTCAATTTTGTAAAAGGGTTGAAAGTGATGTGAGAATGGCGGATTTGCTATTTAACTCAATAATGCTAAATCCATAATACAGATGGAACAAAGATGTCTTATAAATTGTATTATGGTCCAACAATTAGTTAGTGGTCATTTATAGGACCTGGCCATTAGTAAATAAATGTCATATCCATTTCTTTACATTATTTGAACGTATAGATATCTTGAGCGGACGCGGTAATGACAACATTTTAAAGGAAAAGATAATTATATTTCACACCGAAAAAAGACAACTAAATTTTATAATTTGCTACATCCGTCATGTTGTTTATGAGTCGGGTTACAGTCTATTACTACTTCTACTACTACTCTACTACTACTACTACTTCTGCTACTACTCTACGACGACGACGACGACGACGACGACGACGACGGACGACGACGACGACGGCGAACGACGACGAACGACGACGAGACGACGACGACGCGACGACGACGACGGCGACGACGACGCGACGACGACGAGACGACGACGACGACGACGGCGACGACGACGGCGACGACGACGACGACGACGACGCGACGACGACGACGACGACGACGACGACGACGACGAGGCGACGACGACGCGACGACGACGACGACGACGACGACGACGACGACGACGACGACGACGACGACGACGGCGACGAGACGACCACCACGACCACGACGACGACGGACGAGACGCGGAGACGACGACGACATACACCACCACTACCACTAGACTAATACTACACTACGACTCTACTACTTCTACTACTACTACCACACCACTACACTATACTACTACTACTACTACTACTACTACTACTACTACTACTAACTTACTTACTACTACTACTACTACTACTACTATTACTACTACTTGTATTACCCCTACTCTTTCTCTCTCTCTCTCTCTCTCTCATTCTCTTTCTCTCTCTCTGTCTCACTATTCATCTTTTGCCGCCCTAAATTTAATTTTATATTTATAGATGAATGTAAGGCTGTTATACCAATAATAATAATATGTAATTTAATAAAGTTTGAGGATCAATTTATTTCATGTCTTCCTGTAAGGTTCGAAAGAAGAACAAATATTGCAGAGAATTAATAAAAAAAACAATATTTTAACTAACTTTTTCACGTAAATTCTCAATTTAAATATATGTTTGCACAAACATTGACAAATTCTTAATTTGGCAGTAAAAGGGTCGCCGCGAATTAAGATGTAAAAGGGACATGTATTGTGTATATGTATTATGGACTTGTAAGTTTAACATGCTTGGTAATGTTTAAGAGGTGTATTTTAACAGCCATAAAACATCAGATACAAGCATTCTTATGGTATCAATCTTGAACACTAGTTTCCTTCCTGATAGCCATGTGTTTGTGTCTGTTCGAACGCCTGTTAATTTCGGCATAAATACCGCTAGCGTAAGCTGAATTTTGTAACACTTTCTCTTTTTCATCATCATCAACCTTGTTTCCAAAATAAGACACCATGCACTGGAATGAACCTGCATCGTTTTCACGTTTTTTTTGTAGTTTTGTACCAAATACCATTTTTTTGTAAATGTTTTGTTGGGTTAAAACCTTTCACGTGTTCTCGAGTCTGGCAAGATGGCTATTGTATCAGTAAATGTCACTGTTCTATCTCACATTCGCGTGACAATGCCTTTAAAGGGCCCTCCATGGACAGGCAGATGTATCGTTCCGCAAGGGCTCTCAAGTTAATTAAAATAAACCAATTAATTAAAGCGTATCTATGTACCTCGGATAGATCGGCAGAACGGCTTTCATGGCTTTATGCAGTAGGGTGTTGCCTCAGCCATTTGATCAGGCCGTGAAAAGATCAAATTGTGCGCCTGTGCGAGTTGTGGTGGTGCCAGGGATCCAGGGATCCCCTGGGATCGATGAAAATCGAACCCACTGCTATTTAGAATGGTTTTACATTGTTCGTAATCAAATGGGTTCGGAACATTGGGAGAGAAAGGTGACCCTGTGACAAAAGGAAACTTCAGGCATGTGTTACCTTCGTACAAATAGGATTAGGAAATATTAGACGTTCTCTTCTCGTAACAGCGAGGATTTGTTACACGTTTGCAATTGATGTGATGTATTTTCGAACTATGTTGGAACACTTTTGAAATTGTGATTAGAATTTGATCAGTGATGTTAATTGGAACTTGTCGGATTGTTACACATTTAAGAAACTGCAAAGATTTAAGATATACTTAATCTTCAACTCATGGAATGGGTTATATTCAAGGACCATCGGGCACACTCTAGAACACCAATCGTCTAAAACGCAACATCAAACCGGAAGTAACCGATGCTTAGAGTATTTGCTCATGTCTAGGCCAGGATTACTTCCGGTCTGGTCGTTGATGTATCAAATAGACGGATCAAGGTCACGAGCAACGTACTCAGGGGATCTACGAAGGCCTTCATTTCAGGTATATCTTGCACTTTATAGAAAAGAACAAGTTAATATGGAATTAAGTAACTGATCATATCTAACCTCATTATGTTAGGTAAGTGATAGAGATGGTGAAAGAGAGAAAACGTCAGACAATATTTTGGATAAAATGGTTAAGACATTGCAAGTACATGCAGGCTAGGAGAAATTGTCACGCAAGAGATTACACCTTGCCATGACTTCTAACCCACAAATTGTAAGTTACATGTATAAATCGACATTTAACAGGGAGCGACCATGCCTTATAAATTGTTTTTGCTAAAATAAATAAGAAGTACGACATGCAGTTATCGTTTGAAAGAAGCTAGCGGTACATGGTTGTCAAAAACACACGCACACACACATACACACACACGCACACACACACACGCACACACAAATACACACACACGCACACACACACACACACACACACACACACACACACACACAACCGGACGTGGTATTGCATTCAACAGAGCGTCGGCACTAAGGACGGGCCACGACGTACTATTTGTTTAATATGGAAATGGTATGGCTCCTTTGCTAACGCTCAAACAAATTTAATGGTATTTCCACGACTGGTCAGCCCGGTATCAGGATGATACGACTGAGACTTGTATCATGACATGTGTTCACGGCATGTTTCACACAATAAAGGCAGCACTTTATCTGCTGTAAGTGAACTATGTTTTTCAAAATAATTTAAATACTGTTGGCGCGTCGATATAGGTAACGAACAAATAAATAAGCAAAACTAGTTTTATTTACATGTATATTTGACATAGGTGAAGCCAACAAAAGATAAGTCTGCTAGGTAAAAAATCGACCTGTACCATATTAAGGTGTTATGTCATACATGCCTTTGGTAGTATAGACGTTAACGATTCTACCATTGTTATGATTTTCGGTTGCAAAATTCAAAGCAACAGTGTATGCTTTGTCTTTATCGCAAAATCGAACTATTTTGCGTTATGTAGTAAAGTATAAACGGGGTAGATAAACGAAAGTCAGAACGAAAAGTGAGATAATCAGATAATCAAATTCTAGTAAAGGCTAAGTCATCTGAATCGCTTTGCTCATCGCATTTATGTCTGTTCGTTTCTGTTATAGTTGGTTCAGACAGAATGCATCTAACCGAACTAAAGAAGCGTAAGGCAATATTGTTTATTACGTTTTCCGAAATGTCAGAAGTTCGGATCATTTGTCTTTGATTGAGATCTATCTCTAAAAGGAACACATCAGGACCACATAAGGAATTCTATCAGGCTGTCTAGACTTGACGTTTATAGCGACTGATATATAATGATGGGTTGAGAGTTGAAGGATCCGGTGTGATGTACAGTTTGCGAATGTTTGGGCGACGGATTGGTATGTAAGTTTGTTTTCTATTGAATCGCACCGACACAAGTGTGGTAACTTTGGCGATGACCAGTTATTTATTGGTAGATGAAGACCACAAAATTATGTCATGGTAGAACCACCGGCGTACCACGTGTTAGTTTGAAAACCTCCAGGCATGAAATTCTCGCCCCGACCGGTGTACATAAGTTGATAAAAAAGGAAGATTATTATATATAAAGAATAATAATATTCACGTTTGGTGTCTAAATGCATGGTGAAAGCATTGCTTTGTTAATGAAACGTGTGTATTGTGTTTTAGGTTAGTTAAACAATTAGGTTCTATACTTCATTCTAATTATTGTTTAAAACAATGTAAGTCCTGTGACTTATACCATGTATTCTACACGTACGTACTTTTCTCCCTCCCTAATTTCAATTGTACCACAAGTAATACATGTATACATTTATTTGTCGTAAATATACTTATTTAATCAAAATCTCAACATTAGACATTGGCTGAATTGCTTCACCAGCATGAAAGCAAATTTAGTACAATATAATTATTCGAGTATAAAATTTCATTTTAACATTTCGGAAAACAAGTTACATGTTACATATGTAACAAGTTACATGTGTTACAAGTACGTGTATCTTATTCACTTATAAAAAGGTAAGAGTGTAACTTTAATAATTGCAGGCAAGGGGAATGGTTCCATAACGCAATGCTTTATAACATGTTGAATTAATAAATTAAGTTAATTAGCTCAAGGTTACATAATTGGGCCCGAGGGGATAAATGCCAGAAGCTGCAGCATATGTCGTTTAATGTAAATGTATGTACATGCAGCTATCTGCAATATTAGAAATAATCAATTCTCGCATGTTGCTTAAAACTACCCATTTACAGTCGAGATGCTCTGAAATAATTTGTAGGAAGCGTCCCAAGAACACAACTTTAGTTTATAAAAATATAACTAAAAAAAATTAGGGGAAAAGCAAATAGTTGCAGACAACTTTAAATAGACTCTATCATGCAGCGCAGGAAGAACATGTTATGATATTTTCTGATTTCTATTAGCTAATATATAATTATATGTAATTATTTTTCATGATCTAATATCTAATTATATGCAATTATTTTTATTATCTAATATCTAACTATCTTAAGTATTTAATCTTCAGGTGATAAATGCTAGTTTTATTCAACATTAACATTGTAATATTCATATAAATATATATGTTTATTCGATGTTTCGTTAGCACGTTTAATATGAAAATGTTTCATTATCATACAAATTAGTAAAATATATAGATTGTGTCAAAATAGCAAAATGTGTATCGCTCTTAAAAGTTAATCCACGAAAACACACGCGATTTTAAAGAAGCTGCGACGAATCCTTATCGGGTTGCTATTTAGTTTCAAAGTTCGTGATAACCTCTCTCGTTTGATGATACAATGTAAAATACGTGCCCGCAATGGGTAAATGTTTCAGAAATTAAATGCGTGGCCGCGTATAGCAGAACAGAATAGAACAGAACTTTATTTGACTTAAACTACAATAGTTTCTTGTCAACAAACATGTTAAAAACAATGTGTATACAATGTGAAACCATGTGAGAAATACATATTTCATAAACGCTTAATCACAAACAGTAATAACATTATTGCAACAGACATAATTTGTTAATATTTTTTATGTGTCATCCTTACGTGCTCTTATAGAGAATGAATTTTCACTTGTATAATAAATGATTGTTAATTGGAGGCTGAACTAGTATTAGTCCTCTCTTTGGTCGTATTACAACGTGGACTTTTTTAATAAAGCAAAACAACGTAAGCGTCCATAGAGAAAGGAATACAATCATAAAACCATGTATGGTGCAACTATCTAGTCATACATGTTTGTATCATTTATATGATGGTTATTATTGACTTAACAAAAATACATATGCATGACTACTCAATATTAATTAACAAGGTCGTATTTTTGTAATGCCAATTAAGCATGGTGATAATTAGTCAATAATCGCATGATGCCTGGAACAAAACGGCACGTGGGGCAATTAAGAAGCAAGAACCGCAGCATCTTTGGGGTTGTTTCAATCTCATTGAAATCACATCCTAACTTTCGCTTCATTACTTTCCGCTGGTTAGGATCTAATGACATCGCATTAGGTGTCACCTCAATTTGACCTTTTATTAGCCAATGAAATCGTCGGCTGCAAAATGTTGGGGTATAACTTCATGAATATTCGCCAGATTACGGCTATTTACGGAAATTCATATTGAGCGACAATGTCCAAGGTATTCCGATTAAAGGTGCGTCACATTTCAAGATGGCAGCCCCATTGACATTTGCAATCCACTAAAACAAACGCCAAAGACATTACATTCGTTAGTTGATCGGTGCTGTTTTTGCGGGATGTCATTTCTCCAGGTTTTGATAACGGGATTTAAGCCGCAGAAGGTTGAAAATCTTAAGCGTTTTCGCCACTAATTGATCGTAAGGCATGGACGCCGCCATGTTGAAAGATTAGACAAACTTGTTTCGTAACGAGGTTTCTGATTGGTCAAGTTTGACGTCATCGGCTCATTAATATTTATAACTTAAAGGTCACTTCGAGGCGACCTTTATCGGGATGTTATCAGATCTTAACCAGCGGAAAGTAATGAAGCGAAAGTTAGGATGTGATTTTAATGAGATTGGGGTTGTTTCTATTTGCAGTGTGAGAAATAATGTGACGGTGTCACATATGTTCTTGTATTGTAACTCTTTAAACGACTTGATCCGTGGTTGTAATTGGTTTGGAGTTCCTTATATGGTTTTTTGAGAAAGTTTCAGCAAACATTTGTATATGTTTACTCGTGTTGTGTTTAAGTGGTGCATCATTCAACTGGCTCTATTTATTTTGTGAACATTTTTCTTTGTGCAATTATATTGCATAGCGTTGTTTTTGTTAAACTTGCTTAATTTCACCGAATCCAGGGCATTAAAAATTACCATTGCTGATATCAAAATAATATGGTTAAGTATTGCGCAATCAATTTATTTTGTCGAATCTAATGTTTGATTTTGCTGCGGGAAAACAACATTGATGCGAATAAGCAATCTTAAATCAAGTTCCGTATAATAAAATACCAGCGGCTTATAGATTGTTTTAAAATTCAGTGAATCGATAGTTTAATTCAATGCTGCAATGCTTAATGTTTGAAGTACATACATGTACCTGCACGAAAAGGGGAAATTTATAAATGTTCGTTTTATTATATTAAATAAAAAAAGCAAAACTTGTCTGAAGGTCCCAGACAAAAATGGCGGCAACAGTTATATGTCATCGAAGGGCTTCAGTACATGTGTTTGTGTACCTAGTTGCACTTTTGGAACAGGGAAGCCACACAATTAATGCACCGATTGGAATCCCGGTTGGGGCGGAAACTTTCCTGTGTGGAGATCTTCCAGCTGACCGGTTACACCTTCGATAAGCCACTGGTTCTACCCAGACATTCTGTCTTGGGTTTTTCTTCACCAATATATAATGCCGGACGTCACGATGCAAACAAACAAACAAAGCAGGGTTTGAAATATGATGACGATGTCACATGTCGCTGAAGCAAACATCACAAAAAGGAGGCGTGTACGCGTTGTATTTGGTTCTATTTAATGCTTTATGATTTTCTATCGTCATACAATTTATTCGGTCCTCGAATTCTAGTTGAGTGGAAGTCCGAATAGAAGAATACATGCTTCATTATTTTATTTGTTGTCTTTGTTGTATTTTGTGATATGGCGAATCGCGCAGTTTTACAATACAGGCACAAAATGCATAACACATCAGCGGTTTGTTTACTTCTGTCATTTCTGTTTTATTAACATCAGAAGTATCAGTTTATTGTCTGAGCTATAAAATGGAAGCACAATATGTGATTTTTGTCAGTAATACTACACACAAAGCTATCAAATAACGCATTTTGCTAACAGGTTAAGTATGTATCGTGAACTTATTTATCACACGAAACAGCTAGCAGATCAACATTTGCATTTGAAATATAAAGAGTCACGCACATTTCAGATGGTTTCAAAATGAAAAGAGTTTTTCTACAACATTATAAACTCCATACTTTTTAATAATAGTATGCTCATTGTTTTCAGATTATCATATTATCAAAGTATATCGGGAAACTGTAAATACAAATTCAAATTTAATACAAATTTAATATAACCCATTTAAGTGTGAAATGAATATACATTAAATGTAATTTGATCTGAATTGTTCATAAAAAAGCTTACTGCAGATATATCAATATGTGAAAGGAAAAGTTTTGCATTAAGACAATGTATGCCCCCTTGCCAAAACCATCCCCAACCAAACAATTATTTTCTGAATTACAATAAAAAAACTGTGTATTTGTTCAACCAAAGATCAACTATAATGATCTTTTATATTTACTTGTGCTGTGATGAAACTCAACCATTGATCCACTATCATGATCTTATATATTTACTTGTGCTGTGATGAAACTCAACCAATGATCCACTATCATGATCTTATATATTTACTTGTGCTGTGATGAAACTCAACCATTGATCAACTATCATGATCTTATATATTTACTTGTGCTGTGATGAAACTCAACCATTGATCCACTATCATGATCTTATATATATACTTGTGCTGTGATGAAACTCAACCAATGATCCACTATCATGATCTTATATATTTACTTGTGCTGTGATGAAACTCAACCATTGATCAACTATCATGATCTTATATATTTACTTGTGCTGTGATGAAACTCAACCATTGATCAACTATCATGATCTTATATATTTACTTGTGCTGTGATGAAACTCAATCATTGATCCACTATCATGATCTTATATATTTACTTGTGCTGTGATGAAACTCAACCATTGATCAACTATAATGATCTTATATATTTACTTGTGCTGTGATGAAACTCAATCATTGATCCACTATCATGATCTTATATATTTACTTGTGCTGTGATGAAACTCAACCATTGATCAACTATCATGATCTTATATATTTACTTGTGCTGTGATGAAACTCAACCATTGATCAACTATAATGATCTTATATATTTACTTGTGCTGTGATGAAACTCAACCATTGATCAACTATCATGATCTTATATATTTACTTGTGCTGTGATGAAACTCAATCATTGATCCACTATCATGATCTTATATATTTACTTGTGCTGTGATGAAACTCAACCATTGATCAACTATCATGATCTTATATATTTACTTGTGCTGTGATGAAACTTAACCATTTATCAACTATCATGATCTTATATATTTACTTGTGCTGTGATGAAACTTAACCATTGATCAACTATCATGATCTTTTATATTTACTTGTGCTGTGATGAAACTCAACCATTGATCAACTATCATGATCTTTTATATTTACTTGTGCTGTGATGAAACTCAACCATTGATCAACTATCATGATCTTATATATTTACTTGTGCTGTGATGAAACTCAACCATTGATCAACTATCATGATCTTATATATTTACTTGTGCTGTGATGAAACTCATGACATCCCCATTGTTTTGAGGTTTCATTGATTTTATAAAAATAAAATAAAATTTATACACATATTTAGCTTATCAAATTCGAAATAAGCACAATTTATTTGCATTGTATTCTACTTTGAGAACACTAATATTAATTCTAATAGATACGGAACGGTAAGTAAATAAGGTGTGACCTTTCGTAGAATCATTGTGTTTTTTCTTCTCGTATAGTATGTATTAAATAACAAAATGTATTTATGTAAATAAAGACGTATTTTACATGATCACGTGACTTTACGTCTACTGCCATACCCTCATTTGTGCTTAGATGGAATGCAGATATTCGGCTTATTAACCATGAAACAATTAAACGTCATGTGTATACAATTCTTCTTGAAAAAAGGCTTACAAAAGATAACGTTAATAAGGTGGGTTATACTTTAAGATGAGATATGCCCATTGAAAAGAGAACTCATTTACCTGCTAAAATTTAAATTAACCACGTATTTATGCTTTTGTAAATAATGTATTACGTTTTTTTTATTCTAGTAGGAGACATTCAATCGTTATGCCGGTTAGTGGCATTTGACAACTTGACACAAGTTCAATAAACTTCCTAAAAAAGCTAATCAAGATTGATACAAAATATTTAACATATGACGAATTGAGTTTAAAGACCGAAGATATTACAACGTAAATAGGCTGAGTATTGTTTTATCTAATATACAATTGTAATATAACAATATAGTTTATAACTGTAAATAAAATCTCGTTTTCTTTATTTTCAGTATGAATTAACATTAATAAATATGTAAATATGGTGTAATATGAATTTATTTTTATTATAAAATATCTATATTATCATGCCAAACACTCGTTTTCACAGTGAATAAAAGATGTTGGTCCCTTTTATACAAAGGTTTGATTCGGTGAATATCATACAATAAAAATATATTATCAGCTGTAATATAAACATACATCATTTGCACCCAAATAATTATACTTTAAAAGTTCGATGAATATTGCATTCAAATATACATTGAAACAAAGGGGAAATTGTTTTTTAATGGAACACATTATATAGTCATGCAATTCTTTATACATGTACTCGCGTTAATCTTAATACCTTATTAAACCATTTGTGTGTTAAACCGTTCTTTATGCTTTAAGTTATGCCAAAATGCTATGCTATGTTTGTACTGCTACACGTACAATACACGTTTACTTTCGGTTTGGTAAAGTTTCATAACCACTTTATTTCATAATCAACCAGTCATGTTTTTTAAAGTTTTTCCGAGAAAGTGAGGTTGTCTTCTCCCTTCAGTTTTCCGCCAAGAGTTGTCTCTATATGGTAGACAGGTGGCGGGTCGGCAGTGCCAATCTTGCGTTCGGGTTCCACCTCGTAGTCCAGCTCATCGTCTGCATCTACCCTCCTTGCTGGCTCAATCATATACCTGGTGTCTGCTTTGTTGTCGTCTGAGCGAGGGGACACAAGGAACGTGTTGACAATCAGACAAGCCACGGACAAGAACCCCAGTACCACGCCAACGATGTAGATGACCAAGCTTATCGGGAAGGCAACATAGGTGTGGTCACGGCGGCTGTCAAGGTCACGGACCTCTTGCATGAACGCAATGGTGACGGCGTCGTTTGACACGACGCATACCATTAGCCCAGCTGAAAATTAAAAGCGTTGAAAATTGGAATGTTACCTTATCTGGCTTCACGCTGTAATTGAGAGTTTAACAATGTATAATTAGAGTTTAATGGGTTGGGGAAGTGGGGGTGGATGGGTCTAGCTGCCTGGACATAGCCTTAGGCTGCAGTGGTATCAGGAAAGAGTTAATCAGGATAAGAGCGTTATTGACCGATCGCTGTTCAGTAAGCCTATTTGCATCACGTGTGACTAATTGTTTTACGACTTCTTCTACTATGCCATCTCTGTTTATACATGTAACAGACTAATCAAACTATCCAGCTGTGATCTTAAAGTATGGTGTTATCTTAAAGTATGGTGTTATCTTAAAGCATGGTGTTATCTTAAAGTATGGTGTTATCTTAAAGCATGGTGTTATCTTAAAGTATGGTGTTATCTTAAAGTATGGTGTTATCTTAAAGCATGGTGTTATCTTAAAGCATGGTGTTATCTTAAAGTATGGTGTTATCTTAAAGCATGGTGTTATCTTAAAGCATGGTGTTATCTTAAAGCCTGGTGTTATCTTAAAGTATGGTGTTATCTTAAAGCCTGGTGTTATCTTAAAGTATGGTGTTATCTTAAAGTATGGTGTTACCTTTAAGCAAGACTTGTGTGTGAGGTGTGTGTGTGTGGTGAGGTGTAATTTCATTCTAATGCCTTTAAGCACATTTTGTAACCGCATCTTTGGATACAAGACGAACAAAGAGAAAATCACAAATGTTTAAAAGTTCCTTTTCCAATTGTTCAACATAATACATTGTAGTAGAGACCAACTCATTCGACGTTAAGGCAAATCGTTTAGTCAACCGAGATAAAACTAGCACAATGATGTGATCACTGGTACATGTAGATGCAGCAGTAGCACAAAAATATTTATGACCACAGCATTGTAGGACAAACATGCATATGACAATTTTGTCGTTATACATGCAAGTTTTTGTTAATATAAAAATGTTTAATAACAAATTGAATGTTAAACCTTTAAAATGTGAGCACATTGTCTTGTAGCAAAAATCTCTTTCATCAATGCTAAATGTTCTGGTCAAACATTTCCAAAATCGTTATGTTCTTCAGCTAGAACGCTGTGCTTTTTATCTAACCAGATATTTCGGGGTCGTCATTCCGTAACAAATCATGTTTTCAGAATATCTCGCAATTAGTTGCTTTGATCTACAGTTGCCCTTAAATCGTCGTTGGCTTTTGCGTGGTTGGCTTTTGCGAGGTTGACGCTTGCGACACCGTCCAGAGTTCTGAGAGCCTCTTGAACTGCTAGGTCGAGATATTTGCGATATTTCGCGCGGACCCTTCTGTGTCTCTGAACCAGGGTGTGTAACAAAAATAAGTTAATCGTATCACCTCAGCATCTCAGTCTAAACCTATCGAAGAACTTATGCGCACTCGGGTTTTTAAGGTTTAAATCACAGTGGCATGGGAGTTAACTTCAAACTTTGTTTATTTTTGGCTTATCCGATTGCATGTATAAGCATTTATTTTAGACTAACTAAGCTTAAAATTTGGAAAGTATTGAATGTTGAATGAAATGGTTTCTATTATCGGATGTTAGGATGTTAGGGACTCAGATGTAACTTTTATCTCAATGTATAATCTATATTTCAGAAGAAATGTTTACTTGCAGCTGAATACTTGCCTGCTTTCCACTGTGTTGTTTATTTGATTTATTATGGAATAATTCTAACCATTGTTTGCATTATATCTGTAATCGCGTACAGTGTCAAACTTGCACCGCCCAAACAGCGCTTCTAAGCGCTTTGATTTATAGTTACATTTGTATTGTACGATATCTGCATCTTCGTGTTTTTCAGCAAGCAAATGGGAAAGTTAAATGTGAAATGTACAATGTTGCGTATTAGCCTACACTATTGGATATTTTAGTGTAAATGTATAACTAGATTGTACGGATACCACATAACATTCGTTCTCCTCCACTAGCGGATTTGTTTTTTATTCGATGTCGGTTATTTTTGGAAATGTACTATACGTATAAGGGCCGGAATGTAAAGCTTTGGTCCTTTGTAAAGAATTATTCTTGCTAATGTATTTTATCGGATTTTACACGTTCTTTTCCTGTATACACTAGGCTTAGGCCTGTGTAAAGCGCGTCATAAATTGGTAGTGACGTGTACATAACTCTTCATCATTTTGATAAATTTCCGAAAATGCCGGTCATAAGATAAAATGAACGATACCTAATCGGAACTTTTCGCGATTCAACCAAAATCATTTAAAATCTACTATAAATGATAATTGCATTTTTATGACTATTTCATGTCGTCTCCTTTGAAGTAATACTAATAAGTACGGACAACAAGTTACATGAATTATATATGCCATAGATTATATATGTAAGGTTATTCTACTTTTTTGTTGATTACAATATAATAAAACAATAACAAATAAAGCACTAATTACCTGTAAAAGACATGATATTTGCTGAGACGGCGCCTCTAAGTGTGTCAGGTGTAATACAGAACTGGGCAATCGTCACCAAGATCGTCATCATGAATGACGACATGACGAAAACAGCCTTCTGGATGTCCACATGGTAGCGATTATCTGCATTAGAGAAAATACAACTATAACATTTAGTTACCAAATATGCCAGATATGTCTGTTTCCTGGGATGTCTCAAAGAGTAGAAAATACCCGATTTAAGCTTCGCGTGTATTTATTGTCATTACTTTGCAACATGTCCAACCCAAATACTATCACGATGTTGTTTCGAGTCCTGTTCGTGTGAGAAGATCTCACTGCACATTCATGAGACGGTGCATGGTTCTCATTGTAATGTATATAAAACGAGGTATATTTCTCATATATTTTCTTTCAATGAAACGGGAGCATATTTCCTATTGTAAAGTACATAAAACGAGGAATATTTCTCATTATACTTTACATGAAACGGGACATATTTAGTATTACTCTTTACAAAAAACGGGCCATATGTCTTATTATACTTTATATGAAACGGGACATATTTCCCATTGTAAAGTATATAAAACGGGGTGTATGTCCCATTATACTTTATATGAAACGGGACATATTTCCCATTGTAAAGTATATAAAACGGGATGTATGTCTCATTATACTTTATATGAAACGGGACATATTTCCCATTGTAAAGTATATAAAACGGAGTGTATGTCTCATTATACTTTATATGAAACGGGATATATTTCCCATTGTAAAGTATATAAAACGGGGTGTATGTCTCATTATACTTTATATGAAACGGGACATATTTCCTATTGTAAAGTATATAAAACGGGGTGTATGTCTCATTATACTTTATATGAAACGGGAGCGTATTTCCCATTGTAAAGTATATAAAACGGGGTGTATGTCTCATTATACTTTATATGAAACGGGACAGATTTCCCATTGTAAAGTATATAAAACGGGGTGTATGTCTCATTATACTTTATATGAAACGGGAGCATATTCCCCATTGTAAAGTATATAAAACGGGGTGTATGTCTCATTATACTTTATATGAAACGGGACAGATTTCCCATTGTAAAGTATATAAAACGTGGTGTATGTCTCATTATACTTTACATGAAACGGGGCTGGGGCATATATCTCATTTTAAGGTACATAAACCGGGACTTATTGCTAATTGTACATCTCAAGCATATATAAGGGTAGTTTCCACGACTGTTTGGCCTGGAGTCATGATAATCTGACGGTGTGTCGTATCATGCAGGGTGTTAACACAGTGAACGCAGCATTCTATCTCCATCAAGCTGACGGTCTCCAATCTGAAATACTGTTGGTGGGAGAGGGCGTGTTTCTTATTGTAAGGTAAATGTAATGCAAATCCGATAAGCAAACAAATATCAGTGTATTTTACATGGAACGTGCGTGTTTCTTTGTCGCTGTTTAAGCAAAGAGCGAGATATCATTAGAAATAACTATTAAAGACCCAAGATCTGCATTTTATTTTACATCTATACTACTAAGCGTGTGCAAACACTGCCCTTAGATTATAATAGTTTAAATGTGTCAATTAAGTGGACGAATACTTACAAAATACGGATATACATGTACATGCACCGGTTGGCTGGGGGAATTGTATATGTATTGTACTGCAATATTAACTTCAGTTATACGGAGTTCTCTATCAAAAAAGACATAGCTGGCAGGAAATCATTAAAAGTACCAATTGAACATCCACGTATTCCTACTCCTTTAATAGCGGGCCACGACGAGAACACAATTCATTTGATATATCTTTTCCTTACATTAATGGGCATGAGTGAAGTGGGATTCTCATAAATTATTTGCATATCTGAGCGTACACCAAAACATCACTTCATAATAATGTAACTGCCGACTTTCATTTTAAAACATTTATAAAGTTCTATTGAGCACACAGCACGGTGTTTATATCATACATAAGCATGTACTAACGAGTGAAAACTTTCATGCGGGGAGGTTTTCAAGCTCACCAGCTATGCGCCGGTGGTTCTACCCAGACAAAGTCTTGGATCTTCCTCCACCAAAACAGCTGGACGTCGCCAATATGATCATAATTGTGTGGGTGCTATGTAAAACCAACCGTATCAGCGAGACTCAATCGGCCAGATATCTAAACTTTCGGAATACATGTATTATTTTGTGAAATTTTATTGCTCTGTTTTAACATTATTTGGATTTTCTTTTCCCAAACATGTTAACATCATACATTTCTTCTCCAACTACGCTGCTGCCGTGTGTTTCTTTTAGACAATGTTCTAATAATTTTGCAATATGTACGTACATGTAAAAGTACTGACATGGTACATGTATCATGATTCACAACGAGTTCAGCAGTATTTCTGCCTAATTTCTAAGTACATGTACATCGTATCTTTCTGCTTTATAAGTTTGTAATCGAAGGTCTCATAAGGAAATGACACACACTAGAGCTAGGCCTAAACATTCTTTATAATATTCTTGTTATATTGGTGGTCGGGCATTTAAGACAAATTCGAGGAATGTCACGCATTTATAAAACACAGTGCGTTTTGTCCTTGACCCTTCATATGCCATTCGGAACATTTCTGTCAGTTTACAGAAAAAGCGGATACTTTGCCGTAGCCGAGTAGTTACGATTGGCAATGTGCTATATTGTTAGTAGTAACAACTACTGTTTTAAATGAGGGTAACCAATAATGAGATCGTGATTGTTGAAATCGTTTTGAAGGTTAACACAAAAAAAAAAACTAATTATTTTATGCTTTTTAACATTAATTACGCAAACCTTTTCGCCACAATGAAACTGTTGTTATATTCACACTTATATTGTATATAAAATCATACTTGAATTATATATCTCGTTTAAATGATATTCTGTTGAACTTCAATACGCCGTGTTCTTTGAAAGACACGTGCGTGCTGCGATGACATTGGAACTACATTGTAACCATGACTACACCCACCTTCTCCCGGCAGTTCTCGTGCTTCCTCTAGTGTAATGACCCCTGTGTAACTGATAACCTTCCTATTACTGTGTTTTTCGTGGATACTGGACACATTGCAGTCCTCCCGGAAACACCGCACCGTGTAGAATATCCCAGACGACTGGACATAATTCCCTTCTACCTCTACTATCCACCATGGTGAGACTATAGCAGCAAGCTGCGCAATCGCACACAATACCAGAATTGTGTTTCCAATACGCCGCAAGACCTTAACTTTAGTAGGCATAGTTGAGTGCTTAGTTACAGATACAAATCACTTAACTATGATCACAAACACAAAGTTCAAGTAGTCACAAATTGCTTAGCAGTTACTTCAAATCACAATATGGTATCCGTTTAACAAAGTTGCGTCTTGCTCATAAATTCATCGCTCAATCAACTACATGTATACAACGCACGATTGTATATAGCTCTTTCCTGGTAATTTAAATCACGCGTAACGTTCACTCTGCATTGTCACATTGTTCATAACAGTTTGCAAATTATTCCTCAATATAACAGATCACCATTGTCATTAAATAGCACCCGACATGCGCCTGTGGACACCACGCTTTCATTTGACTGTAATGCACGAACTTAAAAGTTGTATGCCCTTCGCAATTTTCCATTTGTCGCTCGAAATTCAAGGTCACATCGTTTAGTGCTAATTGCAGTGCAGAAACCACGTGGTCCACGATTAAGATAACATAATGTGCAAATTTGTCTCTATTTGGCAATCTATACCGTTGTCATTTATTTACAAGTAGGTGTGTTATCTTCCATTTGGGTGACACCGGACGCATGATGTTAAGCAAACACAATTTTTAGCTGTACATGTATAAAGCTGGAAAAGTTGCTTTTAAAATGTATAAGGTTGATCTCTAAAAATGCTATTGAAACAATCGATAATACCATCCTCCTCCTCCTCCTCCTCATCATCATCATCATCCTCATCATCCTCATCATCACCACCATCATCATCAACATCACCATTATCATCATCATCATTACCATCATCATCATCATCATCATCATCATCATCATCATCATCATCACCACCATCATCATTATTACCTCATTATCATCATCATCATCGTCATCATCATCTTCATCATAATCATCATCATCATTATTTTGCTCTTGGTCATTCTCCTAAATCCTGCTCCTCCTCAGCAGCAGCAGTAGCAACAGCATCGTCATGATCCTCATGACTGGCTTATGCATAGTCATACCACTATCTCTGCCTCCACCACCACCAAAACAACCAGCACCAGCACCATCCTCCTCTTCCTCCTCCTCCTCCTCATCATCATCAACAGCAACAACAATAACAATATCAACAAAAACAGTTGAAGCAGCAGCTTAATTATCATCACTGTGCTTCAAATTATTTGCAACTCATTTAGTATAAAATGGACGTTGTTTTGATTATTCTGTTCGCAAATCTTACATAAGAATATACTTTTGAGACACTACATTTAACATTTAGAAAGTATGTCATACATTTCTCATCTTTTTCCATTAATTATCCCCAATGTTAATTGTAAACTGTTGACGTAAGAGCGACTCATCCAGTTTTACGAGTTTGTCCTTCACGCTCTGTGGCAAGGACGTTTTGACGTTACCGTAAGTTACGTCGGATTTGCTTTATAGGCGCAATGGCAATGCTTCGTATGTGCGCGTTTTTTTTTCGTTTTTTTTTTTTTGTTTTGTTTTGTTTTGTTGTTGTTGTTTTTTGTGCATGGTTTTTTGTATGTTTGTTTATTTTATTAACTTTTTTGTATTTATAAGCCCTTCTAGTCCGACACTGAATTTTAGCAAAATCCTGCAGTTTTTGGGAAGCAGGACCACAGGCAGATGTCAGAGTAAAACCTTTCGGCATCAGAGATAGAACAGTCTCTCTTCCCTGACTTCGACTCGAACCAATGAGGCCGAGTAGTCATTGGAGTTACAAATCGGAGACTCTACCACACGACCTCGGTGCATCCCCTGCCCCGGGGGTTTTATGGTTGGCAATGTATTAATAGTCGCAAGAGAGGAATGTTTTAAATACAATTCTTCTATTTGTCATATTCCTAGGCAGAACTTGTATCTAGTTAGTGGGCAGCTTGAACGAAGTGTTGTAAATACATTTAAATACATAAATTACATGTTTTCAAAAATCTAACATCTCAGTCCGAGGAACAGAACCTGGGACTTTCCTTTTGAGCAGCCATAAACCTAAACTTATAGACCGAAACATTCGAGAATTACATTATTCCGACCTGAGAATTTCGCAAACAGTTTTATTACATACCATTGTGGTCATGGAAAATTGAATGTTAAAGGTCATGACCGGAAACAAAGCAACAAACAGACTTCAACACTGTTTCATTTGTTCGGTTGTTTGTTGTTTGTGTCTTCTGCCACCAATATTACATTTAAGAATAAAGCGCTAGCGTTAACATATAATAATAAAACTATTCATACTTTAAAGGTAACAATAGGACAAATACACATAAATAGCACGGCTCTTACAGTCATAGCAGTATTATCGTATATTCGAAAACAAAACAGCCTTTTTATCTTTCATTGTTCGGGTTTTGTTTGGATAAATAGTCTGACACAGGTATGATAAACAACGATCTACACAAACAACCACCCACCCAGCCAACCAAGAACACCCACCCACACACGCGTATATTTTTGTACACGCACACATGCACACACACACACACACACACACACACACACACACACACACACACACACACACACACACACACACACACACACACACACACACACACACACACACACACACACACACACACACACACACACACACACACACACACACACACACACACACACACACACACACACACACACACACACACACACACACACACACACACACACACACACACACACACACACACACACAGAGTAAATGGGCGTACATATAGCTAACTTTACAGTATTAGCATAACGTGCACCTGACTTGATAATAAATTGTACGACAGCTATACAACTCTATGAATACTTTGCCTATCATTTTGTGGTTTTGGAGCATGTATCTCTAGGCCATGGATTATATGCAAATAAGATTGTGTGTGCCGCAACAGCCATGAACAAAAAATAATAATTAATGCTTCTGTCAAAAGTCAGCTAAAAGTGCACCATTATGAAGCAAAGACGCTTTGGCATGTTCAGCTGTGCATTATCGCAGACCGGCCGCAATAGCTCAGGTGGTAGAGCGTCGGCTTGCGGATTGGGAGGTCGTGGGTTCAAACCCCGGCCGGGTCAAACCAAAGACTTTAAAGTTGGTAGTAGTGGCTTCCCTCCTTACGCTCGGGGCTAAAGGGACAGCATAACGCCTGACTCGTCGGTGTCAGTATAATTTACCGGCCGGGTACAGTCCCTGGGCACCTCATAAGTGCCCCTGTGCTATAATGATAGAAATGTCGATGCATGGTATCGGCAAAAAAGCACACATTATCGCAGAAACAGCAATAACGTGTATAAATATACATCTACAGTATATATACACAAACAGTCGATGCGCAGAACTTATTTCAGATGGGAAGGATAAAAACGCTATGAGGCTAATGCTAGAGTGAAATTTAAATATTTATACGCTCAGCCTGGAAACGTTTTTATTTTGTCATTAGAACTTGCCTTGGAGTGGTTTCTCTTGCCTGTAAAATTTGAATTGCATGTCTTGCTCGTAACCTAGCTGTAACTTACTTTTTGATACTGGTCGATTCCTTGATGTATGCTTGCCTTTTACATACATTTCAGAGACTAGTTATAGTTATTATAGCGAAGTTCTGCTATTTTTATGGAGGAAGAACAATACATATTTTAGTTAGAACCACCGGCGCATCGCAGGTCAGCTAGAAGACCTCTCATTACGTCCTTCGCCTCGAACTTCCTGATGTAAAATACGTTTAACGCTATACAGACTCTAATGAAACGGCGTAATCGATACAAAAGTTTAAAGCATTAATTATATTGCACAGAAGTCAGTCCATAACAGTCGCAATTAATCAGAATTTAGCCACAATTATATAAACAAAACTGAAAAGCACCAGTTAAACCCGTCAAATTATAATGCAATTTATGTCAGATGCTGTAAGTAAAGAGTGCGTTACTCGTATAAAAATACATAAAATATAAATGTTCCAAAAAGGTAAGGCTTTGACCTTCCACACTGAGAACCCGGGTTAGAATCATACACAAATATTCAAAGCATAATTTGTTTATATAAATTTTTTTTCCTATTTCCATCGTTTTAGAAAGTACTCATCTTAAATACGCCGACCAATAAGTTTATTATTGTGCCTATTTGTAACATAGAACGTCTAAAACTAATAAAAAAGATAGAAAAGATAAAACAATCTGCCAGCCAGAGTTATTAGAACTTTAGGGGGTCTATCTACATTGTCTTGTGCACAATGTCAGTGATTGACGAACACAGCATCTTCTGGCAAAAACACGACACCGAAAAAGTTCTTGAAAACGAGACACTGCGAGTATACACCACCGACAATCGCAGAGTAATGAAGGTGCATACATTTATAGAGCAACCTTAGTCTGTGGATTTTTCGCTTTGAGCAATACTATTTAATTGACTGTATACATTTGGTTGACATTTGATTCTATAAGCTCATAATTATGATATCATTGGTTACTATCTGCACACGTTTTCGAAATGTATGGCCCTTACACAAAACCATAACTTCAAGTACGGGAGGCCCCGGGTTCGATCCCGGACCGCGACATACCAAAGTCGTTAAAAATGGTAGTGGTATAGCTCCCTTGCTAACGCTCAAGCAAATATAAGGGTAGTTCCACGACTGGTTGGCCCGGTGTCAGGATAATGTGACTGGGTGTGGTATCATGCCAGGTGTTCACGGCATGCTATACACAGTGAAGGCAGCACTATATCTGCTTCAAGTGGACACCGTCTCCAGATAACTGAAATACTGTTGGGGGCACGATAAACCCAATAAACAAACAAACAAACAAAACCAAACGGCGACAGGGCAATCCGTACCCTATAGAAAACATTTAATTATGTTATACTATGAAGTTGTATCGTTTTCAAATACTTAAAGCAAAGTAGTTCTTTCGGGAATAAAAATGTGTGTTATGTGACAAAGTAATGCTACCAACAAGCTGATTTTTTTTAAAATACATGTAGTTAGCGTCTAAGCATGCCCAGACATATCCATTTAGAAATCGGATATACTTGGAAAGTTTGGAAAGCTTTTTTTTTGGCAGAACGACTTCAATCGATCGACTTACAGTCCATCAGACAAATAACTTAGCTGACCACCAGCTGACCGGACGCCAGCTTGAAAGCCTTATTGCTTGAAAGTTTTTGCCCGACTTAGTCGGCAAGTGGTCGACCTCTTTATATATATATCGATTTTTAAGTATTACATTTTAAATTTAAAAATGTATGATAAGCCTTTTTATTTTAGAAATAAAAATAATACATGTATTATTTAAGATATGGATGTACTTATGCACATGCCTTCTTGGGCTACTGCCACCCTCTGACCGGCTTGTTGAAGTTCCTCCCTGTTGGTCACGTGTTCATCATGGATGCTTGTTATCACACAATCCTCTCGCCAGCAGTGAACATTGTAGAATATCCCATAAGAGTCTTCTGCATTTCCCTTTACTGACACTATCCACCATGGCGACAAAATGGCCGCCAACTGCAATACGATTGACGCCACAAGCAAAACGTTTCCAATTCTGCGCGAAACTGAATTCACCATTTTTCACTTTTTTATTAAATGATATACACAACAAAATACGGTGTAAGATATCTTGCTTGGCCCCGAAATTAAAAACAAATGGTGTACGCAAAAGTCGTGTTGTTGTCTGAAAGATAAATAGTAATGTGAAAAAATGTGAATTAATTAACATACGCGTTCATGATTATTTATTGTGTTGTGACAGCGGTATGCTACTCGGAGGTTAAAACTTATGAATATATAGTTGAAGATTGTTGCTGGTTTGTTTCAGGACAGCAATATGCGCTCACTGACGCGTCACCTGAATGTGTGTTGTGCAATGGAGGTTATTGCAGACGACAAAACGGGATTATGCATTTTATTAAAGTTTAAGGCTAATGCACTAGCGACTTGTGTCTTAAAAGACGTTCACATAAAGAATGTACATGTATCGAACAGTTTGCTGTTTTAAAGGGACAGAGCCTCAGTTTTTCAAAATTTTATTTAAAAAAAAAATACAAGATTTGTTGAATTCATCTTCCCAGTAGTTTATATGCGAGCATACTGTCTGTCAAACTTTTATTTAGCCTTAAGGTGGGAAGAAAATCAAATATATCGCCACGTTTTTTCAGCCATTGTTTCTTTGGTGTTTTAACCTCAACAACTGAATATATCTCCGAACTGCACATGCGGTAATATACTTCATTATTAAGGCCAGCCCTAACCATTATACTACTTGTCTTAAAAGAGATGCAATAAGTCTTTTCTCTTCAATGGTTAACTTCCTCTAGGGGTCAATATTAGTCCGGATTGACCCTGTTATTGGCCCATTATGTAACAAAAGGTGCTTTCTATGCCGGGGAAAACCCGTTTAACTTTTAGAAAACTCTGAAAATACATAGTTCATGCTTACACATCAATAAAGTGATGCTCATCATTTAAGAGCCGCTTCAATGTAAATGAATAACCGCCTAATGATTTGTTAAAATCAGCTGATTTAAACGTTTCCATGTCATTGTGATCAGTTCTCAACAGAAATCCGGTATTGTCGGGAGGTGCGTGTATCTGGATCAGTGCAGAAACATACTTTTGTACCAATGTCTAACAAAATAAGGTCATTCTTGAACTTCGAATACATCTTTACTTATTTTGATATAATTAAAAGTTCATTTAAAATATGTAAGAGGAATCTAATTTTTGACATACCAACAAAATTTAAATATAGGACTTGAACTGTAAAACTTATTTACAAATAATCTTTTGCTCATTATATGAAATGCGAGCTCTTAACACCAAAACATAAGTTTAGATACTTCTGCGCGCATGGGATAACCTATAATTACTAGAATTTTAAATGTCTGTCTCAACACATGTAGCAGGTAAATGGGATTAACTGGTACTATCTCCAGAAAAGCAATGTAACTGGCATAAAACAGTTCAAACTAGAAGAAAATGGCAAAAAAGACTGGCAAAATCAATAAAAATTGACCCCTCAGTGGGTTCGATTGTAATCCCAATGACTTGATAAAAAGTGTCAGTTTAAACCTGTAAAAATCATAACATAGGTTTTGTTGAAAAAAATTAAATGTAAACATTGTGCCAGTTACGGTATATAATGAAACTAATAAAACAATATATATATATATTAGTATTTTGGGAATATTGATTAAACAAGCAGACAAAAATATTTAGATTGTGGTTACTGTGGTTACTTAATAAATATCTGAAAAAGACTTTAATAAAATCATTTCTAAGTTCCTTATCAGTAAAATACAGTTTGTTTTACAACGTCATGTTAATGGAGATACATAAATAAAGTTATCGAATAAATTAAAGGACTTTGTTTGAACCGAAATCGTGCCAAAAAAAAATCATCGTGCGAAACAGTGATTTCTAATTTTTAAAAAATTTCTTAATACTTCTGAATTGGAACATTCGTATTAATGAGTTTCTTTTTATTTGAAAATAACATAATTAAAATCTTAATCAATTAATATTATTAAATCTGTATTTACAAGTTGTAAACCTCGATACACCATTAAATGTAAGGAACATTGGACAATTATATAGTTTTTCAGCAATTTCATTTTATGATATAAATCAAAGATTATCATAAGAGCGTAATCAATTTGTAGAAATTACAGGTAATTAAGTAAGACCCTGACAGATTTGTTTTCTCAGCTGTTTAAGTACAAGGCATACATATGGTTTCCAGTCAAATACGTGTTTTGAGAAAATAGCGAAATGAACATATCTTGACTTTGAGTATGCCAACGGCGGTAAAAATAACGGTTTAAGAGATGATTATAATTGATGATGATAATACTGCTACTGCTGCTGCTGCTGCTGCTGATGATGATGATGATGGATAGTGAGGATGTATGCACAACATGTACATCTGCGTCTGTTTACAAGGGAGGTAACACATTTTGTGTTAATGAACAGGTTATCACACAGTTAGTCTTCGTAAATTTATGACCGGTTTCAGTTCAGATGAGGTATGTTTTTCTATGCCATGTTCGTTGTGGAGATTTAGTTTTGAACCAAACCTGATTAACAAGCCGTTGCTCATATTTTATAATTTCTATAATGTCAAAATAGTGACAATTCTTCATGAATTAATGCCAACGTATCAGTTCTATCATTCCAAATAAAATGAATGGACCAAACCTTATAACGTTAATCCTGCGTAAATATGTCTCTAATTATTTAACTTAGCAGCAAACCACACAGCGTCTTCATGTAAACTTTTGGATATGACAGATTACTATGTTAATAACTTTTCCATTTTGTTGAATAAATAAGTTTCAATTATTTTACTTTACTTTTAAATTTGTATCTTTTAAATTGTCTTAGAAGCTTTAGCGTTTATTTTGATGTCATTTGACTTGTGTTTAATTTGTTGGTTATTTTTTATGCCCATGTGTAATCTGACCAGGCAGCACAATCGGTAGAGCGTCGGCTCCAGGTTCAAATTGAAGGCACTTCAGTGTCTGTTCAAAGCGGCCAAACACCATTCTAACACCAGTACGTGAAGCAAAGCGGTCAAACACCATTCAAACACCAATACGTGAAGCACAGCGTTAACCGTTCGGCATTGACACAATATTCAAAGTCCGATTGTCGTGCTGGCACAATATTTGGCACGACATTCAGCTCGATATTCAAAGTGACTTAGTTTGAATGACGTGCCGAATGTTGTGCCAGCACAAAGCCATACAGTTCAGTAGTTTATTTTCGAAATAGAGTAATATTAAAGTAAATTTTTAATTTCACCACTGGACAAATCTTGTAATTGAATTTTGATATAAACAGAAAGTGCAACTTATTTATTATTGCTTGGTTTGCTGTTTTTGCGTGAGTTGAGTTTGAACCAGAGCGGACAATTCCCGATGTGTTCAGCAGCCAGTCAATTAGACCATTCGACCACCAAGTATCCGCTAGATATATGGCTATTAGATATATATTACACCTGACGTTTTTCCTTTTGTCTGAAATGCATATCCTTTCAAGAAAATGTTTGCATCAATTTCAGATGTTATCTTGTTTAGTTAACACTTCGTTCAGAATAATCCACATTTCATTAAAAAACTTTTGGCAATTGTCTTGTACTGAAATCGACGTTTCTCAAAATAAGACATACAACTTCAAGCTCCGCAAAATATGTTTGTTTTCCCCATGCGCAAATTTCAGTCAGCATTTTCCAATATAGGTGTCGCGCTCTAGCGCGTAGCCAGTAAGAAAGTCCTTTCAGGATGTATGAATATACTTTTGATGATTTTTAAGACACCGGCCATTAAAACTAAGTGGAATAGCATTACATGTAATTCTGCTTAAATTAGTAAGATTATGACCTTTTGCTTTTTAAAACATTGGATGTAAATAAGGAAATATGACAAATTCATAAGTAACACATTATACAAAAAGTGTTAACCAAAGCAATATAGCAGGGTCACTATGGACTCATACTGACCTCTAGAGGAAGTAAACCATTGGAGAGAAAAGAAAGCTAAGTATATTTCTAACATGCCAAACAGAATAAAGAGAACACAATCCAATCTCATATAAGGAGGCAAGATGTGCGTCTCTAGCATGATTTGCTGAGAAATTGCCCAGAATAAATTGTTTCCAAATGAATGTACAAGACCCGTTCTTTATAGGAGAGTGACCTAATAGAGAATGACAAAAGTGATGCCAGGCTGGGGATTACTTGTGTATTCTGTAGATCCTGTTAGGATTAAATGGGAATTATAAGTGCCACCCTAATCTACAACTCGACGATCTTGAGTGACAAGTTTTACGGAAAACATGTGAATGTAATCGAATTGCCAGAACGTAAAAGTACAGCCCTTGATTCTATAATAGGTTGTATTTATATAAATAGACTGATAAGATCTCACAGGATCAGCGACCGAGCTTAATCGTATGCGGCCATGTTAAATTTACTTATTATATCGTATTATTTTTTCTAGTCAAGATATTACATGTATCTACATGTATATTTTTTTTAAAATAAAAACTACATAAAAGTTTAACTAAAAAAATATGAATGATTTTTGTAATTCTTTAGCTTCAGTCATTTTTTCGAACAACCCTCGTATGTCTTCTTTTTCAGATAGGCTACAAATAAGATTTTATATTAATGTAATATAGTTGCTAATGCTTCGTGCCAAATTAAGCTGAAAGTAAAAAAAAACTGATTCCAACCAGAATCCTTGAACGACCGCAATGTTTAAGTAAAAAAGTCCGCTTTAACCCTATATCATTTTAAAAGATATGACCTTGTCAAACCGGCTGCAATAGCTCAGGTGGTAGAGCGTCGGCTTGCGGATCGGGAGGTCGTGGGTTCAAACCCCGGTCGGGTCAAACCAAAGACTTTAAAGTTGGTAGTAGTGGCTTCCCTCCTAACGCTCGGGGCTAAGGGGACAGCATTACGCCTGACTCGTCGGTGTCAGTATAATGGACCGGCCGGGTTCAGTCCCTGGGCACCTCATAAGTGCCCCTGTGCTATAATGATAGAAATGTCGCTGCGCAGTATCGGCAAAAATGCCGGCTAATTCCATCCCTTCCCATCCCTGACCTTGTCACAAGTCGTAAATATCTCTGGATTTAATATAATACGTATGTTTTATGACGTTATCTGGAACAGATTTGATATTTTAGAGATTTAATTTTTTGACAAAATAGCACATCTTGCAGATGTACAATTCAAACGCATTGATCAAAGAGTACTTTTAAATTTATGAAAGGCAATATTCGCCAAAATTCAAATCACTCATTTGTTATTTAAAAACTATGAATTAAATATTTAAAAGTTTATTTGTCAATTGTTACACCTCATCTTTCATATTACAAAATCTACAATTTATATTTCAGCATTACGCTACAACGATTTAAAATTTCGAGCTTATTACTTACAAATTACAAATCGGCAGACGAAAATCTTTAATGTTCAATGTCATAATTGGAATCGCGTAAATTCTGACGCAGTGTGGCACTTCTGGTCGGGGATTGCTCATCTAGTTAAATAAATATGAAATTTACGCACCCAAAAGGCGTACGCGTACGTTTGATGTTCACTGGGGAATTAACGGGTGAATAGCCTAGCTAGGAGTGCCGTTGTTATCAAGACGATGTTTAGTTCGAACACACGAGTATGTTCAGTTTATGTTCCGCGCGTCGTGACTCTTTAGTCTTTGAACTATTAAACCAGTGTTATTTTAAGCAAAACAACAACAACAACAACAACAACAAACAAACAAACAAACAAAAAAAACAAACAAAAGGACTGAAACGAAACGCGAGAACAAAATATCACGTTTGCAGCTTTAAAAGAGACACGGTTCTACTCCTAATGTATATGTGTATTCACATTAGCTTGAATTAAACTGATTATTGTCGGGTAGTTTTTTTAAGGAAATACAAATGGGATAGATTATAATCAAATGAAGGCTCTTCATATCGAAACATAAAAAGTGTTTGCGAACCATGAAACGGCGATTTTGAACAGAATGGCGAAAAGAAAGATATGACACCATTTCTGTCTTTTAAATGGAGTATTGTTTTTACTTCTTTTACCAAGAACGACCACTTGGCATTTTTTCACAGTCTTATAAGTCCCCTAATAACGATGAATTGAATTGGTATAGAGAATTGTTAACTAAATTATTTTAATAGTATGTTAAAAAAGACCAGGCTATAGTGTAAACCGTATTTATATTGTATTTTTTTTCAATAAAATACATTCTGTTGTTGCAGCAGTTTCTTACACATGTAGTATCGAGCAGTTTATGCATTACGTTTGTATATTTGTGCAAATATTAATTGCGCAAGTAAATCTCTCTCTCTCTTTTCTCTCTCTCTCTCCCCCCTCTCTCTCTCTCTCTCTCTCTCTCTCTCTCTCTCTCTCTCTCTCTCTCTCTCTCTCTCTCTCTCTCTCTCTCTCTCTCTCATTCATTGGGCCTGTGTGGTAAACTTGATTAGCTAGAGCACTTACTTCACGATCAGTGCTGATATTAACAGATCATAAAATAATATTGCGTGTAACATTGATAATAGCTCTTTAAGACAGCCATCTAGGGCAATATTGGGCTAAAGTTGGTATTCAATATATACTGAAGGAAAAAAGTTTAGCAAGTTTTTTACGACTTTGGTTTGCGTCTATAAATCAATGCGACTAAAACGTTTCCGTATTGACAAATTGTGCCCATCCATTGACAACATGATTTCCCCCCTTTTTTTAACTACACCATTATGTAAGCGCGTGAAACGTAACTTTCAAGAAAATCCCGTGCAGTATGTGCACAGCAAAACGGACGATCCTCTGCGGGTCACAAATTTCCCTAGGAGTCAATCCTCTCTGAACTTGCTAAACTTTTTTTCCTTTAGTATATATAATACCCTGCATACTTACTGCTTACACTTATATTTTAGTTTCAGTAAAGACTGTAGATAGCATTACCTTAATTGTAAGCCAGTACAAATACTGAAATATATCTCTTAAATTGTCCATTAATTCCAAATTTATAAATGCGCCCGATTGGGATTTCAGCTAAAAATAGATACCGACGTCAGAGCTGATTGCCCGGATGATCATGTAACGTGAACACTTTTAGGGGATACACAATGTATGAGCATTATTTTGTTTAAACTCATACTTCAGTCTAAGTTTTTAACACTTCCAATTGCTTGATATTAATTTTTATTAAGTCGAAGTTTAATTATCTGATTTCTGGGCTGTTTTTGTGTAGAATACAATCTCATTATACCGATTTTTTGTCACTATGCTAGCTTAAAAATGGTTTCCTAATTTTGGCATATTCCTTATATATGAACTTATAGCGTATCTGTGTACCTGTGCTCGTGAATAATGATTGCCTCTAAGCATTTTCAATCATTAAATTTCTATTAACTTAACATTTGTTTATTGACTCGATTAAGTACATTTATCTGAGTTATCTCTTATGATTGAAACACTTGTTTAAACTTACGATTATGACTATCAATCCGCTGTTCCACGCGATTAATTAAAATATCTATACGTTGCCATTTTTCTAGAGCTCAATGGGGTCGGTAATTGAGAAAAGATGTTTGAATGGCCCGTTCATGTCTCATTAGCCGACTTCTACATTTTCATTGTGCCTACTAACAATAATAGTTGTCTAGCCTCAGTGCCCAGACGTCAATCTTGGGTTTTTATAGATCATTGTTAACAACCAGACGTTAAGAGATACTTCTTTTATATTGAAGTAATGTTACAATATCACTTTCTTTTGAGATAGAAAAGAAACAACAATAAAAAGCACAATATTGTCATAAAGGCCAAAATAATAAGTAACCATTAAGATTTGAAAATATGCTCGGACGGGACATGTAAAAACAATTTAGGGAAGAAACTGAATATTTGATTGGACTGGACGAGAGAAGTTCGAACACGACTTAAGGAAGGAATGATTAAACTAAATACGAAACCTCTAAAAGGTGTAAACAAAGACATGGTAAGGCTAGCTGTTTCGAGTTCTTACATGTTAAAATGAAATATATATTTCACAGTTTTACTTTATCTAAAATTTCGTTTTTATATACCAGTTTCTTATAAAAACCATACTTGCAATAATTACACAAACGGCAAATCTTTCACCAGCAGGATATAACGCAAGTATAAAAGGAAAAAAGTCAAAGTAAAGGCGGCCAGGTTAACGGATAAAGCGAAAAACAAACACGATACATCAAGTTGTTCAGTCATATCCGAAGCTCGCTGCTTCCATAATCATATGATTGCAAGCTACACTGTTAAAAAGAACGGAACACTCGGTTCTTTCCTCTGAAGAAAGAAATGAATTACGGTTATAATGGTACTAGTGCCTCAACCGAACAAAAAACACACATTTGGCATAAACATCACAATTAAAAATACTTTTAAAACTTATTGTTAAAACGCAGGTTCGATATATATATTTCGATATGCTTAAGTCTAACAATTACCTCCCTTTTCAACAATTTAGTGAACATTAATTTTGCTGAACATTCAAACAACGGACATAATACAACACGCTTCTGTAATTATTAAATTGTTTATGTTAAAACATACATTTTGTTTTAGCTACATGTAGGAGTGTGGTAATTCTTCTTTCACACATTTTAACCATATCATAACTGTTGAACGAGCCACATAGTTACTAATGTAAATCTTAAATGTTCTGTGTTTAAATCTTATCAAAGTAACCAAGTTACGGCTATAATATGATAAGCACGTGCACAAGTGAAATGTTACCAAAGTCAGACTGATGTTTGTATTTCAAAACCGGCAGTTTAACGAGGATTTTTACGCATTTACAGATTTCTATTTTAAACAACTAGCACATGCTTGGTTTAGTTCTTGAAGGAATAACTTGGACGAGATAAAAACGCAGAACTATATTAAGATATGACAGGCTTTACGACTTAGCAAATCAAAATTAAGAATTTGGTTTGAAAAAAAGTACGCTAGTTATTGTTGCATTATCCTCTACAAAACTTGAACCATTCAATTATTCATACAATCATCAGCATTATTTTATATTAACTTATGACTTATTAACTTATTAATCTTTAGTGGGTTATTGTAGCTAATATGTATTTCTATTTATCCTAATTCAGCATGCGGCTTTGACTTTGTAAAACATAGAAAACTTAAGAGATGAACACCCGATTTGATGGTCACTCTTCATCAGGCTATTTTTTACCAGTACAGAAGTTGACGAAGACTAAATCAGACAACTCGTTTAATGTATTTTCGTGCACTTAACGTCTTTTACCCACGTTATTAATTTCATTCAGGCTCTCAGTTTGACATCCATTAGCCATATTAGCGATAAGTGACAAACGTGATAAGCCATACGAACAACAGCAGGGTCAACGATGACATTAAAATGATTAGGGTACATGTGTATAATATGTGCTTCTTTAGATATTGGTTGGCAACAGAGAAAGAAAATTCCACTTGACCCAGACTGCTTATTTCTGTTTACGGCTATTGTGGAAAGCGCCACATTATTGGCATCGTCGAAATGTAGATCTATCGCACAATGGAGAGCGAACACAGGCCAGTATGAACGTTTATACGCCTGTCAAACACCCACCCACGCAATCCATAGCAAATCATTCAAGGTGTCTTGGTTTTAGAGTATAATCACCTAATATTGTGCCGGTTGAACCATTCAAAAACTGGTTGAAGTATTCGAATCCTTTTTTGTGTGTCCGATGGACCGGTAATTAGCCCTTAGTACAATGTGTAGATCTATTTGTCATCTTAACTTTTAGTAAAAGAAATATACCTCCGTCTAATCAAATAATGGTTCAAACTATACTTTAAATGAAATTATACAGAATAAGAACTTGATTGCACAGTGATGTACGTGGACCACTGTATTGCGTCTTCTTTGTTTTCAAATATTTATCATCGCCACAACAGAGTTTCTGTCGTGTCTTCATAAGAAGGTCTTGATTTTTTGTGTTTGTTTCTTGGACTTGACGCCCTAATAACAGAATTTCAGTTATTTGGCGATGGTGTCAACTTAAAGCAGATATAGTGCTGCTGCCTTCACTATGTAGAGGATGCCACAAACGCATAACATGCTTCCACTCCCCATCACATTATCATGACACCGAACCAACCAGTTTTGGAACTTCCCTTAAATTTGCTTGATCAAGGGAGCTATACCAATACCATTTTAATGACTTCGGTATGTCTCGAACCGGGATCGCACCATGGGCTTCTCGCTCCTGGAGTCGATGCTCTACTGATTGCGCTACTTTGTCCAGTATTTTGTTTTTGAACTCGAGAGTGACAGGTTTGAAAGCAAAACAAATGTATAAAACATAACATATGCTGGAAATCTTGTTACGAGGTAATTCGTTACAGTTAATAAAACGAAAGAAAATGGACATCGAGGTTTAATACAACTGACAACTTTTAACTGATTCTTTTGCTGTCAAGAAACCATGGTTGCTTTTTTCTAATTTGATTTTCAATTAGGTAATTAATCACGGTAGGACTTTTATTTCAGCTAAGAGTTAAGTAAAAGTAAATAATTGATCATCGTCTAACACAGTGGACAATTATTCGCCTCAGTTTCCCTGGCGATCAGAGTCCAATTATGCGTTTAGACATAGAGACCCACTAGATAAGATTTGCTGTTGTTGGAATGGAAAATAACTGAATGGTCTGAATTCACAATGTATGTTTCTTAGGCGAATTCAAGACTTTTAAAGGGGTTTCAAACAGGAAGTTTCTGTCGGTATCAACACTAGAAATATTAACTACCAATATCTTGCTTCTAATGCTGACACCGAAGTTTGTTTTAATAAACATCTTATCATATTCTTTTCATTTAGATTCATGTAAATGAACGATACAACTAAAATGAATAAGCTATTTTACAACATATCGCAGCATTCCTTAGAAGTGGAGTTAAGCATGTTTTTTTATATATATATTTGTAGCTGTTAAATATTTTTATCTGTCTGTTTCACCATCAAAACTTGGTTTTATTTTGTTATATGTTAGTGTTTTATAATTCTGTATTTCATTTTGGACTTATTTAAGACACACAAGTCGTTTGAGCCTGACAAACATTTTTTTTTTTTTGCTCTTTGTATTCACAAAGAGTCATAATCGTTATCTTTATACAAAAGAAGATTTGCGACCACAAGTGACATTGGTCAAAAACATTATACCAAATAATAAATTGGGTCCATGAACTATCAATCACCTAATTTTATTTATGGTGTCACATATTTGGGTTCCGCGTGATAAATGAGACAATTCTCCTTATTTGGATCAAAGATCATTATTATTGGAAAAGATAATAATTTGTCTCGGACGAGCATTGCTCAATTATTTTTGTCGCCAAGACTACTTGATGAAGACAAAATGGCCAAAGAACAGAGATCTTTGTACGTCATTGCCAGATCAATGAAATGTGTCAACATGAATGAAACAAAGGTGCAGCCACTTTGCTACAAAAAAGCATTTATTAGTTATTGAGGCTCGATTTAGCATGTGTTTTCTTTTTCGTTTTTTTTTCATGCGACTGTTTTTTTTTTCTTTTGAATTGAAACTTAAAGTGCATCAACTAAGTGTTTACAGAGGTCTCATTATTATATGTAAATCGCAAAGGACTACGGTATTCCTGAAGGAATTTCTGCTCGTCTGTTTGCAAAGTCGGGATATATTCGGCGTTATATACTACCCAAACTTTGCTAAGGATCACTTTTTGACATTAGATATTTTTTCATATTATCACTGTATGAAATCAATTTTGCTTACAAAAAATAAACAGGCTATTCAGGCTTCATATACGTAAATTTTATGATTTGATATGTTCACTTTGCACCAGAAGCATGAAGCCACAACTTGATAAAAGTAGTATACGTTAGAGAAAGTGATCCTTAGCATATATTGAGTAGTATATATATACCAAGCAAACATAAAGACCGTTCCTAATTTCTAATGTAATAACTTTATTTAAGAGTGAACATGCTTTGTATATATAGATTAATGTACTTTATACCAGCAAAATAAATATTTTATTTAAGTCAAATACACAAATTGTACAATTAGTAGACATGTACTTTTACGATCCTTGGTTTGTCTAGTAGATGGAACTGATTAACTTTCTTGAGCCAATTATTGATGTTTTTTATATTCTGACAATTTCGATGACAATTGACCTAAATAAATCAAACCAGCATATAAATATCTGGCTCAAATTACGCCATGTTTGCCAAAGCAGTAAGTGCAATTTAGATCTTATCGTGATTTTGTTATGATATGAAAGACCTGAACAGACCCCACTAGGAAATGTATACTGTTTAAAAAGTCATTCGTTATGCGTATTAAGTGGCTTGGAATGTCTAATATGCCCCTATATCATACCATTTAATGTATATTCTTCATTGTTAAGACAAAACACTTTTTAACTTATCCGAAGGAGAGAAAAGAAGTCCCCATGTGAGAATATTTCCAAAATGAAAGGCAGTGTACCGAGTAAAGTTTTTAATAAAAGAGCTCATAGATTTCTTAGAAATCAGGTTTAAAATTTAACGTTAAAAATGTACAAGAACCTAATGATAATGACGCATTTTGCCCCTGCTTATGTATACATTGTAACTCTTCAAATCTGCATTAATCAAAGTATTTTAAAGCTGACATGTCTATACATTGTTCGATGTGTTCCGCCATTTTATAGTCAATGGTTTTCCTTTTTCCATCGTTTGGATGAATGTCAACATTTCTAGGTATGATTTCCCAGTTGGTTGACTGAAATTAACAGTGATCTAAAAGGGTTATGGAGTGACTCTATTTTAGGTCGGATTTAGAATAATTTTGCTATATATCAACGATCCTTTAGCAAACCAATTCAATTTACTAAATCATAGTATGATTTTTGAAATATGTAAATTATACAAAAAGAATTTGTAATTTTTCACACGAATCATGCTAAATAAGCAGCATAAAACACCAAATTGGCGTTATTTGTTGTCAAAATACGTACTAAAACATGTTATTTATTGAAGGTTTTAATTATTAACGATTGTGGTATAAATGTCTCAACCAATTATGACCAAATAAAAATATTTAGGTGCAAGCAAACCCATGGCTTTAATTTATCTATCTGAACCTGATTTTGACTATTCAATACTATCTCTACTAGTCCATGAGCCACGCCTACCACAACTCAAACATAACAGAACAAATCGTTACTTCTTCCAGTAACATGGATACTTTTATATATCAACATGAAATAAAATACGTAAAAGGAGAGAGGTGAGATAGTAACTGAACGGGAATTAGTTGTGTAAACATTAAATGAGTGATATGTTCATTAATATGCTCAACTATTGAGCTCAGTTGAAAAGTGATAAATGCAAAATTATTTTACAAACGATGAACATGGTATTCCAAATGTTTAATACTGTAATGACAATGAACACACCTTTAATGAATCTTTTATTTAAGGAAATTCTTCATAAATAATGTTCGTGCAGCAAATAATCCGATGCAATAAATGTACTTTTAGATCCTAGTCAATAGTTTTTACTCGATAAACCTGTCGGGATTGTTAGAAAGATTCGCTATATATATATACGTGCACTTCTATCATATACAGCTGTTGAAAGATCGCTTTTATTGATGCGGTCGCCCCTGTGTGCTATTTATAGTGCTAGTTAGTTTGGCGTTGGTCCACAGCCTCTCCACTAAATGGTTTACATGTGTATGCAGAAATCCGACCTAGATGTTTACATATACATCTATATAATATTTTCAAGTTCAAAGGTCTACTTTTACGTCTTTTTAATTTAAACTGAGCAGACCCTAATACATGTAACAATCAATGCTGAAAAGTTTATACTTTTCGCCTTAATACAGCAGTACTTGACAAAGGGGATTTTAAATGCATCCGTGTTTTATTTGGATGTACCAAACTAACAAACTAACTAAATCTCTTTTATTCTCTTAACAGTTAGGCAATAACGAGTTTAAAGAGATTGTTTTATTGAGTAAACTTCCTGTCCGAATTATATTTACTGAGGTGTACGAAACAAAATCAATATTTGTCAGCAGCGGGTAATATTACGACTGAAATATCTTTTATTTTCTCACTAACTAGGTAGAACAACCTGAAAATATTACTAAAAGCCGTGTTGAAAATGTTTACATAGGTAAGGCTTTTAAATATAAAGCAGAGAGAACTACAAATATATGTGTGTAAATATTTAAAGCAAGAAAAGTAATGAAGCAGAAACACTTTCATATTGCATAATTTGAAAAGTGCTGAAATATTAAATAAATAAAAAAGAATTTACAAATAAATAAAAAAATAAATAAAGCAGACCAGCAGAAATTCAGCGAAGGTATGTGACGTTTTCTATTGTGAACACGTAGTAAAAGAATGTCGTCAATTCCTTCGATAATTGACATGTAACAACATAACTGAAGTCAAAGATAAGGTAAATAGGCTAAATTGATACGTAAGTGTTTTTAGTTTTTCTTTCATAAATATTTGAGCGATTGCTAGAAGTTTAGTATTATAAACATATTCTTCTTTATTATTCAAACGCACTGTGCTTAGGTTAGTTTATGTATGTAATCACCTATAAAATGCCTTAAACAAAACGTGGTTGTCGAACGTGGACTTGTTTTTTAAACATTCGAAATAGATCATCCTCACGTCGGGATTACGTCATATGGTAAATATTATCATATTTTTATAACGATAATAACGTATGGACATTCTGCAAGTATATAGAGGATCTCACGTTAATGATTATTTGATATTGCTTTTACGGAACAAGTCTACTGAAATAATAAGATGCTAGTCTCTGCCGAGCGTCATATTCGTTTCAGTTGACGAGTTTCATGAAAACAATATCAAACAAGCACTCATGAAAGATTCTATTTATTACGTAATTACATAAAAATATTATGTTCAGTCTTTGGATATACCCACCTTTCTTTGTCCTTGTTTACACAACAGTCGAAGCTTACAGCGAAGTTGTAATACAGTCCTCCGCTATGAAAAGTAGTCTATAGCAATAACCATTTGATTTGATACAATCGTAACAAAAGGCAGTTATAACGTTTCATTTATCAAAATTCTTTTAAACGTTTTATTTTACAACAAGATGTTGATATAAATTACAAAACTAAGAATGATTGTAAACAATACGCTGTTAAGATCCACTGTTTATTGCGTCATTCAAGTTACGTCACACTGGTCTACTAAAACATGTATACACGTGTTGTGTCAAGCTGTGTACACGCTGTTTAATTTAGAACCAGTGTCTAATCTTATGAGTCTAATAATTTTTTTCTCGGTGGTTGTATGTGGATAACATAGTGTTCACATCGAACAGCTTTTGAATAAGAAAAGTACTTTCCTGTGCTATGGTTTGATAGACGTTTCTCGGCGGAGATAACAGCATGTTTTACGATTCGTGACATCAATAATCATGGTAGGCAGTTTGTTCACATCAGCTGGATGTCTCTTGAACCAGACATCTGTATCTGAAGGTAGGTACTTGTTGTTTTTGCTATGTAAAATATGTGCTCTAAAGGGGAATAACCATGCAGACGTTTAGCTTTGTATTTAGAGGAAATTGATAGTCCAGTGGTAGGACACGCGACTCCGGATCACGGGGTCCGTGGTTCGAACCTTGGTCTGGTCGCCGCTAATTTCATTGAGCAAGAAATTAACATTGAATTATTTTCCTCAACCCAGGTGTGAACATGGATAACTGCGAGGGTTATTTGTGTCATACAAATGACTTCCTATCGCCATATGTCTCTGCTGATTATACGAGATTTACAAATATACCCAATGACCAGGGGGTAAAACGGTAAAGTCGGCCGCATATGCCGGGCGAAGACGAAGACTATAAAACAGACATTGCCTTTTTAGTAAAGTATCGAAACGCGGAGTTATCGCGTAACGTTATCATCTTATTGTATGTACATGTAAGTGTATTCGCAGCTATTAAATTCTAGGTATTACAATTACATTCGTATGTTTGTTATCAAAGCGACGCTCTGTGGAAAGAACTATTCAATATATCAATGCGTGCTTCATGAATAAATTTAACGACCAAAATATTGGGCAACAATTGTAGCTAATACTGTTTTTTCCCTTAGATTTTTTTTACATAAAACAGATATTAAACAGGTTACAAGTACAGTGAAGGAATACGGCTATCTTTGGCTTTCCTGAATTGAGACTCATGATTTATGATATGCATGAGAATTTCACGAGATTACGCTTTGTAGAAAATCGATTGGAAACAAATAAAGCAGCCCGTATTCGCTCAGTTTACAAATAAGTCAAGTTGAACTTGTCCTTGAAACATGCAAACCATTTTAGCGATTGTCATCTCTCATTAGCTGACCCCATTCATCAAGTTGATGTATACCTTTTGATGATCGTATTGTTACGAAAAACCTTTTGAGTTTGCACTCACCATACGGAATAAAAACCGTCATTGTTTGCTTTACTAGCTGCAAGAAGACAACAGAAAAGTTTATCGGAAGATGTCGGAAGATGTCCGTTTTTATTTTGGAACAGACATTTGTGATCGGCCAAACAGGTGTTGATTTATGCTATCAAAACCAATTTAATTGTTTGTTTAGAAACAAACTTTTTCCTAAGCTTCTTTGATGTGCACTCTACCGAAATAAAACGAAATAAAAATATTTGTTAGCAAATATGTTGTTCGTTTCAGAAAAGATTTCAAATTGTCCGAGCCGTTGTTGGTAACCTATGTCGATTATATTTTGCTATTATGGGCATATGTTAAATGGCTTGCACGGTAATGCAAATAGTTGAGTGCCATAAATACAGAAAGTAGATTTAACTACTAAATTCCATGCGCTTACCATTTCAATTTCATTAAAGATGAGTTTAAATAAAGCAAAACGATTTAAACTTGCCAAGATATGGCTTAAGGTTATCCGTTTGTCTCACAGAATAAATAACGGTCTGCTGCTTTATTATTTTTGGTTAAATGTCGGTATAAGTAGCTTGACTTTTCTGTGGTTAAACCTAATCATTTTTATTTATTTTTTGTTATCAATCTACTGCATCAACCGTATATAATCTAGTTTAGACAGTATATGTATATATATATTGTAAAAACACACGTCTTAAAAAATTATGATTATTTTTATCGTACGTTTACTTTAAGACAAACGTTTCTACAAAGAAGATAATCCAAGTTGTTTATTTTAAACAGCAACAAAAATATAGATTGGGACTGATGATAACATTCCCTGCTCATATCAATGTTATGTAAGTTTTGCCTCCTTTGCCTTTCGGGTATATCAACCAAAGCAAAGTGGAAATGGATAACATTGTGCGCATGCACATGGCTTCCGTTTCATGTTTATGATCTCCTAAGCTATAATCATTATTAAATCATCCTATTATAAATTATTTCTAAAAGTATGCCGCAAAACATAAATTAATGCTATATTTATCTTTGCCGCAAAAGCTTAACATGCTACATCGAATTGTCATATTTATTTGACAATAAAAAAACCCTTAGCGGTGTGAGACCTAAGCTATGGCCACAGTGACTCTGTGACCTATGGCCACAGTGACTCTGTGACCTATGGAAAAGAGTCGCACCCAAAGATTCCACGGATCATCAGCCATGCGACTTTGTCCAATACATAAATATGCATAACACATTAGCCCCATAGAATTTTGGCACACCAGTCATGCTTTATTTTGATGAGAAATGTTTTGCCACACTGACAACTGTTCCGACCTTTTCTAGTCTAGTTTCTGTGCCAGTGTAATTTACCAAAGGTCCATATTCACAATATTTGTATTTTATACCAGCCTGATGGCAAGATTTCTCTCGCATTTTTCATGCCTGTGTATTTCGAACAAAATAGGTTTTTATGCTAAAATATTTCATCGTTTTCTAATCGACAGACGACAACTAGAGAGTAATAATTTATAACAATGAAACATCTGCCTTACTCGGTACTTTTTTGCGATATTGTTTTTGGATCGAAACTCAAGTTTAAATTAAATCAATGATACACTGTACATGCAATCTTTTGTTCTCTTCATCACATGCAGGCACGTATAAAGACAGAAAAGACATGTTAATATGAAATAATGAAAAAATAAATATACATGGTACAAATTCACTTACCTTTTATCAGAATGGAACTTTGATAAAAGTCACCAGTGCTAATCTAACCAATAAAATAAGTGTTTCAAAATGCCTAATATACTGTTATTTAAGAGATGTCTACATATGTAATTCCTATAGTATATTATATCTTATTTTATGCCGCAAAAGTGTAAACCCTTTTCGTTCTTTCGTTTTTTGTAATATAATATATACACCTCACATATAAACACATATCATATCATGTCTATATACCTTTTATGTTCCATAAACAAAATGCATTATTTAATAAAGTATAGAATCTACATGTGTATTCAATCGCATAACTAAATTTATTTAACTGCATGAATAAAACCACCGGCTATCGCTGCAAACCAATCTTGAGATATCTTACCGCCAATTGCACTCATCGTTTTTATCAATGACCTCAAATTGTTCCCAATGTTACTGCGTGGCAATATTCACGGACAGTAAAAACACATTACCACCACCACTCGAATCAATTGCGTAAAAAGTATAAACTGCTTATTCAATGGTAAATTTTCAAAGATCAATTTAGGAAAAATCGCATATATTCTTGTGTTTTTTTCTATTAACAGAAGGTTATAATTGTTTTGCTTATTGTTTGTGTAAGAGCATACTGTTTATCTTGTACGTTGTTAATATCATTCTTCTATTCGTTCTTATTTTGTTTATAAATTCCATATTTTGACAAACTTTTCAGCAGTATTTGAAAATTAAATTTATTACAATAGCCAAATAAAAATGTTTGATTCCCTTAATCGCCTTCCATCTAGCTTCATTCATGTTGTCACAAGTATTTGGTTTCAAAGATGAATAACACGTCCTCTTTCTGTAGGCCACAGAGCTTTATTTTAGAAACGAGAGTGTTTTGTCTTTGTAGAAAACCCGAATTCTCGCCAATTTGTCTAGTTAATTTGCAGTTATTTTGAGTTATGTGTTGATGTAAATAATGTTGTATATAAGCTGCGTCTGAATTAACACAATACATTTAAATTAGAAAAAGAAAAATAGGTATTTGGAGAATATTAGGTTAAGGTTAGAAAGATATTTGCATTTATTTAAAGCAGTGTACAATTAAATAGTAACACAGTGTGATAAACTGCGAACTCAGAGAAAATAATAGAATACTTATAAGTAATGATAACATTGATACGATTTTTATTTATAAAAAAAGAACCACACTAACATGTATTTAAATTAACACATGCCATAATTAATAAAAAATAGCTTATTTGGCTGACACGACTACATGATTATTTATATCATATTTAAAGAAATTAGCTATTCATTGGATTTTTTCATGCTCGTGTCTAAATGTATTGTCGTCTGGGACAATTCCCCCTGTTTGTTTGCTTGTAAAGAAAATACAAAGACAAAAACCGTCGCCTGGAGGCTTAAAAAGTCGAAGAATTGCATGCGTTAGAAACGTTGAAATTTACCAACAATTGCTTTCAGACATCAAACAGGCTTTGCGTTGTTTGTCGTCATATTTTGCCAAGTCGAACCTGTTAATCGATATCGATACTGGCACATGAACAAATAACTTCGAGACATATTAGGGTTGTAACAAAAATAACTGCTTTTTTTCCAAATATGCCATTTTTCTCAAGTTGATTATGAAAAGAGCATGTTGCTTTGATAAAATATGCGCAGTATCGCGACTTTTTACGACTACAAAGGACTACATTCAAATGACTGTTCCCTTCACTTTTCGCTTTTGTTAATAACCTAAATTATATAACGGGCTTTTTCATACCGAAATAATTCATAGTTGGTAAGGTCTGACAGATCCGGAGCGTTTCTTCTATGGACGTCTTTTATGTTCACAGGTTTAACAGTGATGACATCAACGATGTGATATTTTCGTTTCTGTGTCTTACTTTCCAATCGTACGTGTAATAATGATAATATTCGGCACACAGTACATAATTGTTTCGCATTTTTATCTTCAATAGGCAAGTGTTGTTGAAAATAAAACAACCTTCCTGTTGATATTTGATGATGGAGTCAACGTACAAAAGCACACACCTTTTAACCATTATTACACGTTTTGACTTTGAAGCATGGCACACATTAAAACAAATGAAATCAGTACTTCGCATTTCACGATGTTGGTTCATGCCATTCAGGGGGGTTATCAATATGGGTGTTCAATCGCTAAGCTAAATATATCTTGTTGGTTGAAGAAAGCAACTGACTAGCTCTACAAACAAATCCTGTGAGAGATATCCTGTAATAGTTCCCTAATTACACTCATCATTTTTATCAATGGCCTCAATTTGTGCCCATTCATAATGCGGGGCAATATTCATGGACACTAGAAACACATTACCACCACCACTCGAATGAACGGAGCAAAACAAATAGTATGTGTTATTGCAATACCAGAATTGCCAAGAACCAACTTCGCTAGAAGAAACCGCATATACCCAGGGGCAAAATGTAGTTATCGTTGTTGCTAATAGTTTATGTAAATCAACATGAAGATTTGTCCAGGAGACGACATTGAAGGCCGGGCCTACTGTAATGTACGTCCCAGTGAATTCTGCAAAGTTTCGTTGCCAAATCAGCAATACAACTGTATTAAGAGAGATTATATGCATATATACATGATGTCTTTGTTTATCAAACGAATGATGTATCTTCAATTATTTTCCTTTGTTCTGTGCCTTTGATTTGTGACAGAAATTGCCTTTTGGTAGTAAACATTATACTAAACTATTTTTTGTTTGTTTTTAGGACCAATCGATCATCCAACTAAGTTTATGGTTCCCTAAATTATTTGTCTTAGAAGAAATTTGCATGGTCCGTAATCCTCTAAAATTATCTTGATAATTTTTTATTGAGAGAGTTGACGTAATAAATGAATATAAAAACCTCTGCCGAATGACGTAATACATATCACAATTTCCTAATAATGAAAGAATGATATATTTTTAAAGCTCTGAATCATACTTGTAACAATTAATAGAAATCCATTTAAACCTTGTTAAAAAAGTAAAGTTACGTACGTTTTATTGATATTCGAACCTTATTTGGACAAAAGATAGTAAAACAAGTTAAAAATAATTAGCGACCACATACCCTTGTGCAAGCACACTGCCTAACTTAACCCTGCTACATGTGTGGCCAATTATTGCGGGACTTTGTAACCAGTTTTTTAGCGTAAACGAATTCAAAATAACAAGCCATTTTAATTTTAAACAAGGCTCTACAGGATATTTGAACAACGGCAGCATTTTCTTTGGCACAGGTATGTGGATATAAATGGTCACCATATTGGTACTATTTACCACAACCCAAAAGATAATACAGTTGTATTTTGATTTCCTAAACCATATCATAACATTCAAATTTGGTCGGAAACTATTTATTTTGTTTAAATTATCATACATCTAAAGCGGTGTTAACGAGAACAGAACATGGTTACTTAATTAAATCATAAACTTTGTCCTGTTTTAACACAAAATACATATTGACATCCATTCTCCTGGTTAAATGTGCAATATCTTCAAAAATACGTATAGATTTTTTTACAAAAGTTCGAAATAAAGTTATAATACTAATGCTGTTCCCTTTTTCTATTTCACCAACATTTTACAGAAGTTGCAATAGTTACACAATGGAACAAATGGATCCGAACTTCGTGACAAGGCTTGTATGACAGTCAGGAGCCTTGTATTTGTGTATTCAATCTCGTCGCTAAATAATCCCACGGTTCAATGACACAAAATGAAAAGTCTCCTAAAAATATCCCAGGAGACCATTCCGGTATAATACACCCTAATAACACTGATTTTACTTTCTTCTTTTTGTATCTTTAAGACTTTGGCGGCAATACAATTAAGACCGAGCCCTTGCATTTCCCCTTTCCGATGGGATAACCGGAATGAGAACTGTATTACCGGATATTTCAATACACGGATTGCCGAGAACAATATTCCCGCTAATACATCGCATGTTCCTTGAGTAATTGTTTTTCTTAGCCAAACAGGAATAAAAGTGTTGACGTTAAGCAACACATGACGCTGTCCTAGAGGCGCCTTAAACGTAAAAGCTGTAAGCCCCCAGAATTAGAAGCACATACAGACTTAAAGAAAAACATGTTTTCTATCCCTTCGGTCCGATGTTTTATCCAAAAGTGTTTAAATCGTAAATTGACTTCACACTATAGCTATATACTTTGGTGATAGTAATGCCATTAACTATAACAATTCATACATGATATATTTGTTCACAGCCAATATATCACCCAACCTAAAATGTATGAATTATTTATGATAAATGACCATTATGTGATGTCATAGAATAAATTTTCAAAAGAAAATTAATTGGCTTGGAAGAACATCGTCCAATTCTTGATTGGCCTAAATAAATAACAGTCGTGTTACGTAAAGAAAAGGTTTAAGACGTTTTGCATGCTAGCCGCAATAATGTACAACCAAGTGTTATTAGAACACATTGAACTGGCTGACGTGGATACACAGCTACTGCTTTCTTCTAATTTGCTATTCATTGAATCTTTTAAACGCGCACGGCCGAATATATACATTTCTTGTGAAATGATTTCCCTGTTGGTTTGCTCAAACGGATATACAGTCGCTTGGCGGGTTGTGATATATGTATTTATTCAATGTTTAGAAAAATCAGACTATGTATGATTTTCATATTGTCAAGGTTGTTTTACAATGCCGATAGAATACACCGAATTTTATCAGCTACGATAACTACATGTATACCAATAGAAATCCTGGTAAGTTTTCCGAATAAAAGACCAGGCGCGTATCTGGGCCGTTTTTGAAGTTACGCACAATTACAAGGGAAATAACCTTTGTAGTAATACTTTTGTATATATTCTGTTCTTTTCTAATGAATAACGGGTAAAATGCGGACATGCCAAGAACTTAACGGAAAATATGAACGACCTTTTCAACGTGAATGGCGTGGTAATAAGATTTTATAACATAGAAACTGGGGAAATAAAATATATCATTCCTATCCCGGGAAAGGTATCGATATTCTTAGTGTTTTTGGTACTTTTAGATTTTCCGAATTTTCGAACGGAGGTTACGCACGTGCGTAAAGTGCGTTATGGCAGAAACGCGCCTGATAAAAGAGGAGAAGAGGATTCACGTGTATATTTATTAATGAAGTAACGGAATTAATCACATATGTAACATAAAAATACATAGATAATAATAAAATAACTCATAGCAATTCAGTAGATTGGATAGTGTTTACAAACAAGCTTTAATTCCCCACACTTATATAAATCCACTATCCTCGGATGACGCATTTGCGGATGCAGTCCTTGGCATACGTTCCTTCCAACGAGAATAATCAATTTGGCCATGAATCAGTAACATATCATACCTCTTAGTGGCTGTTCTATACTTTTTGCCAAGCCGACCACAAACCTTGGAGATAAGAAAGTATTGAATTTGGCTAACTTCTTTGATTTGTCAAAATACATAAATATAGAACGCTTTACCTGTCGAAGTTTATACGTGAAATCAAATTATCAAAGCAGATAATGGCGTGTTATATTTGTTTCATGGTTAACCAGCTTGAATAAGATATAAGTTCAAATCATTGTTGCTAAAGTTACTTATCGGTGATGTAATGACAAAACTTTGCTTTTAACAACCCTTTATTGAGTAGGAACTACTGTTACGTTTCTGACTACCGGAAGACATAATAAAGTTTGTGAGTACAATATATGCATGTTATAAATATGGAAATATGAGTTAAGGTTGACGATTTTTACAATTGGCATGAAACGTAGAATACAGTAACATCTTTGTCTTGTAACTATTTACATCTATTGACGTGAAATGCCATTACCAGTTTCATTCATCTATTTAAGTATAGTGGATTTTGATGAGCTAGGCGTCGATATTTGATATAGTGGGTAGTACGTATTTGTCATAAATATTGGGTAGTACGTATTTGTTATAAATATTGGGTAGTACGTATTTATTACAAACTTTTGGTAGTACTTATTTTTAAAATATTGGGTAGTACGTATTTATTGCAAATACCGGGTAGTACTTATTTATTACATATACTGGGGTAGTACGTATTTATAACAAATACAGGGGTAGTACGTATTTATAACAAATAGAGCGGTAGTACGTACATGTATTTATTACAATTGGATAGTACATTTGTACGTATGTATTACAAATATTGTGTAGTACTATTTATTACAAATATTGGGTAGTACGTTTTTACTATGTATTAACGGAGCAACAATTCGTTATATTGTAATGCGAATAAAAGTCGGTTCCGGCGTTTTAATCAATATGAACATATTTTAAAATGTCATGGAAATGTGCATTAATTTGCCAAATATTGAACATAAATTAAAGACAAAATAAATGTGGTTCCACATAGGCTTTTATCTTGACTTTTATGTTCCTCAGCCAATAATAAGTTGGGCCTCGCCAGTCTGACTACATGTATAATTGTGTCAGTGCGTTGTAATAAAAATAACAAGCAAGACAGCCATTGTTATTTAACAAAAGAACGGTTACATTATGTTCAGCATCGACATGTAAAACTGATGTTATATACATATACAGCAATCGGAACTTCATTAACATTGACCTATTTTGACGATGCATAAAAAATGAACGTCTTCATATTAATGTCATCTTTCATGATATATGATTTGATATATGCTGAGTAACAGTCAGAAATAAACTAAAGACACGCAGATCTTTGATATCCTCCATCCTACATGTATATGTCCCTCAAATAACAGTCCCATTTATCAACATGTAAGATATAACATGACATTCAATATACATTATGTTCTGGTTGATGATCGACGAACTATTTTATTTCTGTTGTTCATTAATGTATTTGTCTTTATGTGGGTCACAGGAAAATGGAATGGGAACGAAAACAATTATATCTGGCTGCTGGACGAAATTATTTTCACTTTGTGTAGGAGCTTTATTGTGGGAAATTGACACAAAACAAAAAACAATTTAAAATATGTCTTTGTCAGATTGATCAATAGGTATATGTCTTATAAGAATTACCACAGATATTTAAATCTAAACTGTCTCTAGACAAAGGCAAACCGGCTAAATATAGAAGTGACAAAAATCAGAAGCAAAAATTAACACACACACACACACACACACACAAAAACAACAACAAAAAAACAAACAAAACAACAACAACAACAGCAGTTAGCGCCTTGGATCGGCCAGTCGACAAAAGGACCGACTGAGGTGTTTACATGTAAACCCTGTTTGTGGAGCGCACCAATCTCGAACTTGCTAATGGTCTTTCGTTTGAACAAACAGTGTAGATAAAATATCCAATCAAAGTGAGACAACTAACAGTAAGCACATGCATCAGGAGTTAAAACTGATTATTAAGCTTATATACAGAAAAAATAACTAGTTATATAATAAACTAAATAATATGTCAAAAGTGTCAAAAGTGATCATCATTTTATTAGGATATTTAAACATTTTTGTTAAATGTGACTTGCCATAACGCATAACAATAAAAATGACATTTCTTTTAACACTGGTGTACATGACACGGTAAAAACCAAATAAACGTTTTATCATTTAGATGCATGTAAGATTAACATCTTCATAGACAAAACTTTTTTTATTATTTTTTTGCCACAATTCTGTCTGAATAGTTACAAACAGATCAAACCGTCCAGAAAATCTATTAAAACAACACCCGTCACACAATTCTCTCTTTTCGATGGTTAATCGATGCTACACCATACCTTTCTCCGTTGAATCCTTTTAGACATATATATGAAGTAGCGTACACTGTTTTATTACATATATAAATAGCAAAGATAAAAATGGCATCATTGACAGGATCTTTCTTTGTTCCCTTCGCAACGAGCAACTACAGGGTGAACATTTGTAAAGGAACGTGGAAGAATTAAAACGCTTTAAATATATGTCAATGGCAGTGTTCCATGCATTGAACAACATTGTTTTCTTTGACTATCAAAGGTTCATGTGATATGTTTGTTTATTGGTTTTATCGGCCTACCATCAGTATGATACCATACCCAGTCACATTATCCTGAAACCGGGCCAACCAGTCGTGGAACTACCCTTATATTTGCTTGAGAGTTAGCAAGGGAGCTATACCACTACCATTTTTAACGACTTTAGTATGTCGCGGCCCGGGATCGAACCCGGGGCCTCCCGTACCTGGAGCCGACGCTCTACCGATTGCGCTACATCTAGGATTGGTGTGTTGAGCAATTTCCATTTAAAGTTGTTAATTATGACGTAAGTTCATAAAATTAAAATTTTAATATTTTTCCTACTTATGAAAGGTCTGAATTTATCATAAATTACCAAGTTTTTAATGAGAAATTTCGGCACAATATTTTTTTTCTTTTCTTAAGTTAATGGTTCTTGCTTTAAAATATTGATGTCATATCCTTGTTTTCTTTTGTGGCACAACCAAAACGTTAAAATATTTATTGAGAACATTTCGCATCAAATATTGCACCAATGAATAAATAGCCAGTCGAGTTCGAACTGTTTGACTGTTTAATTTACAAATAAATAATTTACCTATGATTAGAATGCTACTGTTTACAACCGTATAAACGTCAGAGCTGTATATTTTGTTTTGATCTATACATTGATTAACGTCAACACATCTGGCCACTTACTATGCTTTGATAGCAGAACCAACATTTATAGCTTCAACATTCGTCGAAGGTTAATATCCCTAACTATCATATCTCGATTTCTTATGCAATAAAGGTTATTTCCTTGTAGCACGTCTGATTCATTATTTTTAATTAATATAATAATCAACCTGACACAAATTCGTGATATAACCTTTGAAAATATTCTTGCAAGTACCGGCACATGTATTTGATGTTGTTGCGATATTGTTTTTACGGTGGTTTCCAAGTGGGCTAATTTATTTTTGTAGTTCAATGAACGACCCCTCCTACCTCAATGAAAATAAACAATAAGTGCTGACAGATGCGGAAGCTGCTTGGGACAATATTGCCAATGATTATCTTGTCGAAATATAGCTATCAGGTTATTGAAAATAAACAGCATTTTTACAACACTTAGGTGCTTAACCCTAAAGCAAACAAAAAAAAAAAAAAAAAAAAAAAAACACCCCCATTTTTATTCCGATATAATCATTACTAACTATACAGTCTCTTTGAAAAAGGGTTTACTTTTACTTTTCAACGGAATAATTGTACAATTGTAAACGTTAAGCCATTGTTTTAGCTTTTTTATCGTCTTCAAAAATTACCATTACCATTAAGCATCATGCATCCAAAGCTGGGCTTTCTCTTTGAATGTCTATTTTAAGCTATTCTTTGTTAAAATATGTTCTTTAAATCCCCATCGGTTTTGTTTCTGGTCAAGTAAAGGTTAAGGCATGTTTTTGTTATTTCAAATTCATCAGTTTCCTTCCGGCAAAATCTGTACTTATCTAGTTACATGACTTCGTCGCTGGACTGCTGCAATTGTTGAATTTACGTATGGAAGACAGTCTTCAGTAACTTAGATCTTTTGAGCCAGTATAATATGATTTTAGATTCTGTTGAAAATATGTCGATGGATGTATGTCTGCCCTAATAAAAATAGATAATAATTAATAAGAAAAGTTTAAGAAAAACTTGCAATTACTATGTAAATATATTATGAATGTTTTGATTTAGGAATTATTAAAATATTTACATCTTTTGTCCTTGATAAGAAGCTAACCAGCTATTCGTAACGCCAAATATAGATAAAGTGTTTTAACACATGAAATGTCATCTGTTCGGATGCGAAACCTGACACAGTTCATTTAAAGTGCTGAAATCAACTTCAAATCCAGGTTTACTGATTCATTTCAATAATAAATTATAATTAAAGCTTAATTAATTTCGTTTCAAGTAAATTTGTCGCCAGATAAACATGTCTTAAATTGTTGTAGAAAGAAATTGAATACAGAAACATAATAACGTAATATTTCAAAGTAACTCTGCATATACACACACGGTTTTATTTAAAGGCTTTATTATCAGTTTTGTTCAATACAACTGATTGTATTCACCCTGAATGGGTAACTTTTTACCAAATATGAGTTTGCATATATTACCAATTTAAGTTAATCGTTGCAGGTGATCTGGGAAAATATTGCAGAATATGTATCAGTTAGATGCCCTGATAATTTAAAATGGTGGTCGCGCTGATTTAAGTTACCGATGTATTTTGGGAATAATGTTTTGTAAATGCTTTTGCAATCATACAACTTTATTGAAAGTAATAAGCCATTTAATATAAAATGCTTTGATATACTTCGTACAATAAAATTACTGGTTAGTTTTCGTTACAGGTTTATATCTTATCATATCTTGTTTCATGATAGCATAACGTACACAATTCACTAAATAATGCAGGATGTGTAAGGCACTCTCAGACTTTCTTCTTCATATCTTCATTTTGAACGAATGTGTAAGCATTTTCATGCTTCTGTACTTTCAACATACAACTTTAAAGCGTCTTTATCAAACTATACAAATAGTCCATAAGAGTTAAGGCAAGTAACGCCATATTGACTTTAGGACACCAATTTAAACATAAAAATCAATATTTTGGTCTTTGATGAAGAAAAGAAGCAGACGAATAGTTATGTTTCATCAGTCGGAAGGGACACAATGCAACAAATGAACCAGTATTTCGTGATAAGGCTATTCTGATAGTCAGGAGTCATGTACATGTATATGTGTATTCAATCTCATCACTAATTAATCTTATGGTTCAATGACACAATATGTCAGTCTCTTAATAATTCTCTAGGGAGATCATTTCGGTATAATACACACTAATTACATTCATTCATTTCTTCGTTTAGCTAATTTTCTCTGGTTTTAGAGATATCATTTAGACACTGGCGGCGAGAAAACTGAGACCGAGCACTGGCATTCCTTCGTTCCGATAGAATGACAGGAGCGAGATCGGTATTACTGGATAGTTCAATACACGCATGGCCGAGAACAACATTCCCGATCATACACCATATGTAACCTAAGTAATTGCTTTGGGAATATGATATGTTACATATTGTTGAAGCACCGCATAAAGTCGTTCCAAAAGCGATATAAACGTCGGCTTTTGAACTTTTTTGTTCTTTAAACCCCGCTAAAATCTCGAGTACATAATGGGTTAAAAAGAAGAAAGTGTTCTCAATCGCCCGAGGAACAATGTATTGTTTTATCCAAGAGGGTTTATATTATTACTGGTCATCACACTACAATGATGATCGTTATGTCATTGGCCATGGCAATTATACAAGATAATTGCCAGAAGAAGTTTTGAATTATTTATGATAAATAAACGTTACTGGGATCATTTTCTACGGAAAAATTCTTGGTGTACATAATAAGGTAAAAACCAAATAAATTCTAGATTTACCTACATAAATTACAGTCGTGTTATGTTAGGGAACAGTTTAAGACGCCTTGCATACACCGTTATTATTTACATCCAAACGTTATTAAAATGTACAAAGCTGGCTGACTTGGCTACACAACTACAGCTTTCTTGAAATGTGCTATTTATTGCATCTTTTCAAACCTCACGTCCAGATGTATGGTTTTCTAATAGAATGATTTCCCCGTTGGCTTACTTCAACAAATATAAAGTCGCCTGGAGGGTTGATAGCAACTCTTACATGTCTGTGATTCAGGACTAAGCCCACTCAGTCTATGCATGACTATCGTCTTCTTCGGTTTATTTCCCGAAGCCGGTATAATGCACCGAATTTACTCAACTACGATAACAACATGTATACCATAATAAATCTTGGTGAACTTTTCAAATTAACAATTCCAAATATGACTATTTTTTGATGAATTAACGGAATTAAAACACATGCATCATAAATATCATCCATAGTGATTAAGCAAAGTGACTAGTAAATGCTATTTTTTTTATAAGTATATGAATCCCCTCACCTCAGACGACACGCTAGCACATTGCGGCCGCAGTCCTTGGAATACATAATTTTAACCAGAAGATTAATCGATATGGGCATAAATCAGAAACATTTACATGCCTCTTAGTGACTGTTCTATACTTTATATAAAACCCATCACAAGTCTAAGAGATAAGAAAGTAGTTGAACTTCACCGATTTACAAAAATATACATAATTCGCCTTGTCGAAGTTTAATTGTGACGTTCAAACAAATTATCAAAGCAGATAATGAATGCCTTTTTCATTTTTGTTCAGTTGTTAAGCAGCTTGAAAAGGATATTAGTTGTTCATTGTTGATAAAGTTTATCATCCGCGATGCATTAACTAACATTGTTATTTCACTCGCCTATAATGTGTATGAAATATAGTAATCTTTACAGTAAGTACAATCACTTCATGATGTGGCATGTAGAACTGTAGTGTCAGGCTGACATTCTAACAATTGACATGACACGTATAATAAAGTAACATTTCTTGCCATGTACATACTAACATCTATGGACGTCAAAACGACCATAACCATTTTACTCACCAAGTTGGTTACATCGGTTTAAAACAAATGAATTCGAGTGACATCGACACATCTTATCGAGTAAGCTAGGAGTCGATACTTGATAATGCTACATGTATATAAAGTAATAGTTATTTATAACAAATATTTAATGCAATGTTTTAAAGGAACAGAAAAATATCATAATGCTGATGAAGGTCACTTCATGCTGTTACATTACGTTAAATACATCGATATGTAAAACTGAAGTTATATACATATACAGTATACGTTGTAGATTCATCGGGCTTCATTGTTTGTATGACCTGTTTTAACGAAGAATTAAAATAGATGTATGCAAAAAATATATTGCATCTTCCATGATATCGAATTTTACATATTCTTCAGTCTGAAATAAATATACTGACACATAAATCTAAGTTGTCACGCATCCTATGTGTATAAGTACAGATAGTAACGTTCCCATTTATCAACCGGTAAGATATACCACGACATAGAACATGTAATATTATGGTTTTATTGATAACAACGTACTATTTTATTTCTGATGTTCAATAATGTATCTTTCTTTATGTGGGTAACAAGAAAATGGATTGGGCATAATTATTTCTGGACGAAACTGTTATCTCTTAGGGTAGTCGTCTAGATGGGTCAAGCTGGCACAGAAGCATAACAATATAAATATTTAAACGTATCTTATTGATCTTATTTGGTTCTTTTGACATCTCCTTTTAATGCTAAATTGCCATGATGCAAATTAATGAAATGGAATTCCTTTAAAGTTGCAATGCATCGTTTCAAAGCAAACGAATCGTAAAAATAAGGCCATTATCGGTTAAAGGGACCCTAAACTTAGAGTTCTGGGAGATATGGGCACATGATGGCATTGGAATGGGTTGATATTTGACCGATACAACACCCATTTCAAATATAAGGAGGTTGTTTAGGTACAGACATTCTCTTACGACCGCTTCCGATAAGTTGCGGAACCGCAATCACATGATGTATGAATAATAATTACATATTTGTACGCAGTCATGGATCTACTCAAAGGAAACATGATTGGCTTCGACCTTGTTTTAAAACTTTAAAAGAAGGGACTTTAAAATGCAGTACACAACACAGTAACAGACACCTGACAATGGATATAAGCAAAGATTTTTTTCAATATCAAGTATCATATTTGTTTGTTATATTTATGCTGCATGTAAAGGAGACTACATTTATACCAATAGCACATTTATCTGTTACCACATTTTTGGTTGAAGCATTTTAAACAGTTAAAATCGTTTAGTAAAGTTAAAAAAAAACAACTACATCTATTGCAAATTCGTATACTTTACCTGATGGTAAAATGCTACAATCATAAAGTCTCAGTTAAATCGTTTTTAGATGTACTAGAATACAATGTTTTTTTGTTATATCATTTTTTAAATACAATTTCTTTAATAAATAACACAGGGTATTTATAACCTACCGTTAAATCTCTTTTTTTTGTATCACATTTGCGATTATTCTACCGGCACATGTTTTTGTTGTATTTCATCACACTTTTTATTTTTAGATGTGGAGCCCATGTGGTGCAAGTTATTTTTGTCTACTTTAAGGTAAAACCTCTTACCTCTAAGAAAATAAACATTAAGCTCCCACAGCTGCGGAACCTGCTTCAGACAATATTTATACGCAGGTTGCCATTCATTACCTTGGTGAAGCATAGCTGCCAGGTGAAATGAAAATTAGCATCCTTCTTAAATCTCAATAAGGTGCTTAACCCTAAAGCAAAACACAAACACTATTTAAATTCCGATATAATTGCTACCAATTATAATCTTCTTTGAAAACTGATGTACTAATTGATGTGCAACTGAGTCATTGTCAAATGTTCAACCAAAAATCCGTACGGTTATTGTAGTGAGTTCGATATTTACTACTTTATAACAATTCAAGCATCATAAATAAGAAATAAGACAAGTCATATTACACTGAACAATGTCTAATAATTTGTTAAATTGGCAGTTTTTTAAACATAGAAAAACCAGACCTAAAACTGTAAACTTCACCCACTTATAAGGCATAGAAGGGTTCAAATTATAATGTCAAAAATTATTTTTGATATGTTGAGTGTCAAAAACACGAATTTTACAACATGCCATTGTCGGATTTTTTTTATATGATGGCATAAAGTAATGTACTGAATCATCCTTTAGGTTAAACACAAGAGAGAAAACCTGGATCACTCTAGAACGTATAGATAGTCTCGCTAACTTGTTGTCCTGAGAACCCGAGCAGAATAACCTATAGAACTGAATGAGACAACTAGGGAATACAGAGAAGGTGGATGTCACGTAGGGGCTTAATTATGTTTCCACGAGATTTCTAAAGGATTAAAATAAAATAAATTGTGTAAATGCTATTTAAGCCAATTAAGCCGTTAGCATCGGGTTTCCCTGTAAACATGTCAACTCGCACCTTTTAATTTCTTAATCAAAGACAACCAAAACATCCTTAGCCCTATTTTTATTAACACATTATAATCTTTTCCTTTACTGTGAGTTGATAAAATCTCACATGCAGCCGACTTTACGACAAGGGAATCCAGGATCTTTTTGCATGTGTGCTTATTAAACAGCACGCAACGTCATCTTGTTTAAACAGTAAAATCCGTATTTATGGGGATATACGTGTTGATCAAACCGAGTTTTGTTGGGAGATGTTTTTTGTTGTCATGTAGAGTAATGTAATAAAATCAAACTAGTCCATATGCAGTTAGGCGTTGTTCGTCAATGAGCTAATCAGAATTAAATGTTCGTTTGCAAAGTTAACTCTGTTTTATTATTTCATATGGCATGGCGTTCGAATGAAATTAAATGTACTTATGTTATTGATTTTATATATTGATTTATATTATTTTATTATGTTTCTGTACTCATTATTTTAACTCAAGACACTAAATATGAACTTTTATAAAGGCTCAGTTAAAACAATTTTAAGGCAGTTTCGACGATTTGACATTGACAATAACAATTTTTGAATAAGTAGTTAAAACATTCCAAAAGCCATAAATAAGTTGGTGTGTACATTTGCACCTAATTAAGTTCATGTGAATTTTAAAAGGATTTTTTTGTCTGTTTCTCCCAAAGAACAGTACCCACAGCTGGTTTTTGATAGTTAAGAATAAATAGATTCTAACTAACAAAAGCAACAGTGGATTTTAACATAACTTGTAACGTAAGTACATATTCTTGTTGTATTTAAATTGACAAGCAAACACTCCTTTTGAAAATAACAAGCCATTTAGGAAGAAATTATTATTACTATCTAAATATTTGAAAACATCACAAATGCACAATTTACATGACAAAACTCATCTCATCTTTCCTCAGGGGAAAACAACCAGTATTTTTCTCTTTTATTATAGTTACAACAATATAACAACATCAAGTACACAACACATAAGTACGAAATACGACAGTTTTTGATAGACAAAATTTCAGAGGTTTTTTGTTTCATGGAGGCATTTATACAGAACTATAAGCATTAACAGGCTTTTGTATTTTTAACTCATGAATATGTTTGGCTTTAACTTTTAACGATCTAAATCAAAATAATTACTAAATTTAATTGTTGTCTGGGCAAATACCGCTAGATGTATGGTAATGCCCATTTAGGTCAGTTCAAACATGTTTTATTCAATACTTTTGCTGCTGATAATGGCAGATAGTATAGTGTTTTGTTTGCCGTACTCCGTTTGAAACACAAAACATGGCGTATTTTTCAGAACCTGAAACTGAAACGCCTTTGAAGATAGAATTATTTTTAAAGGTTGCCTATACCTTTTCTACGAATGTTGCAACATGCATATCGGTTTCTAAGCAATGAAGCAATGATTTTCAATTTTATTGTACCGACATAACATTCTTGTTGCTGATGTTTGATGAGCTTCGGTTTATACGAAACAAACAGGTAAATTGCAGCAGAGGAATGATTATGCTACAAGAGACAGTTGGTCAAATAACCGAAATATCCATCAAGCAGCAGTGGTCACAAATGCACAATCTGAATTGCTGAAAACTTTAGCCTACAAATGCATTGATGTCGAGGCTAGATCTAGGCGGAACAACTTGGTATTTCGAGACATTGCAGAAAGTTATGGTGAGGATTGTTTTGTCATCGTTCGAGATTTTATAAAGAACAGACTCGATCTGGACCCTGGAATGTATATTGCTACAGCCCATAGATAAGGACCACGTAACCCTCAGAGACGCATCGGCAGGGCGATAATAGTAAACTTTAGAGATTACGAGGATGTGGAAAGAATCATGAGTCGGGTATAATTGTTAAGAGGTACAAGTATGTTTGTAGACTATGATTATCCAAAAGAGATTCAAGAGGCTCGAAGTCGCCTTTGCCCATGTACAAAGACATTAAAAGGCGAAATACCAGTTCGAGAATACAAATCGTATACCCTGCCAAACTGATACAACAACAGGCTCAGGTCTTGTAGACTATGTATTATGCATATGTTAAAAACTTTGTATGAGAGGTAACATTCTTAACATCATCCGTTCTATGTATAATTTAATAAAATCTCGGGTAAAGACATCAGTCAACGATAGTTCTACTACTGTGAATAAACCAGCTGAAGTGTTAAGTGAATCTTTTGACTGTTTACTGGGAATTAGGCAAGGGGAATGTTCATCTCCATTTCTGTTCAGTATGTTTTTAAATGATATTGAAGATGAACTTGTACACAGTGGAATGCAAGGGGACGATATGTTAATATGTTCTAGGTATTGTTGATACTTTATGTTTACGATATGGTTATATTTGCTAAAAGTGGTTCAGAATTACATTGAAGTCTTGTCTTACTGAAGGATTATTGTGACAGGTGGAAATTAACAGTTAATACGGAGAAAATTATGGTATTTTAAAAATTAATGTCGGTTACCTCAATCATTACAATTTCATTACGACAATACTAACTTGGAAATTGTAAACAAACATTCATATTTAGGTATTGTATTTACTTCAGAAGATTCCTTTTCTGAGGCACAAGTCAGTCACTCTATCAGGACAAGGGCAGAAAGCTATTTTCAATATGAACATGTATTTGCTTAAATTTATCTCAATACAAATAACAAATGTATTTATATATATGTGTGTATATGTATGAATATGTGTGTGTGTGTGTGTGTGCGTGCGTGCGTGCGTGCGTGCGTGCGTGTGTGTGTGTGTGCGAGTGTGTGTGCGTGTGTGTATATATGTATGTATAAATATGTGTGTTGTTTTTTTCGCTCTCACAAGCAACCTATAATTTCATTTCGTATAGGTCGTTAGAATGTGTAAGCTAATATTATTTCCGTATAGCTTTTCAGTTAGCAAGTGTGTAATTCTCATCATGATCATTATCATCACCATAATATTATTTTTCAGATATTTAGTCACTTTAATTATTAATCATGATGGCAATAATTTATTTAAATTAACACTTACTTATCCATTCTCTCAATGAACAATTTATGAATATATACATACCTTTTATGTGACATCATAAATAAGTAGACCGAAGGAGTTCAACTACACGTTTGTCCTTTTTTGTGTTTGTGTGAGATATCCACGTCCAGAACGTGCCACTTGCAAAACAAATTTCATCCAACAAAATATGTTTCAAAGGCAGGTTACAATAAGCATTGCAATGTTGTCATTGCATAAAAGTACACGACAATCAATGATATGCTCGATACCCACCTCTGAATTTATCTAAAACGTCTTGTTGCTGTTTTTATTCCATCTAAAAGCACATGTTTTTATTCGACATAAATTCACGTGTTCTGTTCATTAGGAGTAATCCCTGTAATTTTTACACATTTGTATAAATATATGCTGTCGGTGTCAGTACACAAAATTATAAATATGATTAACGGTAGATTATAAAGACTTTAAATATTAAAAATTGGAAAGGAAGAGTTCGTATATTTGCCTTTTCTTCTACATACATATGACATAGTTTGCTAATTTTGTTTCACATTGGTATATTTGTTAGTTATTTCGTTTACTATGGTTAAAACATCTCCAGGCTATTGGATTAATTCTAAAATATCGATAATTTGAACACAATAGTTGGTAATATTATGTTCCGTCCCCCCACTCCTTTCTTTAGCTCCGTTTTTGCAGAACTTTCTGTTTAGCTGTTGTTGTGTTATTAGCAACAGAAATGATAAAACATAATAGATACATATGCAAATATAAATTGTGTTATTCATTAAGATCAATAAATCCTCACTTTTTTTTCTTTATTGCCCTTTTCCGCATTACTATGATATTGCATATTCAATAATTTAAATATATTTTATGTCTATATTTTTCTTATTAATTTGGATAGATCTAAATACAAGTGTCTTAAGTGTCTATTGTTAGTTCGATGTAAACTTTATACATGCACTTACGTTGTATTTAAAATTACATATTATGCATCGTTTATATCTGTACATACATGCGCAATTTTCATTTGTAAACTGTAAGCTGCTGCCACATGGGCCTAATTGCCTTCTGGATTTGAAAAAAAAATATCTATCTATCTATCATCATTACTTCTCACACTATACTTGTAAAAACATTTTATTGAATATAACGAGTCGTCCTAATAATTGCTTGTGAAAAATGTGTCACCCTACATCAACGGTTGATTTATTTATGACAAAAGGTCAGTCTTCTCTAAACATTACTTGGCTTGAAAGAATGTTTACCAAGTTTTGATTTACCGAGATAAGTCACTGTAGTGTTAAGTTAAGTGACATGTTGAAACGTTTTGCATGTCGTATGCCGTAAGCATGTACAATCCATTAACCACAATGCATTGAGCTGGCCGACGTTTTAACACAACAACTGCTTTCTGGTGATTTGCTGTTCATTGGATCTATTCTAAGCGCACGTGTATATGTTTCTTGTGAAATGATTTCCCTGTTGGTTTGCTAAAACAGATAAACAGTCGCCTGGAGGGCTAAGATAGCTACTCTTACAAGCCTGTGATACAAGACTTACTTCTCAGACGTATGCCTGATTGTCGTCTCTTTTTTACAGCTAGCCAATGTATTTATCTTCGATAACATTAAGTAAATTGAATGCTAGTGCATCATACATAAATGCCATATACTAATCATTCATAATGATAAAAGTTACCAAGATTTCTACATACAAAGTTATCCACGTGCCTTGGATGACACATTAGTGTCAGCAGTTTTTGCATCCCCAAACACATACATCTGTCTTTTAGTCTCCCTATACTTTATCCCAAATCGACCACAAGCCAGATGGATATGAAAGTAAATTAACGATTTCTAACCAGATTCTCCGACTTGCCAAAATAAATAACCACAGTGCGTTTTTCTTGTCTCTGTGTACTTGTGGAACCAATCAAATCAGTAAAGCATATTATGAATGCCTTGTCTTGTATTTCAGGGGTAATGCAATTTCAAGATATTGCCATCAAACACCCTTTTGTGGTATGAATTTCCGTTTCATTTTGAAAAAAACAGATAGACATAAAAGAGTTATAAAAGTATAAACAGATCTTCATGTTTTGAGATACGGAAATATAACGCCTGCTGCTGATTCAAATAGCAATATGGAGCTTAAAATAAATTAAAGATTTCTTGTCAAATGTACATGCATATTTACATAGATTAAAGACAACACGACCATTAAAGTTTACATGATCCAAATCGACTTTATCAATTAAAATCAAATGGGTTTGTGAAATTGGCACGTGCTATTAAATCTTATAAAAATCGAAAATTGATAATGCTGTGGTGTTTCATTTTTATAGAAGAGCAATGTATCATTTAATGGTGATAAAGGTCAGTGCAGTTTGGGTGTTGATTTGCCTATAAAAAAACTTTAAAGCACATATAATAAGTACGAAGATTATATGACAAAGTCCTAATATAATAAACAAAAACGAAATAAAATCACCAAAAACAACAAAAAGAAACATCAAACAACAACAACAACAAAAAAGGTGGTTCTTTTTTCTATCTTGACATTTGTTTGTTCTCTTATCCTAACCGTTATATGGTTAAAGTCAGTTGGTCATGCTTGCGTTGTTGCTTTTTTCGCACAAACAAGACAGATGATCTTTATTTAGATATTAAACCTATAAACCAAAACTATACATATTACATACATGCATATTCCGGGGACATCGATGTCGTATAGTTGAGCATAGCATACCGTGAAGCATGATATCACACATAAGTAGTCAGATTATCCGGACACCGGGTCAACACGTCGTGTAACTACCCGTATATTTGATTGCGTGTTAGCAAGATAGCTATATCATTATTATCTTCAACGCCTGTGATTTGTCGCGGCCCGCAATCCAACACAGGGCCTTCAGTAAATAGGCTGATCCTCTTTTGGTAAAATAGGTTTTGTTTACTTGTGAATATTTGAACAAAGTAAAAATAATTATTTATCATTCAAGTGCTACTTCTTACAGCCGTATAACAGACATCTTTGAATAATTTCTGATATAAACATATATGATTTATGGATTAGCTAAAATTAAAACATAATTATCTACTTTAATTTGGCTCTTGAAATCACCATTGCAAATATTCTTGCAGCTAGCCGCACATGAATATAGTTATTTTTATACCAATTATTATTATAATGTGTTGCCGACGTGTTGCAAAATAATTGTTATCAACATTATGGAAAAAATCTCTTTCCTGTTAAATATAAACATAAAGTTCTGACATAGGTGGAAGTGACGTACAAAACTGTTTATTCTCAAGATTTCTGTGATTGCCTTGTTGAAATATATCTGACAGGTGAAAATAACCAGCCTTGTAAAAACACAATAAACTACTAAACCATAAGACAAATCATAAATCCTACTGCAGTTTCGACATAAACACAATCGACTTTATAGTTTCTATGGAAAAAAGACTAACCTTATTGGCAAATGAATTGTTGTTTGTGTTTTCATATTAAGGCAATAACGATGCTTATTTAGTATGGTTGAAAATTACAAGTTTACATATTACAGTTTACTGATACACTCAATACATACAATTTGGACCGGCCGCAATAGCTCAGGAGGTAGAGCGTCGGCTTGCGGATCGGGAGGTCGTGGGTTCGAACCTCGGCCGGGTCAAACCAAAGGCGTTAAAGTTGGTAGTAGTGGCTTCCCTCCTAACGCTCGGGGCTAAGGGGACAGCATTACGCCTGACTCGTCGGTGTCAGTATAATGGAACGGCCGGGTTCAGTCCCTGTGCACCTCATAAGTGCCCCTGTGCTATAATGATAGAAATGTCGCTGCGCAGTATCGGCAAAAATGCCGGCTTATCCCATCCCACCCCATACAATATGTTACATGAGGAAACAGAATAATAAACGATACCAAATACAGTGTGGTACCAGGCTCTGAGTTTCGACAAAAGAAAAAAACTGTTGGCAGAGTTCTTAATGAAATGAACATGAATTCACGAAGCTAAATAGACTCGTGAATAAAAAAGTCAAAAGCAATTATTTTATCTTTATTCACACTCACTTGTACAACTACTAGTGAACAAACGGATAACTGAGCCGGGTAGGGTTTTGCAGTGTTTAAGAATAACAGCGATAAATTTACACATTTTGGACTGTATTTGCTTATTATTCTTATTAATAATAGTGCAAAACATGACAGTGTAAATATTGACCAGGTATAAATCGTTTTCGCAATACAAAAACAAAATGTGGACAGACAAGCATGTAATAAAACTCATCGTCAAAACTTGCCCATCTTAGTTTTTCTACGTTAGTTATTATTTCAAATTCGAAAGTTAACAAATGATTGTGTATAAATCGGAGACAATATATCTAGATACGGTTCATGGTTAATTGTGTATTTGTATATGCGATAATTGATTCATTTACTAGATTCTGAAATGCTTTCTTTCCATGTGTGAAGATGCTTCGTCTTAAAACGAGTTTAAATTTTACTTAATAGTAATTATCTTGAGCCATCAAAGTTTTGGTAGTTACATACATGGGCTTAATCGCTTTTATAAGGAATATCTTTCACAAATGCGAGCCAAACATCATTTGTATCGTTAGACACAGTTTTACATAATTTTATGAATAAAGGATGAAATGTTGCTAAAACTATTTAATATTGAATATGTGAAACCAAACTCTAATTATTCTTTTCTTATTGGAAATAAAAAGTGGGTATCTCCCAAGTTCACCATACAGCATTATTTGTGTAGTACTGCATTTAACATTAAGAACATATTTTAAGAAGTCAGTATGCATTTTCTCAATTATAGATAATTCAGTATAACCCAAACTTCGCAACCATACTTCAAAATTGGTAAAAATAGTATTGTCAAATAGCTTAATTTGACAATCGAGAGGAAGATCGAGATTCCTGATCTTTTTATATAAACTCAATAAACTTTTCTTAGCTTGCTCTACCACATGATTTTAGTTAATAAAAACTGTCCGTTTTTAATAACATTTAGATATTTTAAGAAATCAACAACGTCTATGTTGTTATCATCAGCAAAAAAGTTCTTGCTCTATGGAACTCATCAACAATTCAATAACTTTAGGTTTTTGTTAAATTATGTCAAGTTTCCACATTCGGCAATATCCATTGAACAATTGGAGGAGTACTGAAAGTTATCTTAAGCTATCAGCAAACAGAACTGTTTCCTCCGCAAATAAGATCACAAAAAGTTATATTTAGGGTCTTGTCGCGTCTATCAACACTGATATTAGTTTTGACAGTAATTAATGTTCAGCATCGTTTAGAAGCAGACAAAGAATTGTTTGTTGTAACACATGATTTGATTCCACTGTACATGTTTTTATAATTGTCAATTTCTTTTCCATTTATATTATATCGTAGTAATTTAGACCATAAACCTGTTTTCCAGACAAAATCAAATGCTTTCTGGAAATCAACGAAGGAGCAGAACAGCCTTTTGTTACTTTTTTGACATATATCTGCTTATATATAAAAAGTGAAAATGAGGTCAATAGTTTTATTTTTTTTCCTAAAAATGGCCTGATTGATGTTCATCAAATTGTTGTTGTTTTTTTTTCAATAAATTCTGTAAGCCTTTCATTTAGAATAGCAGTAAATAATAACAACAACAACAACAACAACAACAACAACAACAATAATAATAATAATAATAATAATTATAATAATAATAATAATGTAAAAAAAGAATGATAATAATAATAAATACCACAACTTAATGTTTAAATAATTAATTATCAACCTGTTTTAATATCTACATGTAATAACAAATACATACAGGTACACTATTTCGGACAATAGACTAAAAAGAACCATGAGAGATCAACCTTTTTCTTTATGTTATTTATGGCGATTACAGTCTTTATAGAAATTAAAACACTTATAGGTTGTCTTTTCTGTATGCAATTAAATCTGTTCGATACTCGTATGTTGCAGATATCATAATAGTTCTTATAAGTCGCTATGATTTTTGAATATTTCATTCTTTTGCTTGACATAAGATCGTCTATTGCCTTTCATATGATTCATACATCTGCGTATTTAACACTGAAAAACATGTAATATCTGTGTTATAATTGAAGTTCTAGGTCCTTATTTCAGGCTCTTTATTGACGCTTATTCTGTTTTTGTTTTTTTTTAAAAATGGATTATTGATCAAAGAAACCGAACGTCGAACAACGTAAGAAAATATATAAAAACTTCAATTAAAAAAAATCATAAGCACATATGGTCACATAGAATTTCGGGTATATTATCTTAATTTCGGATTCTTTGAATAAATTCATTTTCTTTACAACTGTTAACGAAAAAATCTTATGCTATACAGTCTGAGGTTTATTATGGGGAAATACTCCCAGCTTTTAATAATGCAATACACCTAAAATGTAAATATAATTAACTAAAGATTTTCATGTGTTATTTCTGAAGTGCACTTTCATGATTTTTGCTTATTTACTTACGAAATTGGGAGTTTTTCTTGGCAGTAGACATTGTTGTTGTAATTTCTACTTATAAAGTTCTTAATAAATAAACTTCTTGTTCGGTCAGGTGAAATCGTACACGCCTATCAATGGTGACCTGCAGACAGATGAACGATTCTAAAATACTTAACATCATTGCGATTACCTTATTAAAACTAAAGTGAAGACCGTTAAGAACAAATTGGATCAGAAATTAATAACAATGGAATTATTTTAAGTACTTTGACAATGCTATTGGTTTGTTTGTATTATATATTGTTCAATGATAATTGCATGGTAAACACTATTTGTAAAAGATAGGTTTTAGTGTATTATGAATCCAGTAGAAAACAATGATCTTATGATCTATTGACGCTAAGCAGGTCGAATGCAACATTGGCAAATTTTATCAATTTAACAATGATGTCGACGTTTCATATTTTTTTCATGAGCGTAGCTCTTTATCAAAGCTTCTTCTCAAGTTTTGATGCTAACATCTCAATATCTCTGGAGAATAAAGTCATACCTTAAATGCCAATACTGTTAATAAATACAGATTCTGGAAAACAAACCCATAAGTCAGACTATAGTTATTAACATGATCAAATGCGAAACGAAGGAATGAACTGTCCTTAGTAAAATACATATATGTGCAAATTGTCCATGCTTGTTGTTTTTCTACAGGGTATACCCAAAGTTGTAAGATGCAGAAATACGGCATTAGACGGATAACCCCGTTTCACATCGTTTTGCGAGGGGATTTGAAAGAACTTAATTAGTTTCTTCATTTCATCTAGCCATTAATCACAAACTCGCGAGAAATATTCAGCAGCCATTATGTCTTGATGACGTGGGAGGATCACATGCCCGACTAAAGTAACGTATTTTCTATAATAAATCATTAACCTACATTTATGAAAAATGGTTCACAAATTGAAGTGACAAAACGGGGGAAAATGGATGTTTTTATATTGATTGTTTAAAAGTTGTATATTTCCACATCAAAAGGTAAAACTTAATACGATTGACTATTTACACACACAACTTTATGCATTTGGAAGGGTAGTATGGCCATTCGATTTTTAATATAAAAATTTACATACACAATTATATACAATTGAATGATAAGGGCAAGCCAAGTAAATATGGAATGTACATATATATATATATATATATATATATATATATATATATAACGAGCATGCAAAGTTGTATTAAACTCAAACTAGATAAATAACAAGAAAGAAATATTGCATTCTATAATGTATGAATATTTGTTAAATCGGCATGCATTTACATAATGAAAACAGCACCTAAAAGTGAAACGTGAATGTTACCCTCTATTGAGCCATAATATATTTCTTTGCGTCAATGTGATTTTGTAATGGTTTTTGTCAAGTAAATCTTTTTTTATTTAACATTATATATATATATATATATATATATATATATTTGTCTATACGCTGTGATTCGTTGTAATTCATGCCAATACCTTTAATTCACTTTCATAATGTTTTAACAATTGCAAGGGCTTCGGCAATTTGGCAGTGATAGGGAACAATTAATTTAATTAATGTTTAAATATGTAAAGCCATTTTTTTTCACAGAATCTAATGTGATTTGTTCTAATGAATCCAAAGATCCTGTAAACACTAGTATCAGTCTTCATAAAAATTAAAATTGGGGTTTTTAAATAAATATTAAACAGTAGAATAAACATTCCAATGCTCTCTTAAAAATTATGCACCCTAAAATGTTATATAGGCCATATATTGGATAACTCAAGACGTGATTGTCTTGCTATTATGATTCTAGTTATTTAAAATTCATCAGTTTTATTTCGGCTAAATTTCTATGCTAATGATTTCCCAGCTGGTTTATGTAAAAATTTAAACATCGTATAGAAAGTTGTTAAAATTTAACTTAAACCATAAGGGAAAACGAAATGAAATATTGTATATCTCATTTACCTTCTTTGGTTATGCAGCCAGTTTAAAATATATTTTTATACAAAGTAATATAAATAGAGGATCTGATATGAGTGGTCATTAGGTGCTGAAAATATTAAACGAGTTGAATGAAACGATACGAAACGAGGCTCTGCCTTTTATTCTGAATTAAGAAAAGTTTAATAATTAAGTGGATAGGTTAATTTGTAATGACCTTATTTAAAGAGATAATTACTGATGTTATGTAGATTGTGTACTTGTGTTATGAAAATATACATCTGGTCTGAAAACGTGCAATCTTGCTGACAATATTTCTTAAAAAGACTTTTTACCCATTTTCCTTTTAAAACCTGACAGGCGTGTGTGATAAATTGTTTACTTTTCAAGGCTGAAGATACATGTTTACCTAAAAATATATGTAAATTATTTGTTTTGGTCACATAAATAATAAGAAAATAAATCTAAACTAGTAGGGTTATATTGAACAATCTTTATATTTATATTTTCTACTGCATGGATTATTAAAATATCCAAGTTTCTCACTATGCTAAGAAAATTACTATATTACAACAACAACAACAACTACTACAACAACTACTACTACTACTACTACTACTACTACTACTACTACTACTACTACTACTCCTTCCTCGATTGATATTACTACACTACTATAACTACTACTACTACTACTACAACTACTATTAGTATTACTGCTGCTGCTACTACTACTACAACTACTACTACAACTACTACTACTACTACTACTACTACTACTACTACTACTACTACTACATGTACTACATGTACTACTACTTCTAGTGCTGTTGCTACTACTACTACTCCTACTCCTCCAAATACAACAACTACTACTACTGTTTTTTCTACTTCCTCTTTCTATTGCTACGTCTACTACTACTACTACTACTACTACTACTACTACTACTACTACTACTACTACTACTACTATTATTATTATTATTTCTTCTGCTACTTCCACTACTTCTACTTCTTCTACTTCTACTACTACTACTTCTACTGCTACTTTTTTTTACTACTGATACAACAACTACTACTACTGATACTGCTATTTTTCAACTACTACTACTACTACTTATTTCTAGTCAAAACTATTTTCTTAAGCATCATTCAAGTGGCGCAGAATTGTTGTTCAAAGTTATAAGAAACACCTCTTATGTCATGACATTCTAACATATGGCAATTGTGCAATTGTTGCTGATCCCGCTGATTACGTTGTCAAAATATATCTGCCAAATCTATTGAAGATATACAACATAAACTCGAACTATCAGTATCATAGCAACTCAAAAGGAAATGACATAGATAATATTAAAGCTTTTCTAGATAACCTCATAACACTTTAATAAAATTACTGAAGAAAAAATCCTTTTCGAAAGATATATTAGTTACCTTTTGATTTCACTCATTGTACAAGACAAATTATTGTATCATATTGTAAATAGAATAACATTTTATCTTAGCAATCAATGACTAATTAAAAAACACGTGCTAAATTGCCATTTTAATTTCATATGTAAATGAGATAAATCGGTAAAACACCGATATTTTCTATGATTCCTTTGCTATGTTTTTCATTATGGATATAAACTTTCAATCCGTTTAAATCATATACTGTCTTAAAATGTGTGTGCAGGGAATATATAACAAACGAACAATTATCTCGAATATATTATTACAAATCTTGTTATTATTGCATTATATTTTATAATCATTATTATTATATTAAGTGCCTCACAATATTTCAACTTACAACTTTTCTATAAAAATATTTGTTTTTTTTTCTAATACATGACTTTTTTTTAAATCTGAACACGCATCTAGAGGAGAATATTATATGCCTTTTGGAGAACCATTAGAAAATCCAAAAACGGTTAACAAACATGACTGCCTACACGTACATCAATTAGTATTAGACCGCATCCCTCTAATAGTCTAGATATTTTTAAATTGCGAAAGCAAATTTAACACTTTCTCAAATGAAAGTTTGTTTACGAATAAGTCTTTTCGATCGTTTACTTTGGTAAAGCATTTATATTGGAAAAACAAAGATTCATTTTTACCACTACAAAACAATCCTTCTACCTTTTCGACCTTTGTAACGACTTTCCTTATTAGAATATATATATTAATCTGCTTTTTAAAGACAAGTTTTATTAAATGTGTGCTTTTCCTTATACAACTTTCATGTACAATCCACTGCAAGTTGGAAGTTAATACGAAACTTACACTGTTACAACAAAAGTGTTGTACTCACTTCTTATCTAATTAAAAATTGTAGAACATAAAAACTTTGATGCCGTTCGGCAAGAGTGCAAACGTTATGCACTCAAGCGCACTCGCTCCTGTTATGATTCGTCTGGACTGCACTGAAGGAAAGGAGAATTATTGTAAAGGCGTCTAGTAACGTGTTCGTGATATATACATACACATCGAGTTAAACCGGCTTGTCGAGGAAACTTGCACGCACTTCATTTTAAGGATGATCAAGGGGACCTGCAGATAAACAACGTTTTTGAACACTATTTAAGTTCCCTACAGGATTATGAAAACGCAATTTTACCGTAAATGAAGACTGCAGTTAGAATCAATTCATAGTTTTGCTAAAAAAATGGAAATGACATTTTTTTATTTATCGTACTTGACAGTAAACCCAAAATTTTGTGAACAAAAATAAAGGATTAAGAATAATTAGATAAAACTACCTTTATCCAATTGGGTATTTATAAACCGTTGCATAAGACCTTTAATTTTGTCAAATTTAAGTATGATAATCTTTTGCATTTACTTTGATTTAAATTAGGATTTATGTTTTAAATCCATTCGATCTTATCTTCTGTTTTTGTGTGATTCCAAGCTCAATAAGATATACATGTGTATATTGCTTTGCATTTTAGGGGTAATGTTACTGTCAGAATACATTTCTACTGCTGCTACTATATATTAATATATTTAATACTTGTTAGTAACTAATTCACCAATTAATTATGTATTCCTTCACTATTTGCAGCCGTCTCTAAGTAAGTCAATCAGTCAGTCATTTTGACCAATCTGCCCTTGATGTTGAAAGGATAATCAAATGAACTTTTTGCTATATATGTATATACATAAAACCAGCTGTCTTATCATTTTGCATTACTTATACAACTATTAATTGTTGACAGTAACACTACAAACTCTAAATGTTTTCTATGCTTTACTTTAGCGCCATAATTTTATTCTACAATTTTATCAGTTCTACTGTATTATCAAAGTTGTGTAGAAATACAACCATATAACCATATAACGAAAAAATATTATAATCTAACATCGATTTTCTAAACGAGATTCACTTGTATAGCCGTGCTATATGTCGTTTATGGAAAGGGATTAGCAAAGCCTTTTTAGGCTTCTATGTTTCCTTCAGCTATACTACACATGTATTTTCCTTCTTTTCTGTCTGTATGTTCAATCAGCAGCATTGAAATATACAGAAAAAGTTTACAACCTATTATTTTTAAATATGTATTTAAAGTTAAAACACTATATTTGCTAGAAATATTAAAGCAACTATTCCTGTCCTTCATGTCAATTAAATGTAATTCATATTATGCCCAAGTAAGATCGTTAAAGACTGTACAATTTTTGTGAATTAAATCTGAATATGAATAGTATATCATAAATTAGAACGAAAAATCTAAAATGAAACAACATGTGATTTAGATACAGTCTCGTCAGCAGATTCAAGCCGAAGACTTCGTTCAAATGTTTTTTTCTTCTTTTTTTTTTTTGGTTATTAAAGTATTGCAGTTTGTATTCAGAATGTAATTGAGAATTGAAATAATTGCATTATGTGTGAAATAAAATGCATAAACAATAACTCAAGCAGAAAACGATCTGAGTATCTTTATCGTATGTTGACTTCATTACATGTGAATTCGATATGTCATTACAAAAACGAAATAAAAAAGCAGAATCTGTAACTGTCAGCTATGTTCTCTTACATGTATCAGGCAAATTTCTAAGGTGATGCGCCCCAAGTGGTGCTTAAAACTGCTTGAAAAAAACATTTCTTCGAACATAATAACCAAAGGAGACGACTTTATCAACCTCCTATTATAAAAAATAACTGAACTGTTTCTTTGAACCTTTAGAAACATAAACTAATCTAGATAATCGAGTTTCTAAAGCTTCTGATATATCTGTCGGGATGAAAGAAACTACAAACATTGAAAATAGTAGTTCGGGTTATCCTAGCTTGATTCCTGAGAAATCGATTGGAATAAATTGTTTCTTATGAATGTATCAGCCATGTTCTTTAGAAGATTGGACCATACGCGAGAACAGACCGACAAGGCAGTTGTCAATCTTTGGCTTAATTATGCTTTCAGGGAATTTCTACAGGATCAAACGAAAATAGAATGTGTAAATGCATTTTCAAGACTTGTTGTAAGCGACGTATTTCGCAAGAAATGATAATCAGAAACTGACAATAAAACTTGCGCTTTTAACATTTCTAATTAAAACTCTAAGAAAGTTCCACTTTGGGCCATACGATCAATGTTTTATGTAAAGCAATTTATTACACTAGGTGAACTAACCGCAGCTTTTAAATTAAATAATTTCTATTATGAGGCAATGTGTTATCTCTTACCAAAGGATGTGTGGGTAGAAGTAAATTCTTTAAACTCACTTTATTATGTGTTTTGAGTTTGTTACTGTATATTGACTGATGCGAATAATGTGGAAATACGATATTTTAATTGGTAATCGTGTTTAAACCTGTATCAAGAAAACCTCTAAAACACCGTTTTCTTTTGTATTTCTAGTCACGGTTCTATAGCGAGAGATTTATTGCTAGATATTTGTACAAGACATGATGAAATATGATTTTTAAATACACAAGATAAGATATGCAATTTTTTACATGGAAGAGCAATCCTGTCAAGTTGCAGTAAAATGTCTCTAAGTTTGTTTCTATAGGGATGGGCTATTGAGCTTATAACCATGCCTTCCATGCTTATTCAGAAAAAAAAAATTTTCTATGATACTGAGTCGAATCTAGAGAAACAACATCAAACAATAATAAAACTTTTTATGAAGGGTGCCAGCTTTGAAATAACATCGAATACAAATTCCTGTAGAAGCAAGAGAACCAACTTCGTATTCTACTAAATTCATTCTGCGATAAGCTAAAACTTGAACAAATCTAGATTCATCAACGGATATTCGTAACTAGCAGAAAAGTCCATTTACAAATGTACATGTACATGCGAGTGCATGGTGGTGGTGTGCCTTAAATCTGGCTGATAATTAGACGCTCCGACGGTGGGATGGCGCTAAACCTTTGAATAGTGAATTGCCCCTCATTAACGAAATTATCTTCCTGAGGCACACTGCAGAACTGGGCCTAGTAGTTTTTATTGGAAGTAAAACACACTGTGCTTTTATTCCATATTAAGCTTTTTGTTTCCTTTTCATGATAAGAGTCAAAATGCAACTATCTCTCTTTCTGTATGTGTTTGTATGTGAGTGTGTGTGTGTGCGCGCGCGTGTATGTGAAAAGAAACACAATGATAATGCTACACAGAAGACATGTCTAAACAAACGCGATTGAATGAACCCTTATAGTGAACTGATAATCGACAGTCAAAAGTCAAAACATAGGGAAAACTGCCTATAATGCTGACACCAGTTTACCTTCTCATAATATAACAGCCAGTGTTAAGAGTTACGCCATTAGCCTAAAATAACTTTTGAGTGCAAAACCTAGGTATTTACATACCAAGCATTTCCGTTCCTCAACGTTCTGATGGATTTAAATATCTTATATTGAAGTTCTGTTAGTGACTGATTGACCCGTCCGTGAAGAAACATTAAGATGACTTTGAATGCGTATAATATATTGTGAATAATATATTGTGAAAGAATTATTAATGTTATCATTAAATGGATGTTTACATTGTTTACATTATATACCTACATCAAAATAAATTCTAAGTAAAATATATATATACTTATTAATGCTTCTTATCAGATCTAAATTTGTCTCAATGAGAAAACCTCAATGCTAAACAAAGCGTCAGTCTGAAACCTATTACGCTAAAGTAATTTATCATAGCCCGCACGCATTTTCTAGATGTTTCTTGATGTCGTTATGGAATCAACACATCAGGTGATGTATGACACTTCCAAAGCTAATTTTAAGAGAATCGTAATATTAAGTCTAATTGAATTTAGCGAAGCTTTCCTGATATAACTCAGCAAAATAACGAGTCTTAATTTTTTCTTCCGACGACGACCTGGACTTCAGTCAACAAAGACGCAACTAAGCCTAATTCAATATTGATGACTGAATAGACAAATGTTGATTTTGTTTCGAAAAGAGCGTTTTTAAAAAATCATATCGCCATGATATTTACCAATCAAGATCCAGCTAAAACTCGTACGCCAAAAGGTTTCGGTCAAGGACAAGACTAGAGCTAGCAGTTAAAATGCACTAGTCATTTTAGGTTCTGCGACTGGATTAGATTAGAATAGTAATTGGGGTTAATAAAATAGAAAATAAAAATAATACTTTACATTTATTTTTATTGTCCTTTTCTTCAAATTTTACAACAATTTCCCTGAAATTTTAATCGGAAATATATGCCGTCCAAGAAATAAATTAGTTCAGGGTTGTATGTGTCGAAATTAATGCAAACAAACATGGTGTTTTCCATAAGTCATACCTGAGTTTGAATCATTATTTTTGCTCGATATGTAACTCTTATCTCTTAAACTGAAATATGTTAGTTTCATATTTATATTAGATAATATCGTTCTTACCCGTTCCAACATATATGAAATATGTATAGAAGTAAGGGTAATACCTATTTAAGTATTAAGTATATTTTTTCTACAGCTGTCAAATATACACACGGCCACTTCATGTCACGTCAGTTATGTGTTGCCCTTAGCATTATTGTGCGAGAGATATCCAAATATATAAAATGATATTTATACGAAATTTAGTGCTACTTAGGAAACCAGTCTCAACATAGCAACATCATGCAAGCAATAGTCTTAGGTTTGTAAATAAACAAAATGAGGGTTCTACATGATCTTTATTACAAGGTAGGGAATTCTCGCCATTTTTACACTATACTATTATTTCCTTCTTCATTTTGATCTAACATGCATACATGACATGAACGTGTCGGAAAAAGTAAGTCTTGAAATACATTTGCATATTTTTGAGAGTTGTAATTGAGGCAGTTTTTCGAAAGTGTCTTTTAACAGTCATAAACTCTTCCAATGCATGTACATGTATTACAATTGACAATTCTACTGACATTTTTGTCGCTGTTGAAAATCTACATAACAACAGTGCACAATTAAAACCTGTTTAAAAATTGTGTTTGATTTTATGGTGAATATGAATGATTTATTATTTTTACGTATCTCTTCACATCTCAAAAAAATGTTATTGTGCTTATGAAATAAAATGTTGACGAGTCTCCTTTGCCGTAAACTTTCTCATCTTTGTCTTCATCTATTTACTCTTTTTTACTCGTCTTTATCTTAACCTCAGATTTGTTTTCTTGTTCAATCTGTTTATTTAAAATTCTCGACTTTTACTTTTACAAATATAGGCATGGATTATTGCATTCCATTTATTAATGTTTAATCACAAAACATGTTAAAATGGTTATAAAAACGTTTTAAATCTGTGGTATACGTGCTTTTAACTAATCAAGAAAATGCACTTAAATTTCAGATGAACTGTAGATGTAAAACCTCTAAGGACATAAACTAATGTACGGTAAAGTAATTCTGGCAATCCAGACTAAATAAAGAGGGTATAATCCAATCACACATAAGCAGGCAAGACCGGCGTCTTTATGTTGATTTGTCGAGAGATTGACCGTAATGATGTGTTTCCCAAAATATATACAAATCTCGTCTTAAAGTCGACCTACAAGGGAAAAAAAGAAATAATGAAATGCCTCTCACTGTTTCATTTTTCTACTCAGTGAAGCAGCATTTAAGCTGTCACTCTAAAGGATCAAGGCCAAAGAAAGAATCGGACAACTTGTTGATGTCATTCACAATGTACTAATCGAAAGAAAACTATTGGATACAAATATAAAATTTTGGACAATACGTTCAACTGCACAAATGACAAGACCAACTATTCATCTCATTATAGAGGTATTCCATAAATAATACTGCATATTGCGTCTTTTGAGATACATTTTATGTTTACTTTTAACAATATCTATTCGAGAGCAATGTATATACAAGGAGAAAACAGTTCAGAAGCATTAAATATAAATTGACTTTCTAGAATTGCACACCTATATAAATAAATTCACATTTTGTTATGATTACATGGCAATATTTGAGACTGTCTTCTTACACTAAAAGCCAGAAACACTTAAAGTTGCAGTGCCGACCAGGACAATACCGTACTATGTAAAAACAAAGCTTAAAACGAATAATAAATATGTAAGGAAGCTAAGTATATAGTAATTCGATTATGTGCGTTTAACTTTCCCACATACACACGATATTTGATAGTATTTTCATAGACAAAATAATTCTACTTTCACTTTGCATGCCGTCATTCGTTGAAAGTCGTTGATTAACTTATGCAAAAATGCCCGTATGTTAATATAAACAATTGCAGATGTAGTTTGGTTCCCAGCTCCTACCTGTGACAGAACTTTTCGTGCCAAACAATATCGCGCCACGTAAAATTCGTACCAATACGGGTAACATACACAGACACACGTCGTTTTGTTTATGTACTATGATAGGGACTACACGTGTCATTCAACTAGACCAGCACTACTTACGCAAAGAAAAATTTGCAGCACATGTCAGTCGGAGAAACGGTTTCATAAACATAAAAATACATTTAGAGAACCAGTAACATTTATGTATCAATTTATTACTATTAATTTTGCCTTTTGTAACTTTGTCTATCTTATATTCAGAAAATACTTGTAATTTCGATAACTTATTTGCATAATACATGCAGTATAATGTACATAGCAATTCTCCATTTTACCAATTAAAGCTGACACAAATACATCCTTTTACTTCCTCTTCATAAATGCATCAATCATTCTCATCCGTTTCTTTCCAATGTCATTCCTCTCATCCACACATTTGTTCATTGCAACAGTGATTTTTTCAAGATTTGTTTTTGCAATATCAAGAAGACCTTGTGCAATGCTCAACTCTTAGAAGTCTTTATTTTTTATTGCTGCCAAGAGTCTCTTGTTTGCTTCGTCAAATATCTGATTGGCCCTTTCCATGTCAGCCTTCAGCTAAATTTCACTTTTCTTCACGTGCCGCTCCTTATCATCAAGTTTTCTCTTCTTTTCTTTGTTCTCCTCACAAGCTTTGACTTCCATTTCTTCTTGCAGGGCCTCTTCTTTCCGTTGTTTGTATTTCTTATGAGCATTCCTGACACTGCTAAGTCCTTTGTGACAGGAACATCATCAATTGTCCTATACAGTGACACTGCATCTCTTGTACTTCTTAGTCCATTTATGGATTCTTCTGTGAGAAGGGATCGTTCTGCTGTGACAAGTTCTTACTTACAGATAAGCTCCGTTCCACATCAGCATTTCCATACGCAGGCACAGACATGTGAGAACAACTGCTTTGAGACTGGGATATTTAGGGTCACCATTCGCATTCTTAATGTTCAAAACATAGTTCCAAAAGTGGTCAATTCTTATCAACTTGTTTTCTTTGAAGATCTTATCAGCAGGAATTTCCTCCGATCTGTACATTTTCCATTCCTCAGTTATCTTGGGAGATATCACCAGCATTGATGTTTGGCAAGACCATGCACAACTCCCTCATTTTGGGCTCTTTCTTGATCTCTGACTTCAGGGTGGAGACACTGCACAGATCGTACTACAGCATCCTTCAGTGGGAGCCTAGTTTGCAGAAAATGCGCAACTGCCTGGAAGAATTTTAGCATTTTGGTCCTCTGTATCTTCTGCTTTCCAGTGTCAAGGTTTGACAATGTCTTTTGAGTATCTCCTCCAATTTCTACACTTTCAACACTTATCAGGTTCTTGCTGTCATATACATCAATTGTTTCTAATTTCCTTCCACTTTTCTTACCAACAACATCATACTTGAGAAATCTCAGCATGATAGTTTTCAGCAGATCAGAAGTCTCAGAGTAGAGGAGATGTATGAGGGGTTCCTGCCTCTGAAATTGTTTCAGAACTGGCTCAAACAGTGGCCCTACACCCACCAAGAACTGGACTTGGGCCTTGCCCTCTTTTCCAGACAGATACTGACATATTCTCATGTACCTGGTATTCTTCTTCAGTTGCGCACTTGTGTTTTGTTCTTTGCTTCTCTTCGGCAGATCCTTGACAAAATACTGGTACACTGCATCCCAATGCTTCAACAGTCTCTCAAGTGCTGGAACAAGTGTTAGCCTGCGACACTGTACATGTCTGACAAACATTTCCTCTTCAAAGCCAAGCTCCTTCAATGTCAAACCATAGTCCTCACGTTGGCTGATGCGAGACTTGAACCATTGAAAAATGTCCACTGCCAGCTGTTCAGCTGTTCAGCATCTTCTCCATAAGCATCAAGGCCTTTCCTGAATGAATTGTGTACAACATGAAGAGTACATGGTACAAAGGGAGTAAGCCCAGCCCAACCTAATGCTTTCTTGTGGCTATCAATGTTTTTCCATATCGTTTTGTTTACATTTGGCCCATCACACCCCAATGCCACCAGTTGTTGTAAGGGCAATTCATAGTCTTTTTCACACAAGGTTTCTATTAGTGCATTACTCACTGTTTCTCCATTCGCATGGCCAAACATTAGACTTTTAAGAAACATAGTACTGATTTCTCCCTTTTGTTCGTTCCAAAATCTAACTAGCACATCACATTGCTTCTTGTCCTGGGCATTGCCTGTTTCATCAAACTGAATTGTAAGTGGGCATTTTGACATTTGCATATTCTTTGAAACTTCTTTTCAAAAATAAGGACCAAGCCTATCTGATATCAAATATGACATTTTTGATTTGCTCATTGTGAACTGGTCAGCGTAAGATCCAGGGAACATCAGTTTGAACAGTTCTCCAATACCATCACATGACCTATAGGAGTATCCAAAAGAGGCAACCTGCATTGCCCACAATGCTTCTGCTTTTGTTATTTGACCAGACACTGTTAATTGTTTCAAAAATGCAACTTCTTTTTCAGGATCCCCACCTCCTTGCTGACTGGTTCCAGGTGTTGGAGATTTAAACAACAATGTTTGGCTCTTATCTTTGCACACTTTCATAGCCTGCCTGTGTTTCATACTATCTGCATGACCAACTAATTGAGCAAGGCCAGAGTTGGAACAGGATATGCTTTTGCTACACACAAGGCAAAAAGCTGCAAAGCAGTTTCCAGTGTCCATTTTACACCATTCTGACAGACAGTGGCCATTATTGTCAAGCTTGTCAAGCCAAGCAGAGTTAAATCGAGTCTTTCCATTAGGCATGGTTAATATTAGTTACACACATCTATTGCATCTACAGGGTTTCTGAAAAGAGAGAGAATCCCATGCACCATCATGCAACATCCACACGCATACATCAATAGATCTATTTTGAAATGAGGCCCTAGTCCTTGACTTAAAGGCAATTAATGACATTATGATGGTATTGCAAACAAAACATGATACTATTGGAGAAAAGATTGATACCGATATAGGATATTTCCTTTAAAAAAATTGTGTTAGAAGAATGATTAATGAACAAAATAGATCTAATGAGCGGTAAGTCTAATCCATAGATAGCTCTGCTACAGCTACAAGGCATTTTACAAGCAAGTATTTGCTAGAAGCCATAATACTGATCAAAGCAAAGCAAAACGAAAGGTTGTTACCATATATAAAATAATTAAGAAAGAATTTCTAAAAAGGAACAATATTGTTTTTCTTGTTAGTGGAAAATGGAATTTACAATTATAAAAATGAAATAAAAATGTGAACTATTTAACACTCTGATTTTTTTAGAGCTAAAAATTTTTCTAAACAATTCATATTTACTGATTCAGAAAGAAGAGATATACATTAGGTTAATGTCTTGCAATATTTCTAAGTATTTGGTAACAACCTTGCACCCCTCAGCAAAGCATCATTGGGTAATACATTGTATATATAACACATACAACATCCAGCACACAATATTCAAATGGCATTGTTTTGATAAATAATGATTCCCTTACAACATTTGGTTATGAAAAGTGCATACTTTAAATTTATAATAATGCTTGTACTCGCAGCGCCTACCTGATATTTTTAAGTAGGATCTGGGCTAAATCTCAGTCCGCATTCAGTTCAACTTCCATTTCCATCGTCGCTCAATACATGTGTTGAGACAAAAATATTGTGTTACAACCATGTGGTCTTCTTTGTTTTCTTTCTTGTTTCTTTCAGATGGTTTATTTACTTATGGGCTACATTCCTTCTTTGCGTGTTATCGCATGATGCTTACCACGATCACTCCAATTTCAACGATTTAACGTACATGTATGTGCTGCGGCCCTAGATATATAACCAGTTTTCATTTAAAGTCCTTTCTTTTAAAGTTGTTAGACAATGTCGAAGCTAGCCGTGCTTCCTTTGAGTAGGACCATGACTGTTTACATAATTATTATTCATACATCACGTGATTGCTTTTCCGCCATTTTCCGATCAAAACCCGGAATTAACCGGAAGCGGTCGTAAGAAAAATGTCTGAATATTAACGACCTACTTAAATTCGAAACGGGTGTTGTATCGGTCAAATATCAACACATCCCAATGCCATCGTATGCCCATATTCTCCAGAAGTCTAAGTTAAGGGTCCCTTTAACCATGATGGCCTTATTTTTACGATTCCTTTACTTTGAAACGGTCGGCACTGCATCTATAGTATTATAAGAACTGATTCTACATAAAGATAAAACGTTTGTATTCTTGCATTGTAATATTTAACCTATTAATTGAGCAGATACATAAAATGGTTTCGTAATATTCCAACTAAATACTTATTCTTAAAATTTTTTACTCGCTAAAAGGTTACCAGAAAAGACAAAAACACTATCTACAAATGATATTGAAGTGTTTACAATAGATGCGGTTTTGCAATTATAATTCAAGGCGTTGATCATCAAACAGCCATTACTGAAATAAAATAAACTTGTTTCGAATGTTTATGTAATTTAATTATTCTAAGATACTTTGGGTAATGTCTTAAGAGTTAAAAGATTAATATATATTTGTAGGAAAATACATGTATACGTTTATAACATTAGTTATCACTCTGCTCTTCAGAACTCGAAATCATATACTTGTGGAGTGGCTAATAGGTTATGTTGCTTAAATTGACAATACCATTTTTTTGCTTTTTAAAGATGTATGTCCTGTGGATAGTGTAAATATCGATAAGCGTTATCGGTTATGGAATTACATTTTGACGACATGCCAAATTTTCTTTCCTATCTTCAGTACCCAAAGGATCAACAATGAACAACAACATGATGGATGTATTCTTAATAAAAAAAATCGATGTCATGCCGCAAAGTTCTACTTTGCATTCGTTAAGGTCTTTCATTTTCATGAAAAACATTTTAAAAAAACAAATCTGTTCAAAAAGAAATCAGAGAAAATCAATAAATTGCATTTTAATTTCACAAACAATTCAAGGTTATCATTAGATGAACTAAATACGTGACCTCGAACAAATATGAAATGATATATAGTGAAAAGTGGTAATTAAATTTGTAATATTCCAAAATCGAAAATGGAAAAAAAATCCATTATAAAATATCGGAAGGGAGATATTATTTAATATAAATATAATAATATAATAATTAAAGAATATAACTTTCAAGGTCAACGATACAACAAATGAAATTAGTATGGGAGTCTTTCTTAGTAATTGGACTTACGTGCATTTTAATATCATTAACAACTATTATATTATTGTGTTTTTATACATAAAACTGAAACTGTTTTATTTGATTAAACGCCTATTTTTATACAATATCATATTCAATGGCGTTGTACAATAACTAATAAAAATCAAAACGAGACATGCAAAAAAATACAATAAAAATTTAAAACAGAAAATTTAGCTTATCACTAAGTAAAACCCACAGAATCTAAGATGTTAAAACATTGCAAGATAAACATACATACAAGTATATGCACATCAGTAAAGGTTCTTTGATTTTTAAAAGTACTCGAACTTCCCCATTTTAAAACAGTGAATTAAAATTACGGAAATAAAATGTCTTTAATACCTTCTTAAAAACATCTAAAGATTTTGATTGTCGCACATCTAACGGCAGACTGTTCCATAGCACTGGGCCGACGGTACAGAAACTTCTGTCACTGAAAGTCTTTCTTTTATTAAACGGAATGTTATATAATGTTCCACAATTTGCAGATCTTAAACCCGGTCTTCCTGAAACATGCTTTGTCAATAGGTCAGTTAGGTAGACGGGTGCATTACCAATGTTACAGTTGTACATGAAACATAATATTTTAAAATTTATCCTAGCTTTGATAGGGAGCCAATGTAGGTCATACAGAGCTTGTGATGAACTGTCAAATTTGCTGCGACCGAGAACAAGTTTTGCGCACATGTTTTGAATGCGTTGCATTTTGCGTAGTTCAGAATCGGCTATACCATACAGGATGACGTTACAGTAGTCAAGATGCGAAATTACTAACGATAGAAGAAGAATTTCTGTAGCAGCTTTCGTAAGGTACTTTCGCACACTCTTAATTCTCAGATAGTTTATCATAGCAGAGCGACATTTCCGTTTTACGTGCTCCTTAAAAGATAAAGTTTCATCAAGGAAAGCACCTAAGTAGCGCACTTGAGATTCACGCTTGATGATGTCGCCAGCTATATCAATGGAGGTTGTAGTGCACTTACTTAAGTGAGCCTTGCTGCCGAACATAATAAATTCAGTTTTTGATGTGTTCATTTTGAGTTTGCTTTTGTTCATCCAGTCATTTATATATATTGCACACTGCTCAAGTTCATTGATTGCACTTGATTCAATCTCTGGTAATGGTCGGAAACGCTTATTTGCAATATGATCATCTGCAAATCCGTACAATGAAATAGTCTGTGGAATGACGTCAAACAATGTTCCAGCGTAAGCAATGTAGAGCCAGGGGCCTAAACAAGAGCATTGAGGAACGCTACATTGTAGTGGTCTCGATGACGACAATGACGAATTTACGCTGACTTGACAAATACGTGGTCTCAGGTACGAGTCTATCCAAATGAGAGCTGAGTCCGCTACGCCATATTGACAATGGAGGACATCTAGCAATATGTCGTGGTCGACTGTGTCGAATGCGGCACTAAGGTCTATTGCAATCATGGCCGTCACTTCCTGTTTCTCCATTCCACCCAAAATATCATTGACTAGACGGAGAAGCGCTGATTCACACGAGTGAAATCGCCTATAGGCAGACTGGTTCTTCGGTAGCAAGTTATGTGTAGAAGCATGTACGTTTAACTTTGAGAGTACAGCTTTTTCGATAACTTTTGAGAGAAAAGAAAGGTTACTCACTGGTCTGTAGTTAATAAGTTCAAGTTCTAGCCCTACTTTCTTCAAAAGTGGTCTAACAATTGCTTTTTTATATTTCTCGAGAAAAATGCCTTGCCGAAGAGAAAGGTTTACCAGTTTTGAGATAATAGGTAGAAGATCTTTCAGAAATGCTTTCAATATATGTGTTGGTAAAATGTCTAGTTCAGAGGATTTTGTATTCAGTTCACAAACAAGTTTCTTTACTTCATTTTCGCTTAGTTCTTCAAAGCTATCGAAACTTTGTACGTTTTTCATTTCTGGTTTAAAGTTTGGGAAGTTCTTCAAAGAATCACGAATTTTATCAACTTTCTCCATGAAAAAGTCAGCAAAGTTGTCTGCTAAAATGCCATTCGTTTCAACTTGTGGCAATGGATTTTCAGTTTTGGTTCCGGTTAGTTCAGTAACTAAATTGTATAGTTTTTTTGAATCTCCTTTAGCAGATAACACTTTGTTAGTGATAACAGCCTTTTTTTCTTGATTTATTGCATACGAATATTTATTTCGGGATGCTTTCAATGCTTCGAAATGGTCCTTTGTTCTGTATTTTCGCCACAGACTTTCCCTTTTTCGCGTTTGACGTTTCAAAAGTAATATTGACTCACTAAACCATGGTTTTGGAGGTCTACAAATTTTAGTTTTTTCCTTAAGCGGCGCATGGTGGTCTAACACCCTTTGGATTTCATATTCAAACTGGTCGACGTAATCATTGATATTAACATCGTTTTCTATTGATATACTTTTTAAGTCGTTTGAGAATTGCAGCTGGTCAATATCTTTAAAGTTCCGAAAGGTAATTGTTTTGCTTATGACACTCTCTTTCTTAATGTTGAGAATAGTTTTCACAACACAGTGGTCCGAAATGTAGGGGCCAGGTTTACACGAATGCACTTTAACACCATTAACAGTCTCCGTAATTACAAGATCTAGACTCTGTCCACCGGTGTGGGTACTGAAGTCGACGTGCTGTTCTAGGCCCATAGCATATAGTGAGTTTCTAAAATCACTGATAGCGCTATTGTCGTCATGTATATGCAGATTGAAATCGCCCATTACCAATAAATTTGAAAGATTTGGTAAAGTTCTTTCCATAAAATTGAAAAAGTCAATCACAAACTGACTGGCTGTTGATAAAGAAGGAGGTCTGTAGACACCGATGACATGTAAAGTAATGTTTTTAAGAACCAGTTTCCAAATACTAAATTCAAAACATTGTGTTGTACCACTTTCAACTTTTCTAACGTTAATAGTATTTCTATGGGCGATCGCGATACCACCTCCTAGTCTTTTTGTCTGTTTGCCACGGTTAATTTGTAGCCAAATTGGTTAAGGTCAGATGTTTCAAACTGATGCTGTTTATCGTCAGAAAACCAGGTTTCAGTTAGTAATGCAAAATCGACTTTTTCCTCCCGTAAGTACTGACCGACAGTAGTGTCTTTGTTTACCACAGAACGGCAGTTAAGGGTTATGCAGGTTACTTGTTCCTGCAATTGGTTAAGTACATTACTTCGTTTCGGATATATCAATTTTTTTATATTTGCACCGTTTGGTTTTGACACAAATTTCTGTATGCCCCCACGTTTGCCTCTTTGTCGTTTCCGAGGACGAGCAATTTGTAGTGTGTTTATAATATGGTACACATTCCGATCAAGTTTGTATAATCCCCTATTGTGCTGAACGCATTTTCCAATACTCAATAGGTGATCACGATCATACCTGCATTGAACAGGTGACTGATTTTCAATACAAGCTAAATCCAAGGCAAAACCTTGAATATAATTGTCAATATTTACCTCACAAATTATCCATTTTAAAACACAAGTTGTTAAAATATAAAACCCCAGAAACATTCCTAATACATTAATGTTCATCATGTGAAAGAAATAAAAGTTGACAGCATTCAAAATGGCAGCCAACACTGGGTTCAAGCGCTGATGCTTTTATGTTTGATATGGTCAGAACAGAAAGTCAAACTAAAAATTTCTAATATTTTGCAAAATCACAATACTACTCAAATTTGCAATTTCACCAAACCTCCTTCAAACAATCGCATTCGCTTTTGGCGATTCCCAAATATATCCACTCAGTATATCACAGACAAAAAGACATAAAAATACAACGTACTGGGTGCAAGCGCTGATACTTTCTTGTTTATATATATGATCAGAACAAAACAAAAAAGTCGAACTAAAATTGTCAATATTCGAAAACCACTTCACTACTCAATTTGAATTTTTACCACAATCTTGCTCATACATTCACACAAACTTATGTCAACTCCTAAATAAATCAAAGCAGTATATAACATAAAAAAGAAGAAATACAATTTGAGAGCGTTTAAATGTGCAGCCAACACTTGGCGCATACGCTGATACATACACTGCTTAATGTTATATTTGGCTTCAGAATGTACCCTTTTTCTGTCGCCAGACACGGTATGTTAGCCTAAAACGTCTAGTGCAAATGTTTAAAATTTAAATAACGAGTAAAATATAACGTTTATTAGTCACACTAACCTTAAACTATATAAAACTTTAACCTTACTTTCGCTTTCATTGTGTTGTAATGCTCTCATATATCTACCTGAGTAAGTACTGTTGTTTAATAATATTTTGTGGCAAATTATCGGTAGAATTTTACTAATGCCAATATTAATGTCAAAATTAAAAAAAAAAAATCTCCATTGGTATTTTTGGAGAAAGGACTTATTGAAAGCATATAAACGAATAAGTAATTATTAGTAATGTGAAATTATTGTCAGCTTGCTTTTTTCTTCATTTACCAAAACATGATGAAAATCGAAAGAAAAGCAAGAAATAATCAGTATTTTAGTCAAATTATCCGTCTATTTATGGTGATTTCTGTAGCCATTTAAGGTTCATTTACAACAGATAATAAAGTCTCAATTTTGAATTCTTTGCTGAAAGTACGTGTTAAGCATTTTCATGAGTCTATTCCTAACAATGCAGCTCATATACCCGGATGTTAGACGCTATTTTATTATTATTATACCCCCACCACAAAATGTGTGGGGGGCTATAATGGATTCGCTTTGTCCGTCCGTCCGTCCGTCCGTCCGTCGGTCCGTCCGTCTGTCTCCATTATCGTGTCCGCTCTATAAATCCTATACCAATTGAAGGATTTTCTTCAAACTTGGCTGAAATGTTCACCTCAACAAGGGGATGTGCAGAACCCATGTTGCCCATGTGTCATCTCAAGGTCAAGGTCACAATTGAAGGTCAAATATCAAACAATCAAATATTAGACATTATGTCGTGTCCGCTCTGTAAGTTCTAGACTAATTGAAAGATTTTCTTTAATCTTGGCTCAAATGTTCACCTCAACAAGGGGATGTGCAGAATCCATGTTACTCTTTTGCCAGCTTAAGGTCAAGCTCACACTTGAAGGTAAAAAATTGACTTAGAAAATATTCTTAAATTTTAACATGTATTTGAAAATTTCTGAAACTAGAAAAAGTATTTGCTTGAAACTTAACATATATATGAAGTGTCACAATTAGGATATGCAGGTCAAGTTTCATAACTCTGTATTGCATTTTGACAAAGTTATGCCCCTTTTAAGTCTTCAAATTTACATACAATCAAGTATTAGACAATATGTCGTGTCCGCTCTATAAATCCTATACTAATGGAAGAATGTTCTTCAAACTTTACTCAAATGTTCAACTCAACAAGGTTATGTGCAGAACCCATGTTACCTTTGTGCCGGCTTAAGGTCAAGGTCACACTTGAAGGTTAAAATTGAATTAGAAAATGTTCTTAAATTTTAACATGTACTTGAATATTTCTGAAATTAGCACAGGTATTTGCTTAAAACTTAAAAGATATATCACGTATCACAATTAAAATATGCAGGTCAAGTTTCATAACTCTGTATTGCATTTTGACAAAGTTATGCCCCTTTTTAAGTCTTTAAATTTACTTACAATCAATACTAGACAATATGTCAGGTCTATACTAATGGAAGGATTTTCTTCAAACTTGACTCAAATGTTCACCCCAACTGGGCAATGTGCAGAACCCATCTTACCCTTGTATCAGCTTTGTCAAGGACATTGGTGGGGGTATGAATCGCATTCAGCGATAGTTCTAGTTTTATTTATCAACAAGACAAATTTAAACCTAACTTGGCATTTGTGTGTGTGTGTGTGTGTGTGCGTGCGTGCGTGCGTGCGTGTGTGTGTGTGTGCGTGCGTGCGTGCGTGCGTGTGTGTGTGTGTGTGTATGTGTTTTATTCTCACTTTTGTTGTCAACAAGAAACTCTATAACATTTTAGTGTGAATTATCTTTCTCATAATAAATGAAACAATGCCTTAAAGTAGATTAAAATTTAAATATCTGTGAAAACTGTGATAGGACCTTTTCTTATTTACCTTAAAGACATTTTCTGTAAGTGTGCACAAAATCCTGGTATGAAATATAACGTTATTGCTTTAGGTTTTCAGACCTGTAACTAGATGGGTTCATATACCACATTTATTTAAAAAATATCATACAAATTTTAAGTTTTACGTCAACCCATTTCTAATACGAATACATTTCCAATACACAAATATTGTTTCACACGATTGTGCTTGCGTTGGATGCATTTCAATACTTTTTTTCATTTTCTACTTGTGTACATTACGAATTCATTGGGTTAATTCCAGTTTCAGGTTTAGCTTTGACGGGAATGATTTCCCTATTGGTTTGTTAAAATAGATGAACAGCCAACTAAAATGCTAGTAACGAGAAAACCGTTCAGCCTCTTGGGAACAAAAATACATCTGTTATACAATATAGGGTTTGTCAGCGTGGATATTTAACCAGGTCACTTCCTCGATTGTACCCAGTAACGGTCATTTTGAAATGCTGGACAAACACCATTTGAATAATTTATGACCAGATTAACTTTTACACAATCACTCTACACACCGTTTTCTTATACGACTAAAATCGTATTTACTTTGGAAGTGCCTATACATAAATAATGTATATTCTTTCTGACAAAAAGACCGCTAATCTCTAGTTAATCGGTAATGTACCGGATTGTTCCAACATATGCGAAAGCAGTAAAAATGTGTATCCTAAAGTTTATTGCCGATATAAATATAGCTGACAGATTTATTGAAGATGTACTTACCCTCAAATCTAATAAGAATTATGTGGGTTTTTTATTTGAGCAGATTCATAAAACTATTTTTGTAGACATAAATTCAGTCCTTATCTACGTAGCATTCGGATTTTATGTAAATGTTATCAAAAGCCATTATTCGATTTCATGTTTATAACCTTAATATAATATAATCCCCAATAAATTACAGGTTTGTATCGCAAGTCTTCAGCATAATATTCAACCATGTATAAACGTGAAAAACGACAACTACTAAGGATAAAGCCAGGTAAACAGGTTATCAGGTAATAATGATTGTAATATAAGTTAATTACTCAAAAACTCGTCGGAAGGTTGATTTCAGATAAGAATAATAGTCTCGCATCAATCAATAAGTCCTTTGATCTCTTTATGTCATGTTTGTTATTAAAACTAAAGATTGTCTCATGATTAATTTAGTGCCATTCATTTAAATAATCATCAGCGTTCTTCAAAAGGTAAACAGTAAACTAATGTGTAAAAAAAAACGTCAGTTTAATATATCTTTAATAATTTTTTTCAGTTAACTGTTTTTATTTTTATACAAAGACGCGTAACGATAAAATAACGATAATAAATACTCAACGCTGGTAACAGAAATAAGAATGCTTTACTTTAGGTTGACGTACACACACTTTTGTCTCTATGGTATTTTTGTTTATGTTACATTCATACAGATCTAAGGGATTGGGATTAGCCGGCATTTTTTGCCGATACTGCGCAGCGACATTTCTATCATTATAGCACAGGGGCACTTATGAGGTGCCCAGGGACTGAACCCGGCCGGTCCATTATACTGACACCGACGAGTCAGGCGTAATGCTGTCCCTTTAGACCCGAGCGTTAGGAGGGAAGCCATTACTACCACCTTTAAAGTCTTTGGTTTGACCCGGGGAGCGAACCCACGGCCTCCCGATCCGCAAGCCGACGCTCTACCACCTGAGCTATTGCAGCCGGTCACAGATCTAAGTACATGTACGTACATAGAATGTCATCATTTGTTGTATCTCTGTTTTATCTTACTTTGAATTTAAGTACCGACTATAGAGATAACCTTCTTTACTTGAAGTAATTAGTATGGTTCATATATTGCACACGGACCAGCCGCAATAGCTCGGGTGGTAGAGCGGATCAGGAGGTCGCGGGTTCAAACCCCGGCCTGGTCAAACCCTGTGCTATAACGATAAAAATGTCGCGGCACAGTATCGGCAAAAATGCCGGCAAAATCCCAATCCCAAATTGCACACATTATCACATGGCCAATGTTGTTCAATGCTTAAGTAACACATTTACCTGAAGATTTTGCTCTATCTATATACATTTGTTAAGTTGTCTTCATACCTTGGCAACTGGCGTTTGTTTCTTTGGGCGATATGTTTCACTTCTGAACTGTTTCTATCCTAGAATACTACGATGTAATCGACATGTGTGCATTGTATTGACATTACATGTATGTTGTTGTTTATGTCAGCATGACTGTTTAAACACAATCAACACGACTTGTGAAAATAAAATTGTTAATCGTACATTAATTAAATGGCAGTTTATTTAATAGCAAAATGATTGGTCGCACACACTCGGAACAGAGTCATGAATAATATATTATGCATGTAGTATATATGAATCATTGACTCTAGATTAAGAATCGAAATCCAACCGCTGACTTAAATTTGTTGTAGTTATTCTACCGTAAACAGGTACATGTAACTGCTTCATTTTATAAAGACAATGTGTTATCAGATAAATCCCGGAATACTATGCACTTAACAGCAAAATTATAAAGATAAGGAAGCTTTTTCGTAAAAAGATAAAATATTATCTGTAGTTCACTAAACATTTCAGTAACTTGTTTAACAGCTTCAGATTTGTTAAAGATACGTTTTTTATGTTTTTACATGTATAACAATCATTAGAAAATAAAACAGATTCGTAAAGGGATTTTACAGCTGAAACTAAATGAAACGTTCGTTCAAACAATCTGTTTGTACTGACATGTAGCCGAAGCACTTGATGATTCTAATTCATCCAAGGATTGTAATATATATTCTAGATTTTCAGCAGGTGGTATTAAGATATGAAGGTCTTATGTATTTATATTTCCTATCGAACATCATTAGCCCTCCTCCATTGACTGCTCACCTTTTATCGCCTAGGTTCGAATGTTGGGGCAAAATGACTAAATGTGAGGTCTTCCGAGACACAGATAGAGAGACAGAGAGACAAAGACAGACAGACGGGCGGGCGGATAGACAGACAGACAGGCAGACAGACAAACAGACAGACAGACAGAGAAAGACAGAGGTCTTTGCCAAATCTGGAACTAACATAGTCATGGAAATTTCCCCTTAAAATACCAGTAGACATTATTACTACGGTTTGTATGCCTTAACATTTCGTAATCATTCTAAAATAATACGTGAATTTTTTTTATAAAAGTCAACAAAACTTTCCAGACATTTGTTAAGCTATATCTGCCCATTGAGTGTATAAAAATATCTTCCATTTTCAGTCAGCTGTTACAAAGTGAATAGACAAAGATTTAACGCCAGAGAAATGGATGAACTTTGTGTGAAGAAGATAAATGTGAAAGCAGATGACTCTTATTTTACTGCTCCGTGAATTAATTAGGCGAATGATGTGTCTCTTTGTCTAAACACTTGGCATATATGAGCTTTAGTACTTTATTACACATTTTAAAGAATTGTTATTGCGGATATTAAAGGTAAAATATATCGTAGCGATGCGTTTTAAAAATGAATTGTAAGTTCGTACACAAATACATATAAGTAAATCAGCAGCCCAAGAAGGACGTTAAATACTGGAGATAATAGAGAATGATTTGTATTGTTATTGAGGTAATTATTTTATTTAAATAGTATAAAGGCATGATACGTGTATGCCCACGACAATAAAATATCGCTTTAAACCTAAATGCGTATTACATTTATCTACTATTCCACTTACTAGTTAGCCGAACAGTATTGTATTATAACCCAAAAGTCCAGAAAACGTCTTAAATAAACGTAATTTTACTGCTATGATATAACCGGCCGCAATGGCTCACTTGGTAGATCATCGGCTTGCGGATCGGGAGATCGCGGGTTCAAACCTCGGCAGGGTCAAACCAAAGAATTTAAAGTTGGTAGTAGCGGCTTCTCTCCTAACTCTCGGGGCTAAGGGGGCAACAATACTCGTCGGTGTCAGTATAATGGACAGGCTGGGTTCAGTCCCTGGGCACTTCATAAGTGACCCTGTGCTATAATGATGAAAATGTCGCTGCACAGTATCGGCAAAAATGCCAGCAAATCCCAAATCCCACTGCTAAGATAACTTCACATTTATGGACCTAAGTTCTTAAGAAAGAAGAATATATGACTCGATTGGTTGCTGTTCATTCACCACAGATAAGTTGCTCTCACAAAATGTTTAATTCTTTTTCAAGTAAGATATTTTTAATTTAGCTGGTACCACTTTCATTACAGAAACCGCAACTCTTATTAATGCAGTACTATATGTTGTGTTGCCATCAAACATGGATTACTGAGGAAAATATCAGCGAGAAAGATATTCTTTTTCGAAGAAATCAACAGGAACAATACAATCGCTGTATAAACATTGAAGTTTTTGTTTTTGTTGTTTAAAGAAGTTGTCTTTCTTAATTGTGCTCACTTTCCAACCACGATGGTCTTTGAAGCATCCAGGTATATGGTTGTTTTATAAAAATGTTGGTACCAAAACTGTTTCCACTTTTACGTATACAGTATATTTATTGTATATTTCAATGACAGACACGTCCTCATATTAATTACTACAAGAAATAATATAATTCATTAATACATATTTAACTAATTCATTTTAAAGTCAGAAAGTAACCAAGTTCGATAGTCGTCTTTCAATGTTTGGAGGAAATTTAGCAATAAACGTCAACGATGTCTGAACAAAGCGTGTTTACATAGAAGGAAAAGGTCCATTACATATAGTGATCTTAAACTAAATATATATCTTAGCAATATCTATTTTGCAATATTTCTATATTGTTAATATAACATCATTCATTTAGGAACATCTTTCCTTTTTGGCTGTACTGCTGTACTAACATCGTGATTCTTATATATCTTGTATGTATTTTGTATTTCCCTTCAGATGCCGTTTATAGCGTTATCGTCCCGTTGGATTAAATATGTCCAAGTTGGGTGCTTCATATGATAAACGATCCTTGATATAGGTCACAAGATAATGTTATGGAAACGGGATCATTCATCTTGAAACAAATGTTATTTATTCTGTATATTTTCAGAGTCCCTACACGATAACTATGTGAGTCTTCGACCTTTTTTTGTTTGTTCCTAGCATCGTTTAGTATGTTGAGCAATACATATCAAAGCTTATAAACAAGTAGTTATACAATTATTATTATATTTTTGTTAGCTACATCAAACAAAACAGTAATAACCATGTCTTCAATCCATGTCTTCATTACGTTTGTCATTAAAGAACTGCACAAGATCGCAAGAAGCTGCCCAGGCTAATTATTATCAGAATATTCGGAATGTACTCTAAATTATTTTTATAGTGTTTGTGAAAATAACCAAGTCTTTAAATATTTTTGATATAAACAATTAATCAGGATCTGGCATTATGGAAGAAAGAAACGACACTAACCATCGAAATTGTCGGTATTCAGCTCTGGTACGTCGAGAATAGATGACTAAGATTGTTACCAAGTTTTCTTTTGTCTAGAGGTAGATTAAATTTAAATATCTGTGGAAATTTTGATAGGACCTTTCATTATTTACCTGTTCACAATTACAACAGTGTTGCTTGTGCAGTGTGGCGGTCGTAAAAAATCTCCCCGTGCTTGTGATCTATGTTATCATCTAATTCATCCTATCAGGATTGTTACCGTGTTCACCTTTGTCTAGAGGTAGATTAAATTTAAAGATCTGTGAAAATTTTGATAGGACCTTTTTGTTTTAACCTATCTAAGCAGAATGATACAGAAATGAAAAGTACCTTGAATATATCATTCTCCTATATTTTATGTAAATACAAATGCATGTTTGCGGACATGCGAAAGTTAAATCTTTCACTCTTAAAAGATATGTCTTCTTTGATGACGAAACTTTGAAAAAAATCGCTCAGCGTTAAATAGAATTTTCATGTTCAACAACTTGATGACTTGCAACTGCGATTGGTAATTTGGTTTGAAACTGGAAATTGAGTTCAATTGAAATACAAGTTCTTTGAAGATGTAAATTATTTTAAATGTTAATATAATTGGCGTTTATATGTTAAAATAACATGCCAGGAATCTTTAAATAACCAATCCTTGTTTTAGACATGTAGTTCCATGTACGTTTCTTTACATCAAAACTTTCTTAGCCACAACTCTGCTATATTAGACATATAATTTTGTTGCTAGTTTAATTGTCAACATTAACATAAATGTTTCCAAAACATCTACCAAATTACCCGGAGTTGCAATATACTGTAAAGATGTTTGTTCATATTTTTCATGCATTCATATTCAGCATGATTACAATTTCAGAAAAAAAAATCAAATACTTTTGAAATGTCTGGAAACAGTAATATCTTGGAAAGTTTCTAGCAGTCAGTTGTAGTGAAAATGGCCATAGGAGACCCAAATCTATAGTAATTCCGAATAAAAAAAACTCACCCAATAATTTTGGTCTCAAAAAGAAATTATTACCTCTTTGTTTCAGAGGTATATGCCAGTATCACGCAACTTTGATTTAGTATCTTTATTTAGGAATACTATGGCCTACAACCAGATTCGGGGTCGGGCGCCGGTGGCGTAGTGGTAGACTTGCTAACTGGTAATTCCTCTGACTTATTAGCCTCTCACCGCGTGGGTTCGAACCCCGTTTGGGGCGAAGGACTTAATGTAGAAATGTCTTTTCCAGCTGATCTGCGGTGAGTCGTTAGTTCTAACCAGACATTTGTCCGCGGTCTTCATTCACCAAAGTAGCTGGACGTCACTATTATGATCATAATTTGTCTCTGTGATACATTTCTAAACCAAACAAACAAAATGACCGAACAGGTCGATGATGCTTTTGTTCGAGAATTTCTTTTGCAATTAATCTTATAATTTAATAAAAATGAAACTGACGATGTCGTATTCTAGCAAAAACTCGTGTCAAAGTAAAGACAAATGTCACTTCTCGCTATTATTTAATTGCAAACAACGCTAAACTATATTGTTTTCATGCATACAATACTGTCAGTATTGTTCAAACTAACAAACCCGACGCTTTCGCGTATAAAGACAGTAACTTGAAGTAACTGCCGACCCAGTTTTTGTTGAATCTATCCAACCTTATTGACACTCTCCTATTTGTTAAATATTAAAGTAATCGAAATGAAGAAGATATAATATTTTGTACTCAAAATAAGCATTCCGTTACTGTGAATTTACGATGAATAATAATACGCCAATGCATCGACTTGATTGTTAATCGAACACATTTTATTCAAAGAACATGTACATAATACAGTCACGGTTTGCAGTTGTCCATCAGATTCATCAGTACAACAAGCAACCAAGATGCAAATTTTGTTTTATCATAAATAAGACATCATCTTTGTAGCCAAATTAAGCGTCTTACGTAATCAGGAAATCGTGATCCACTTCCCGATGGCATTGTCAAAAGACTTGTGTTCTTTTCTTTGATATGGATTTTCTACTGCGACTCTGACAAGCGTTCCAATTAATGGACGCATTGCCGCGGTAATTACAAAACTAGACTTTTGCAAATAACAATATATGTCACCAGTTCTCACCAGTTATCGACAAACATGTGCCAAAATAACTTGAGAAAAAGAGGGACTGAAGAGGGAAACAATTTACCAATTATATAAATATCTTACTCATAAAACATACAAGCTGACAACATTCCAATTAAAGTACATGCATGTATGATAACAATTAGCGACGCGACCTTTGAACTTTGCGCTTATTATATTGTCGACTTAAAACGATAGTTCTGGTTCGATTCACACCACGGCAAATCTTTTTCTAGCTACTTTTGTTCATCAAGAATGTTATAATGCCTGATCGATTGTGTAAAACTGTTCTTCTACGAGACACATTAGAGATAAAACTTAATAAAAATCATTATCACATCATCGGAAAATTTTGTTATTTTTCATTATCCAACGGTAACAATTTATATAACGTGTTTAATATTCCTGGCATCATTGCTTTAAATGTAATGGGCTCTAACAATAAACCTAGAAGGAAGTGATTCAACAATAGCAAAATTTTAAATTGATTAACCTGAAATGACACGTTCACTTTCATAAAACCATCTTAGATTTCCTTATCTGTCAAGTAAATTATTGAAACGATACTAGTCATCTTCCTTTAAACATGTTATTAGCAAGCGCGTGGAAATCATTTTATGATTATAAGATTCGTGAAACACCAACAATGCAAGATTTTATTTCAATAATGCCAAATCTTTCAGCAGAAATTTATTAATATATAAGAATCTAATAAATTAATTCACACAGAAATGAAACTATGAGGAACAGGTTCTTTAATGTTCACGCCGTCTTTGTAATTGAAAGTTATATTAAACTTGAAAATAAGATACACACACACACACACACACGCACGCACGCACGCACGCACGCATACACACACACACACACACACACACACACACACACACACATTTCGCATCTGAGAATAATGTTACCCTTTTCTTTGGTTCGTCTTTTGGGGCCTGCAGAAGGCACAAAAGGTCTAAGTCAAGACAAGAACAGAAACAAACACAAGACTCTCACCAGGAATGTTTTAATGTTACGCCGTCATAAGAATAAATGACAAAATATGAGGATAGGAGAATAAACATGGAATTAGTTGCAGAGAGTAATGAATAACGGTATGTTTTAACAATTCATATTGCAACCACTTACCTGCAGAAGGCACAAAAGGTCTTAGTCAAGACAGAAACAAACACTAGGCTCTCGCCAGAAATGTTTTAATATAGTGCGGAGTGCAAAGGTTAATTCGGACAAAAAAGGTCCAGTATACCTACACCAAAAGTATAACGGGTTATGCAATATGATGAAATATACGTATTAATTAATGTACTGTGATACAGTGAGATTGACCTACATGTATTTTAGATTGGCATAAGTAAAATTAAGTAATAAGAATTCGAAGATGAGATCAACAATTAGATGCTTAATGATAGTTAGAAATGATAATGACTTTGATAAATGTTGAAGAAGACGGAAGAGGATGAGAAAAGATAAGTAAGTTGATTAATTTTAGTAACAGATTGAGTCTGTTACAATAATACTAAACTAGCCTGGATCAAATCCCACTGCTTTTGAAAAATAACCATATGCATTTTACCAACGATACTTTGAACACGAATCGTTCATTTGCATTCTAATGTCAAAATGTCAAATAAAACAACAATTATATGGCAAGTTTTATGTTAACCAACTATTCAAGATGCAAGTGTTTTAAAATTAAATTACAAGTTTAACATAGTTAAAACATGAACAATTCTCTATTTGATTAGCTTCGACTTTAAATTTTTTCATTATAAAAACAACAAAACCTTTTAACCGTTAAAAGCTACCTCAAATAAGATTTAGCAGCCGTTTTAAACTGGAGCTCACTCCAGTAAATCTTCTGTGATGGAAAGTAGAAATAATCCATCGAAGTATCTGTACCATGAGATACTAAGAACCAAACTCCCTTTAAATAAAGAATGTTTCTGTGATCCGTATCTGTCATTTTATCTGTAGATAAGTGTTTAGCATCAATCTTCTTAACAAACCCCATACTGTTGTAAATTCCACGTTTGTATATAAAAAGCATCAATCTTACTAACATACCGAATACTGTAGTATTTTTCAACGTATATATAAATAGATTATCTCTATTGCTATATACATGTATTTGCTGTAGATGCCACTACTCCCGTTTTAATCGTTTGGTATACTACGTGTTCATGTACTTGCTGCCACTTTCCTTGATTCATTATTTACATTAGGTATATTTCTTTTTCTAATTTAAATCACTTGCAAAAAAGTATTCTGGGAATGCAACAAAATATAATTATAATTATGGCGTTACCTTTCCGTTCTGATAGTTAGGTAAACATAACCAGAAACACATTTAATTAGATTACAAATTGTATAAGGAAAGTATTGGCATTACGTGTACATTTGTTATACATACACACCATTTTATCAAATACTTTGATTTGTTTTTTGCATATTTATTCTTCTCTAGAGATATACTGATTTGAATTAAGTCTATGTCTAGAATATAAGCTTACGAATTATAGAAACAAAGTTGATATTTCTCTATAAATCTCTTTCTGAAAAAAATAAATCCATGTACAATCTAACAAATCATAGGATAATTATTTATGTTACCAATTTCCAACTTGTTTTATGGAATAGCTTCGTAACACAAAAAGCACAAAGAGTAAATTTGGGTTACATATAAACACTAATCGCACGTCGAAATATTAATTATATATGACACTCAATTCTAAACAATAAACTGGAAACAGTTGATTTATTCGATCTGAAAACATACCGAAACATTAGAAGAAAAGAAAGGTCATTAATGCGATCAAACAGTACAATATATAATAAAGCAAAGTATAATATAATGAGTTTTTCACGTATTTAATTCCACATTATTATAATTATTTAGTCTGTCCACTCTTATGTCGTGTGCAACTTACATAAATACTTACATTGTAACCTGACATGTAGAATCAAATGTGCTAATAAGATTGTAATAACAATCCCCGACTGCCGGTAAATCATGTACATGATTACACGATAAGCCTTTTCTTAAATAACAATTGATGTTGACATTTATTTCGAGTCTCACACAAACTCATTAAGATGCAAATTGTTTCTCTGAGTCGTAAAAGTGTGGTTAGAGTACAAAATGCATTAAAATGGGTCTTATTATAAGTAATAGAACTTCTTAATGAACTAATATTTTATACATATTTTTTTATTTGCATATCTAAAACATTTCTTATGGGTCATCACAGCGATATGTCTCAAAGCAATTTATACTGCTTAACAGTTAGTAGAAATAAAGCAAACTTACTTAATTTGCATTAATTGGTAATAAAAGACTGATAAACAAAATATTAAAATCTTCACTTTCCTTTGGTACTACGATTTTGAATGTTTATCAAAGAATAAAATCCTTAAATCACAATTTGAATGATCCGGCGAGGGACGTTACACACGTGGGGTTACCAAGAGGTCGTAAATGTGTGAAAATAGCACCTAATGCAAACAGGATACAAAGTCTTAGCATAAAATTAACATGTTCAAGCTTATGTATTTAATACACTGTTTCTAGAAATGTATGAAATGTTTTCCTGTTACCGTATGATATAATAATCAATTGGTAGTGGTTCTTGAAAACACATTAACTGTATCTTTGAAATGATAGCAACAGTTACGTAAAACATGACCTTAGCGTGGGTGAATAATAAGCCGTAATCGCATAACCAAATATCAGTCGAACTGGTCTTGGTAAAGATATCATATAAGTTTTTAGTATCACATTCTTTTCCCTAGAGGAAAACCACTTCCGTGTGAATTGTTTACTTCAAAGTACTCTGAGTATCAGATTTTTCAATACGTAGTCAATAAGTTATCGCATTAGGTATATAATGACGTTACAATTCTTATAGTGATATGTATACTGAAAAATGAACATATTTGACTTAAAATACTATCCGAAAGATGTAAACTGTTTTAGTGTGTTTTTAAATTAAAAATAGATATCAATACTGTTGTTTTTTTTTTTTTCTAAATAAATGTTTAGAAAATATACCCTTTGTGCTTAAAGGCTAAAATGTATGCCATTTTGGGTCAGTTACCGTACACCTTTGAAGTTGCTTGTAAATTGTCTGTAGGTATGAATCCATTTCAACTAAGCTTGAATTTCTGTACTTTTACATATATAAAAACATAGTTTTCGTATGTTTTTAATTGAATTTTACCTTAGAAACCTTAACGGTTATAAGTGATAAGCGATACCAGTGAATGCATTTCGCTTAAAGTAACAGTTGTGTGCAAGATAAGTAAGCGTTTATTTTCCATTGCATTGTACCTCTTTTTCATATTGTATCAGAATAAGATATGATTTTATCATGCAGTCATACAGTAGAATTTTCACTTGATTGCTTTTCTCAATGGAAATCTCCCACTTATAGCGATAAATTATCCAGAGTTTTCAGACATTATTTAGTTTATTTTGGTTTTCATTTTGACCCTACTCGATTTCACATTAAAGAGGACACCGACGAAGGTGGGCCAGACGACGATTAAAGAGAGCACTGTTAGCGTGCAAAATCAGGAAAGATGTTAAGAAATATAAGCATAGTACACATGTTTTTCTCTATAGGGATTTCTTTCGCAAGTTTTTAGAAATATGTTTGACGTTTGTCGTCTTTGATTTCTCCAAGTGTTGTCTTTTGTTTACACTATATAAAGTGTCAGCACTACAGTAACTCCCATGGAGCGTTCGACTTACGTGACTGACTGCACGGAGTTGAACAAGTGTCAAGCGTACTGTCAGATTCGTTTCCAAGAGACTTTTATTTTGTTGAAACGTAAAGCCTCTAACCCAAGTGCGAAATTCTTGGTTTATGATTAGGACATTGTTTAATTAAATTGCAAAATGTAAGAACTTGACACCCATATACAAATAACTTTCTGAAATAACAATGTCAGAATATGTTGTAGCAAATATTTGAAACTGTTTACTCAATAGTGTAGGGCAGCAACTAAATTTGTTATAAGAAGACTTTTTCGAGTTTATCGATCAATCAAATCAATGATTCAGTGTCTGCGCACAAGAAGTAATTATGCTCTTTTTTGTTTATTTACCAAGTTTATTAAGCAGGTTTCTGTAAAACAAAGTTCTGAAAAGACTCATATTAATAATGTATCTTGGTGAAGTTTCAGGCAAAATACAGACCCTCCAACCAGCTTATGCACGTATAAGCGTTTTAAACCATATGTTTGATTTTGATGGAAGAAAGTTCATCGTATGACCCCTAAATTGAACAACTGTTTATTGGTTTATATCTAAAAGGTAAATAAATAATGAGGAAGTGTTATGTGTTTTATTGTTCAATCGATTGGCTTATTTTGAACGTGGAATGTTTTGTAAGGTGATACAGAATAATACAATTTAATAGCATTGTGTGCACTTAGACATCACTTTGCTTATTGCCCTTAACATCAAATGACCGCTATCAAATAAGAAGCACACATCTTGTTGTGTAATTTACATCTTTTTTATTTTAATGGAGATAATGGAGCATGCTACATACATGTTAAAGGTTGCATTCTTCATAGAAAACGCATGTGTACTACATGCTCATCAAGCTTTGTTCACATTCTCATGAAGGTTTAAGCATGCACCACCAACTATACTTTCTTTTCATTGATGTGGCTTTTCTCCCGGGAAGATGACACCTGTTCTGACACAGTGCCTCGTTAAATACTATTGCTGTTTACTTCATTTGCTATTTTTTTCTTAGCCTTGTTTTATATATGGGCGTATATACGTCAATATGACTTTAGGTCATCATAATGATTTCACGTTCAGACTCAATACTAACTATTCATATTTTATGTGTATTTATTTTTCCATACAACTTTATGGAGGAATATAACGTTCATAATCTATAACCAGCACGAAGTCTTCCGCTATGTGTGTGAATAAACATTAATATGCACTTTACCTTATGTTTGGTAAAACAGATATAACATGCGAGCAAATTAACCATTAAGCGATAAGGCTCTTTATGGATTTGCACGCACTTATTCTACTTTCATAAAGTATTCAATCCGTAAATTACATGGCAGCTTACACGTACATGTAAAACACAAATAAATGTCAGCCAGTTTCAACTAGCTTTGTGGTTACGAAATTGACAGTCTCACTATCGTCCTATTTCAGTTACATATGTACCAATGTTAATTAACTTTCTAGCTACATGTATTCCCAGTTGTAAGTCATTAGAAGATGTTTTCTTTTCCTGTCGCGTCGAGGAAAAATCAGTGTTACTTAAAAGCACTGAAATTAAAATCATTACAATACCATTCGAACTAAAATATGGCTAATTAAGATTTAACTTTTGAGGTTGCATTGTGTTAAAAGTTTGAAGGACAAGTCGTCCTGCTCCACACGCTGTCAAGTAAAGTACTGACGTATAAACAATAAAATAATCGTGTTTATTTTAGCAGGTTCTAACACAATGAATTTGGCAGAAGTGTTTCAGGAATTTTAATGTAACATGTACTGGTATGTTCACTTGCATAGGACCATCCTAAATTTACTGTGATGGTAATACACATTATGATTGCTGTAAAATAATATTACCATATTAATTAAGATTCAGTTAAATAATAATTGGTTATAATTGGTTAATTAAAGACATCGAGCCGTTTAATTAAACTAAGTGCAAGTTAACTTAAAGCAGGACAACGACTGACATGAATATATCTTTAATAAATTTGTGAACATGGGATGATGTCGCGTTCTACTATGGAGCCCCGTTACGCCACATAACAAAATACATTTCTTTTATATATGTACCTAACACTTGTATCACAAAATCATTTTGCAATACAATTTGGCCGGAACACTACTAGTAATATATCGAGAAAGCCAATGTGTTGTCGTTGAAAAAAGAGAAGTCACTTTATTAACAAAATCATGCTTGTGCTATTTCAACTTATGTTTGCAACATAGATGAAGATCTTGTATTTATATTTATATAAGACTGGTGTTTTGTTATTACTTTCTCAATTATTGTGCAAGCTTTTGTTAACATCGACAATAAGAATTTTGAAACCTCGTTATAAAAATGTTACATATTTGTGTTAGATATCATTGGTATGCATTGTACACTGTTCATGTGATTGGAGGAAAACAAACATATATGTATACAGTGAACAGTACTGAAAAATGGTGTATCAGCACTTTTCAGTGGCAGACACGTTGTCAAGAGACATTTGACTGGTTTCATTATGAGAAACAAGGCGTTTGTTTATTTTGGTGTTTGTTTTTTAACAACGTGGTGTTTCTTTATTACGACAGTCATGGTATTTGTTTTATAAGAAAATATAATATAACAGTGGTGTTTTAACACCAATAAATTGTATTAAAACAGACGATGGGCGTCCTGTTTATTGGGATACGATATGGACTTGTGACCATAATATTTTACAACTAATGATACTATCTTCAAACGGATATGATTGTAAAAGTTACCAGTAAATTGTGTTTAGAAAAAAAGTTCATGGAAAGCTTCTTTACAATACACGTGTTATTCCGGTCAAACAGCAACACTTTTGCTGATATCGCTGCTTTAAATTCGATATACGAATTTGGAGTTTAAAATACATGATGAGAAATACATAGAATTTACTCTACAATGACTACACGAATGCTTGAAATAAAATTAATTTTGCTGTAGGCTTTCGGCTTTATGTCTACCGTGAAATGCCATACTCCAAACTTTGAAATAGCACAAGCAATGATAATGTCAAGAAAGAGTAAAACTGCTATATCAAATCTTAGAAAGAAACACAATAATATGCAGTCTTTATCTTACGATCAAATTGGTTGTTTTGTTTTCAAATTTATTCATTTAAACAGGCCCTATATTTATCTATGCACTTAAATCAATCGTAATTGTTGAAGCAAACGGACTGGCAGAAGCTTAGAAGACACCCTCCCCTGCATCTCAATGGGATAGAGCCACGGTTATCTGACAGTGTATTGGAAGCTAACTGTTTAACATCTATCTCAATCAACAACTCTACTTTTATATCTGCTATCTAAATGGGTTATCTTTGTTACTTTATTATACCTCATTCACCCACTAAGATCGTTCACCTTGCTACTTGTACAAGTACTTGGTGTTATACTTCCTTTCGAAAATTGGAAAATAGGGCAGTTTTCTTTCTATATTATAACAAACCCACATTTCAAAAGGTTTCCTGATGCTAAACAAACATATATGTTTTATGTGTTAAACTATAAATATAAAAACACGATTACATAATGAAACGCTTTACTATTACGACAATTTTTGTACATATTATATTTATTTTAAGTAAGTGTCTACAATTTTTCATAACTTTCACCTTTATCTAACCATGTTTGTATATTCACAGTGTGGATATCTTTACTACTTCATACCGCTTAAATATAATACAATGTAAGAAAAACACACATTTACTTGATCTCATTACTTTAATGGAAAAGGAGCGAATTGAATAGCGGCTGGAAAAAAACAACACAATAGTGTTCGCGCAACCTCTCTGCACACATTCTTAGCCATTCTTTTGAATGCATTTGAATGAAAATGTCAAATTAATATTATGAAATTTGATAATCTTGCAGTTAATAAATGTTATTATCTGTTTCGTATATACTTAGGAATTAGTCTGACGACGGTCGTTTTTGTGCAAGACAACGTAGCTTATTATATTATAAAATTATTTTATACGAATCATTGTTACATCGATAACAAGAAAATACGATTCCATATCTGTCCCAAATTAGTGCTTTCTAATTACATTTGTTCAATTCTAATATTTGATGTCCTAACAGTTTTAACCATCAACAAATATTACTATAATCTGCATTAAACTATGTATCAAATAGTCTAATTATTCAATACTTAACTAAGTATTACTATGACTTTAAAACTTCAGCTTATTTGTTGGACTTCTAGAAAGTGAGTATATTTAAATAGGGTGTAGAATCGTATATCGCTCATTTATGCTGTAAGCATATCGACCACTCAGCAGTTTGAATGAAACATCGAGTCTGACTTAAGGCGATTGTATATATCACGGCGAGTAGACTAAAACGGGAACTATGTCTACATTATTTTCCATTTTGTCTTGCAGAGAAAACGTCGATTGGTTATTACTGACAACTGGTTTAATAATACCAATAGTAATAAATACATTGGAAATACGGGTTTAAATCTTGTCTTGTACTTATTCTTGGCATACTGAATGAAAATAATTACCAGAAATTTAAGTTTATACTTGGACAAAACATAAAAATCTCGTTTCTAGAACGGTCCGTTTACTGAAGTTATATCAATTAAAAATATTATGTCAGTTCCTGGAGTACTTTATAACATAGAAATGGTATCGGCTTTAATTCTTAACCGGCGAATTATAAACTTTTCCTTGAAGTTACAAATCGCAGTTTTCAATCTGTTCAAGTAACGCCGGTTAAACGGTAAAGGAAAGGAGGTTTTGAAATTAAAGTTGAATAATATTTATTGACATATTGTCCAATTTCTTCCTAATTCCTGCCAAGGGAGAATACAAACCAGCTGATGTTGCCCTGTTTGGGGACTTCTTTCTCTCAACTTATCCGGCATTTGTCATTTATGATTTGTCCAAGTGTTGTCGCCCTTCCATGATATGTGTCGTGTCGACTGTCCTGCAATACACGAGTAAATCCCCTAGCGGTATCAACTAACGTGACAGGCTCCACAAAATCAATTCGGTGTCCAGAATACGGTGGTCAACTTACATTATTTTATATTTGATATAATAACTTTTACAATAACAAAACCCATAAATCTCTTCTATTTTGGAGACACTGTTAACACGTTAAATTACTGCTGGTATAAAAGATTAATTAATCGATATTGTATAATATACTTTTATACTAATCGTTGATTAGCAAAATACATCATATCCTAGTTTGTTGATACCAGTAGTGTAAGTAGGTTCTTTTCAAACCAAAAGAAAAAGGTTTGAACGTAAAATTGTCCAACAAGATAATGTTACTGTATTATAATGTTTTCCTGACCATTATTGCTCGATAAAGACACATACAGATACTTGCTGATTGTTTAAAAGGGGGCGTTTCAATGTACGAGATAAATAAAGAAACAAAACGTCTCAACGTCATCAATCAATAATTAAATACGTAGATAAGTCTGTCGATATTTTGCCTACTTTTGAGAATAACATGTTATTTGACAGTTACATACATGTAAAAGGACAGCTAAGGACCGCAGGTTTTGTTGTTATTTTAATACATCACAGTGACATAATTATTGTTATTTTAGCGAGTTTATCCATAAAGATGGAGAAGACCCCAGACAAATGTCGTGTTGCCGACAGCACGTTGTAGATCAGATAGTAAACTGTTTTGGTAGAAGAACTTGCGCACCCGCAAGTCACATGGACAACCGTCCATCATGAAAGTTGCAAACGACATTTCTCAGATCACTTATTTATTGTTATAAATTAGGCTTCAATAAGGAAAGACAATCGACAAACAGTGATAATCTAACACAATTATTGACCAACAATCCGCAAGCAAGTCTTTCTTGGTCGATCTTATATTGACTATAAGTATATTTTTCGATAAATTTAAACGTGAGTGAGTAAGCAAGCAAAAAGTGTATAGTTCTCGAAACGTGCATAATGGTTTGAGTTTTTACCATATTTTAAAACACGCGTGTTAACATGCATTGCAAAAACGATGCATGTTTTTACTCTTAAGCACTGGCGTATATATTTAAAACGTATGTAACCTACACGTTTCAATAACACATGAAGTGTCAATATCGAGACTGTTTGTAAATACAAATTCACAACAATAATTTTGTTTAAAATTGGCCTACCTTATATAAGACACGTATAATTCATACTGCAATGAGGAATCGACAACGAGTGCCGGTGTTATATGCATGTCTGACTGCAGTTTGCGTGTTTTCATTACAAATATTTTCTTTTTGGAGACAACCTAAACGAGTCAGAAGTCTTAGTTACCCCCGGGAATATTTCTCGTCTCAACATTTTGTGTTGGTCGTTTGTCTTCGTTACCAGTATCTGAGAGGATTAACTGACAGAATCACGTAAAGTTATCGTGACTGCACAAAACCTACTATAGATAGATACTCTTTTAGACCGCTAATAAAGATTTGCTGCTGACGAAACGAAAAAACTCTTGCAGTTTTCGATTAATTGTGCTTACTGAATGAAATTAAAAACATTTTGATTATTGCTTTTAAAGAATCTATACCATTATTTTTATCAACTTTAAACAACCTTTACTTAATCGGTCTGTATTGTTAATTGAAAACTATGTTCAATGTTTTTCTACGTTTTGTTACAACTCGGTCGCTAATCATTTTGGTATGTAAATCAGTTTTGTTCATCCCATTCAAATAAAGATGAACATTTTAGATAAAACAAATAAAATATTGTTTTATTGTCCAATTTTTTTTGAAAGATTTGAGGAAAAGCACGGAAAAAGATTTCTGATTTAGAGTTTTTTTTTCTGAATGTTTTGAATACGTCATGTTTATCAAACGATTGGCGGTTTGACATCAAATAGCGACCTACATCTAGAAGTATCTATACTTAAACTGTCACTTTCCACTTTCAACGGCAACAGTTTGGACAGACACATAATTTTAATGAAGTGATTTTATACACTTGTTTTTTATACCGGATACGCTTAATGTATTTACTCAGATTTGTCCCGAGACGTGATGCGATGTTATTCCTAAATATTTACTCGTTTCGATGCAATGTGCGTTTTATTCCCCAAAAATTGTCAGTTTAGAGGCGACATGCGAAGTTTTTTTTCCTGTCTCTAGGGACATGTTTTTTTATTCTTTTTTTACCTCTGTCGGGGCGACATTCGATGTAAATAAAAAAAATGCAACTGTTTCTAGTAGAGTGAATTTCGGTTTCTAATATTCAAACAACGGCTTAGCATCTTACCGCGTGGGTTCGAGTCCCGATCGAGGCAAAAGACTTAATGTGAGAAAGTCTTCCGGCTTGCGTTGCGCCGGTGGTTCTACACAGACATTTGTCTGGGGTCTTCCTCCACCAAAAGCTGGACGTTGCTATAATGATCAAATATGGTCGCTGCAATGTATTTCAAAAACAAAACAAACATACTTATCTTCGATTTGCCAATCGTTTGATCACGTGACTTTAAACGTCCATTACTTGTCAACGGAAAACAACCTTGCTGTACCTTTCAGTACTCAGAACAATAAACGAACCTAATTTGACACAAGACATGAGGTTTCTCATATTTAGTGCAATGCGTATATTCGTAAGTCCATCGATTCAAGCGGTTCAAGTAGTGTTGTCACTGTGGGATATCTGTTTACTGCAGATACAAGGATGGATTCTTTAAAATCAAAGTCTGTTAACGGAGAAACATTGCATTTAGTGCAAACACTACGTCTATATGGTACTAAAGACTGACATATATAACAGTCTATCCCGACATTAATCCAATTGAACTGATAAACATTGATTAAAGCATGCCAACATCAAAACATGTGTTACTTGAAACGTTGGGCCATTCACAATCTATATATAAAGCTTCATAAAACATGTCTGTTGCAAGATTTAGTGTTACACTTTTTACAAACATCGGGAAGCATGACATGTACAAAAGATACGGGGTTATAATCCTACAATAAGTAAATAAGAAAGGTCCTATCAAAATTTCCACAGATATTTAAATTTTAATCTACCTCTAGACAAAGGCAAACAGGGTAAATATTAATGTGACAAAAACACAGAGACAAGACATAACACACAAAATGAAAAACCATCAGTTACCGCCTTGAAACGATCATTTGGCAAAAGGACCGACTGGGGTGCTTAAACCTTGTTTGTGGAGCGCTTTAACCTCGCACTTCCTGAAGGTTTTTTCTATCAAACAGTGTAAATAAAAATATCCAGTCAAAGTGAAACAACTAACAGTTAGCACCTGCATTGGGAGTTAAAACAGATACATAGAACTCATATACATACATACAAGACAAGTATTTAAACCACAGACGATTAAAAACTCTTATGGGTAGGATAAAAACCGTGCAACTCTAAATTATTAAGGTTTACTATTGGCTTCTTTATCTTAAAATGTCAGGGAAAAATAATTAAACTTACAGGAATGTAATTGTGAAAGAATTGATTGTTGTATAAAGGTCAAAAAAGAATGTTGAGACCATTGATTTTGCTAATTTTTAATAAGTACATTTACAATTAATGGATAATTAATTTGCCTTGATATATCGTGTTTTATACTGACATTTTAATTTGAAGAAATGAAATACATAACGCGAACTAGTTTTGAAATGCTTTCATAACTATTTCAAATCGACAGTTTACTAGTAACGGTCCATATACATTTTTTTTTTGGGGGGGGGGGGGGGGGGGGGGGGGGGCGGGGGGAGGGGTGGCAATTCAAATTTTCAGAATTGGTAAAAATTGTAATTGAAAATGGGGATCTCAGAGACAAGAAATGCCGCCGACGAAATTGAAGATTTTTCTTTGTTGAAGGTAAATTTTGGTTAATAGGAGATATGGAGTATCGGCCAGAAGTCAGAGAGGGCACTATCAGACAAGTCCTTTAAAATAACATATAGTTTAAATAGTGTATATTTTAACGTGCGGTTTCTTACTTTACTGTAAATGACGAATGCTTTTATATCTTCTATTACGGAATGCTTTTAGGTATATTGTGCTTATATAATCATATACACTAAAAAGTAGAAGTTGATAAACAACAAATTAAGGTGTACACAATTTCACACGAACATTTAAACGATGAAGATATAGTGGACATTTGTTTATATATATACTTTGTTACAAGTTTATATGACTAATTCAGAATATGTCAATAATAACAATAATAAAAATAATATTATTAATAATAATAATAATAATAATAATAATATATAAATATAAATATAAATATATATATATATATATATATATATATATATATATATATATATATATATATATATATATATATCTATATATATATATATATATATATATATATATATATATATATATATATATATATATATATATATTCGCTGAGTGCTATATTTCCTGTCAAAGATTAAATGTTAAACTAATATCGTAATTATAAAGAGAATAAAAAAGGTAACGAAGGTCTCTACCAGATTGATGTTTAGATGTAGCGTGCGTGCTTTCATCAGTAAGTATTCCTTTGAGTCAGGCTGCCGCCAACCAGAAGATCTGCTCAACCATAACATAGTCTGGTCTGAAAACTGTGTTGCTGACGTTCATTAACTCTTCTAGCACATGTTCAATGAAAGTGAATAATTTATATTTTGGATTTTATTGAATTAAATATAAATAAATCAAATATTTGATACAGAACACATGCTAGATTAAAGGAAAATAAACAACTACCAAGTCCTTCATATTAATTGTATCTGGATATGTAGTCACGTTAGAAACAGACATATTTGACATTTCTATTATAACAAAGAAGACCTGCCATTTTTGTTTACGAAGATAACACGCAATCTTGTAAGAACTTTTCACGACGAACTTGTCTTGGCTCGTACAGTTTAAATATAAAATCAAATCGTACTGTCTGATTTTTTAAAACATATCTGGCGCATTGCAAACACTGTATTGTTGACATATTTTTTTCTCAATTCTTTTTTTCTTAAGATGTATAGATTTGTTAATTTTAAAATTAGATAAAAGAGAACAAAACTGATTATACATTTCACAGTCTTCATTTCTTTCGAATTGTCCAATTGTAAATTATATTTGTCGTTCACTCATATATATCTTATTCATTTAAAAAACCGTGGATCTGTAAGCGTTCTATATACATATATATATATGTGTGTGTGTGTGTGTGTGTGTGTGTGTGTGTGTGTGTGTGTGTGTGTGTGTGTGTGTGTGTGTGTGTGTGTGTGTGTGTGTGTGTGTGTGTGTGTGTGTGTGTGTGTGTGTTTGTATACACACACACACATTATTTTAGAATCGAACCGACGCCCTTTTGAGTTCTGAATATGACTGTTAATGTTTCAATAGATTGAAATGTAATAGTTAAAAGGGAGTGATTTGTATTTCAATGCAAAATCTAATAATTGTTATCTTTTTATAATATTTACTTTAAGTTCTGTATGAGAAACAAATCACATCATTTAATACAGACGTACTGAGTACCTGGACTATTGTACAGAAAATAGTCTTGCTCAAGGAATTAGATCGAGTGGTCGGTTTTGGGGTTCAAACCCAAAACTCCCCGATCTGCGGTGCAACTTATTAACCACTAGACCACGTACCTTGTAGGCTAATTAAATCTTATTATATATTTAGTAATGACGATAGTTGTTACGAAAGACGTTCATCACCAGATGAATAATTCAACACGTAAATCTGTATAGAGATGGCAAAAAGGATCATTGAAATTTATTACAGTCACCTGAAAGCTCTGTACTCAGTTTTATCATAGAGTGTTTACTTTATATTAACAAAGAGCCTGTTTATTTTAATAAATTATAATTGTCAGTCCTTCTTTTTTATGTGTTACTATTGTATTGGCGCACGGCCAACGCCAGTTTACACATAGCAACGTTATGCTAAATACCAACAAATAAACAATGAGTCCAAATTGACAAAATATATGAGATTTTCCATGATGCCTAGTGATATTTGACGAATGTAATTAATCCATTAACGTAACTCACAAGCTTTGTACGTTTTTAGATACATTTTTACCGGATATTAAATCTGGTCTTGTAGCTTCTTCACATAGCAATGGCGTTTTCTTTTCATAATTCTTAGTCATGGAGTATCATGGAGTAGTCATAAGCAAATAGTCATGGTTGATAAAAGTCAGAAGGACGGAAAGACATAGTTTATGTCTGATTATACTCACGGATGATGAAACTGCCGCTAAATGCTGAAATTGGTGATGTTGAAAATGAAAAAGAGAATTTAAAAGCAAGTAAAAATAACTTCAACTTTAAGTTAAGGTATAATCTCGAAAATATATCAAGTGTATAGAGATGTATCCATGTTTTAAATTATAATTATATTTATTATTTTATTTATATGTATTTTCTCCTTACTTAGACGCTTATATTTCATGTTTCATGCACATTCTAGTCCTTGTTTTGTTTGTTTTATTGTTGTTTTTGCTTTAAAATGCAACTCAATTACAAATTATAAGATGTATTAAAACGATAAATACGCAAAAAGTTGGGTTAGAGGACAATGCGAACAAAGAAGTTCGACTTGTGGTGTTTCATGATTTCCCTTGAGATGCTGGTTTTATACTATAATCACCTATTGAATCGGCTATACGTAGATACTTAAGATTGACAATGACTAAGGTTTAATGTGCATTTTATCTGTTGCAAATTAATCAACAGTGTTCTTAATATTAACCTAAATAAAGATAGCATACGTAGCATTTTTGAGTGCGAATATCCAGTTAGCTATAACACTGATCAAAGCAAAGTTTGTTTTTCTAATAACAGTCTGCAACCAACTGTACTTTATATAAAAAGTTCATATTATAATTATGGCATCGGTCTCTTAAAATAAATATTTCATAAAACTAATTTTAAAACTAAACAAATAAAGATCGGCATTTAGTGTCAAACATCTAGCTGTTTTATTTTAATAATAATTAGTATTTAGAACAATTTCTAGTTGCAGCACACATTTTAATATGTCGTTATTTGTCTTGTGTAAGTTTTTGATACTTTTTATAATCATTTGTATTTTCTCAGACTGAATCAATTCATATTATTTACTCAGTGTACACATTACTGTTTTAAGTGATAACATAGTAATATTTTAATGAGAAACATTTCAGGTATATTAAACAAAATCATTGTATCAAAGCATATTTTTACCATAATTAATGCGGTTTAGTTCAAAGATAACGTTAATCCTTTAAACAGGATAGCAGCGCGTGGTGAAACATTATTATAATTGGGTGAACAATTGCAAATGACAAACTGTATGTGCTTGCTAATTAAAACTGTAAGTATTCGTCGCGTGGCCGTTTTTTTTGTTGTTTTTTTTTTGCTGTTGTTTGTTTGTTGTTGTTTTTTTTGTTTGTTTGTTTTTTGTAATTATAGTTTGATTACTGTATTTTTGTGCAATGGATGTCAATGTCATTCGATGAGCATGAGTAATTTAAAATGTATACAACGCCATTCAAAGAATCTGACACATAAGGCTGGTATTATCTATTTAACTGACTTATTCCATCCATATTCCCATCAGAGGCTTGGAACTTCTTTGTAGATACACTTAAGTACTGTAACATGTACATGTAGATAGTATTTTCGTTTGTGGGTGGCCACTGGAAACTTTACCTATATATCAAACAGAACAACTGCGATAACGGAAACATGAACACACCAGAAGGGTAATAGATAAGCCAAGAGAACAGCGTGACCAATGTTCAGTTTAATATATTATTGCTCAATTGCCTGTTTTATCACAGCAATACATATGAAGATTTATTCTTGAAATTCAAGGTATGGTAAAAATGTTACAATGTCGATACTGAACTGCCTTGCTCTGTAAATATAACTTCAACTAGTCTTGCTTCTATCATGGACTTAATAACTATGCAATTAAACAAATAAATATAAGAGAAACGTTATATGGGTCTGGTTTATTCGTAACAACATATTCACCGAGACGTTATTATTAAATCGTTCTGTTTGTGCGCCAGAATAGTATTGAGTTTCCGTATATAACACTGTGTACAAGACCTAACGAGGAAATATGTCTACTATCCATGCCAGTCTGTCTCGAAGAGAGACTTGCAATGTGTAATCATTGACAAATAGCGAAGACATAACCATAGGGAATATGTAAGTATGGGTTGTTCTCTTATCAAGAAATGATCATTTGCAAACCGACTGAAAATATCATCGACTGGAATTTGAATAAAAATTACTTACAAGAGAACCAAATTATGCTCGACATTTCTTTAATGCAGTTGTATTGTAAATGGAATTAACATTGGAGCATATATAATATATACTGGCATTGCAATTTTTGACCGTGTTTATAATTAAAAAGTAAAGATATGTCGACAATGTAATTTTAGTTTGATTTCAAAAAATATCACCTATAAAGTAAAATAATAATATTGTCGACCCAGAGTGTTTGCAACGTCTTTTCTTGAGCATACTTGTAACATTCCCAGCGGATCACTATATTAAATTATATAACGTTAGAGTACATGTATGTCGATAAACCAAGGTTGTAAAGTTAAGCCCTTTACGTAAACCTGTATCTTTCAAAACTGATTGATTTGCATTTGATTGCAGCACACGGACTATTTATTTCTGAAAATGTTTGTGTTTGTTTTTGCTTATTTTGTTGTGACCCTATTGGGATGGCTTTTCCGATGACTGCTTCTCCAAATATGATCCCTAACAGCAGTCATCTTAGCAAATGGGCGTAGTGTTAACAAAACAGTGGGAAATTTCGTCTCATTATTTTTTTAGAAAACAGTTCTTTTACTAGCTTTGTCAAGAAAAATAAAAATATATTGATGATAATGATGATGATAATGGTGATGATGATGGTGATGATGATGATGATGATGATGATGATGATGATGGTGATGACGATGATGATGATGATGATGATGATGATGATGATGATGATGATGATGTTGATGATGATGATGATGATGATGATGATGATAATGATGATGATAGTAATTATAATTATAATAATAATAATAATTATAATAGTAATAATAATAGTAATAATAATAATAAAATAATTATAAGAAGAAGAATCGAGGCAAATATAAACACTGTACTGACAATGAAACAAACTAAAGGTTGTTATAGAGATGAAGATGCGACGATCTTAATCATCTTCATGGTGCTGCGGCGCCTGAAATAGATTAGATTTTTGAATATAATACTGCAACAAGTATCAGCCGAGGAAATAAGTCTACGTTCATTGCCATTTTGTCTTGAACAGAGAGCTACGATAATCAATCGATGACAAAAGCTGAAATAATAACCACGGGCAAATGAAACAAAATGTATTTAACGCTTGCCAGGAAATTCGTATTAACAGAAAATAATAGAGGTTCGATTAAAATAGCTGTATTCCATAAGTAGCGTGTTGGGCCGGAGACACGTTTCCTATTTTTTTAGCTACAATAAAATTTGAAATTGACATTTGTAGAAATGGAATAGCATAGTATTCATATATTGTCTATTTTAACTAGTATAAAAACAAAGAATATGAGTAGACACACACACACACACACACACACACACACACACACACACACACACACACACACACACACACACACACACACACACACACACACACACACACACACACACACACACACACACACACACACACACACACACACACACACACACACACACACACACACACACACACACACACACACACACACACACAGATATATAGGGATTTGATGGGATTTGCCGGCATTTTTGCCGATACTGTGCAGCGACATTTCTATTATTATAGCACAGGGGCACTATTGAGGTGCCTAGGAGTACACACCATATACGCACCATATACAGAACACGTTAAATCCAAATGAAGTTTAACACGCAATATGTGAACAAAGGCTAAAACAAAGCCTTAAACCCAAAACAAAATGTATAATGTTCCTGAATTGCTGCGTGATTTTATCACTGCTGCAAAGATTAAATACGTGTCTGTTCTTGCAATGTCCCCATCATCCAAATAATCCGTTAACAGGCTTGTTGGACTGCTTGACGGGCTGATTTATTCTGTCTGAAAGCCACATCTATAGATTTTCTTTTCAGCAAAAGCATACATCCGATGTAAATTACCACATGTTATATAAACGCACAGTTTTTTTATGTTGGACTTATATCTTTGAACCTTGCTTTGTCTCTTCTTATGCGTAAACTAAATTGATTCTCCCTTCAATTTCACATTAAGGAAAGGGAAGGACAATGGTGTTGCTATGTCCAAGTACAGTATAATAACACACTTGCACTTATATTTTACGACAAAGACATGCTAAAATATGTTTTCGTATTTGTTTAGAAATACCAGAAGTAAAATTCTTTATACGTATATTTTTAAACTGTATTGGTATATTTTTTCTTTACGTAGATTATCTAAGTTTTGCACCTGCTGACTAATGTAACACATAACACATAAACAACAAATGCAGTATCAATAAGCCGACTATTTTATATATAATCCTGAATGGATGAAAGATTTAGTACATGTAGATAAAGATAGAATTGTTTTTAAACTAGAATATTATCTTTGTACCTTAAATCTGAGTGAGTTTTCAATTGATTTCATCATACACTCGTAAAATGCTAGATTTCTATACTATGGTCCATTGCTTTACACGTGTATTTTGAGTATAGTGACTACGCAATTTATGGTTATATGGCAAAAAGAAATACATATACACCGTATACATGTACCTAGTCATGTGTGTTCAGAATGATACATTCTCAAATACAATCGTTTTATCTTACATTTGTAATACATTTTTTCATGTTGTTTTAGTGCTTTGTATGTTTTTCTGTTTAGTGCTTATTCAATATAGAGTTACAGACAAGCAACCTACATGTACTCTACATAATACAAAAAGTGACTTAGATTTAGAGAAAATGGGGTCCGGGAAGATTCATTGCAATTGAATACAATTTTAGATCAAAGCAAAACACGGTTACCGTGTGATAACGAAAGTATGGTAAGGGTCCAGGATATCCTTTTTCTGCAAATACATGTTTACTTCGCCTTACATTTGAAATAGTATTCTTCTTATCAATTTTGAACTCCAGATACGTGAGCTTACTGTAGGTTTTCGAACTTTGAAAGAGTTTTATTATTTACACTGTTCGTGTTTAAGAAAAACAACTTCAAAAATTGCTAAAGTTGCCATACTACCAACTGACTCTTCCAATGCGATGGATGAGAAAAACATCAGAAAGTGCGATGTTGTAGCTCTTTGTAAAGCAGGTTTTATCAAATTACCACCCCTTCCGACCTGTTATAAGGCGGTAATTGCTGTTTCTTTCACTATGTGTATAATGTCTTATTTCAGTGCTTGTCCTATTTAATATTAATTTTCATGATTTTGTGGTAAATCTTACATGTCCTAATTTTCATATTTTTTGTGTTAAATCTTACATGTCCTTATCACATTTGTCCATTATGTACGCTATATATTACGCTATATATTATTAATCATAGTACGGTGCTGAAAATACGGCTACAACAATCAGACCAGCAACGTCTCTTGCATATATGACTGACTCATGGAAGAATGACTCTTATTCACCGGTGTTCAAACATCCAAATTGCAGTACGTGAATTGCTATCAAAGCCATTAAGTTTGTCTCTTTATGCTACAATAACTAGCTAAAATATTATGGTAAAACTATTTTAGTCAACGAATCCTTTGTCCCGGCTCAGCGGAGTTTGCATTCAAGTAAACGTTCTATGATGTAAATATGTAAAAAAGTTATTTCCATTTATAATGCCTATCAATATAAACATATTTGGTAGTTCTGGGTTTGACTGTATGACACTGGTTTTGCTTAGAAAATGGTGCACATATACATGCAGAATACAGTATTTCAAGTACTTTCATGCTTACAATGTACTTTTTTGTCATTCGTATCATTTGCACTGTCGAGCACAATTGTATGGTTGGTTTGCTTATCTCGAATTGATAATGCCTAGGTAAAAGATCTCAATCGACAACATTTTAATTAGTCTGTATTTGCGTTTTAATGAAAACAATTTTGGCTTAAGGAGGCATCTTACTTTGATATCTGTTGATTTAAAAAAATTTAGCAGTAATACTGGAGCCAGGCTTATTAATTTGTATTTACAAAATGATAATAATTTTCAGTATAAAGTTTGCTTTTATAAATGTGCTCTATATACGTTTAGTTACCAGAATATTACTATATGGTTAGTTTACTGTCCGCTTTTAAGGTATATATGCATGCTTTTTCAGTTTTCACTTTATAGTGTTTGCCAAAACACCTGTTTCTTTACTCAATATACCTTGGTCAGATCATTCGGAAACCGTGATAACATCCCTCTAGTTACGGCTATATATATGTGTGTGTCGCTATGTGGTACATGTGGCTCTTGAGAATACATTAATTGTATCTTTGATACAACAACACCGATAGGTGAAACTTGATTTGAGCAGCAGGGTGGTTAATGCGCTCTAATGGTTAAACCAAAATTCCAGGCCAGGTAGTCCAAGCACCACTTGTGTTATATGATTCTGATGGTAGTCCTCGAATCGTTCCGATTACAAATCCAAATCATCTACCTTAGCGTTACTGAGACAACAGATGATAGAGAAGTTATTTTTATTTATCATGCTTTCTTAAACAAGCTTCGTAAGTAAGAAAATATGTACTTTCCTAGAGTATGATAACAATGTTGGTGCAAACTAAACCTTAATTACTGACGGTATCGATATGAAACGGCTCAGGGCAATATGTTTTTATAAAGTGTTCAATTATACTGATTTTAAAACTTCATTAATACGTAATTAATTTTCTGGCTTTTTACGACAAGTAAAATCTTTTGTGTAGGCAAATCCAAATCATTTTTATTTAATTCTAAGCGTACACTAATAGCAATCGGCAAATTAACGAAAGAAGCGATACATAATTTTTGCTGTAATCATCAAACTTTTAGTATTTTTCCAGATGAAGTGCGAATTAGTACGTCATAGCGTTGTTTTAATATCAGATTTCTTTTGGCTTTCTGAATATAATACTGTAAACATAATCATGGAAAGAAATATGTTTACGTTCAATGCAGTTTTGTCTCGAAGTCCATGTAGGGGCTAACATACTTAATCGACGACATATTGTTAAAATAAAACGTATCTGGAAGTTTTATTTATTGGTACTTATACAATAAAGTAAGTTATATAATATCCGCTTATTTATAGCTTTGTCTCCTTTATCTGTAATACATTTTTACTGTATACAGAGGGAAAAAAGGTAAATCAATGCTAGATGTTTGCTAGACATATAAACATAGCTGGCATAGGCTTTAATCATTTAGACGTGTATATTGCCAAAACAATGCTTGCGTATTGTTGAGACTTTAACCGCTATAATTTAAATCAACCACTTACATGTATCTAAGCAGTATATTAATAACTTTATTCTTTTTTATAAATGTGCAAATTCTCTATTTTGAAAAAAAGAACTTTCTGAACAATTGAACTTATAGAATTGAATTATTACATGATCACAATATACTGCCATTTGTAATTACGTGCTAAAATTACTTAAAACGTATAATGACCAATTGAAAAATTATAATAAGATATAAGTTATAGTTTACTTTCAAGATACTGCTGGTTCCGTTGACTTAACCAAGTACTCCCCTTCCTGATATTTGGATGTATTCGTAAGTTTCGTACTTCAGCAGCCGACACGTGACACAAAGAAGTCATACTAATGGCCACAAAAAACTCTCACACGTACACATTTAGGCATCTGAGTAGAGTGGATCAATGAGAGGTTCATTTTATGTTTAAAGACATTTGCTGCGAAGTGACCGAGGTTTGAGCCACGAATTCCGTGATCCAAAGTCCTATCACTAAACCATCATTCGTGTATGTATCTTATACTGTATAAAGGTATTAAACACAGGTTTCGTTGTTGGAATTGTGGCGCTTTAGTTATGAGCTTTAGATTTACAAAATATCAAAATGAATTTATTCCCATTTAAAAGCATGAAAAGTATGGTAATAATCTGTCTAGATCTTTGAGGCTTATTATGTCAGCATGAGTAAATAATTTACATATTTGGCGTTATCCTTCATCTTTATGTTTAATGTTGTAGTGTATAATGCATTTACTTTTAATACCGGTCACGGGAGCTAGTAAGTGTTGTTTTGCTTGGTGTTTCTTTTGCGTTCACATCATTGCATTTAGTTGAATAAATGGTCAAGGTTCAATCCTTGAAAACACTTCTTTCGACTTTTTGTTCATTACAAGTATCTTATTACATTTAAAAATGTTGTTTTAAGGAGTCGTAGCAAAGCGTGCCTTGGGAATTCCTTTATTTCTAATTGTCATGGTGATTATATGATCTTGAAAGGCCTACTCATAACTTTTGAAAACTGTAAATCTAGTTCATTATATCAGAGATGTAGCCCGCCACAAATAATACCTTCTCTAACTACATTTATGCATATAAATGAGTAAATAAAGTTATAATCTTTATAGTGGGTGGATAAAGACTACTTGATGATCACTCGTGTGTTAAATTTAAAAAAGATGTTGCCTGTATTCATATAAATTGTACTATAGGTGTTATATCTGACAAAACATGAGCTAAATGCTAAAAGATAACGACTGCCGGGTCCATGCAAAGTAGAGCTTGCGTGTTTTCAACAGGGCTAACAGATCATCCTCTGAGACAGCCTGTACGAACCTGGAGGCATGATTTTATTCTCATTGGATATGGTTGGGTCTAAACACGTACTGGGTTTGTCCCAGTTTTCGCTACCAGATTTTGAAAACAAGCAGACATACTCATGTATAGTATGGCTGTCTTGATTGTGCCTGGGTGTTATATATATATGTATATATATTTATAAATATATATATATATATCTTGATTTCCTTGACATTTTATATAATGTCAATTACATAACATTATGCAATTATATTTCAGTGCGCTTTCGCCCTATTACATGTATCAGCTGCTTTATATCATTTACAATCGTTTATATACAGTAATCATATAATAGAAGCTAACGTAACGTACTAACGCCACTTTCTAATAATAAGTCTCATTGATGAATTTTAGTTTGTAAATGAGATTGCAAAATGATAGCATTAAAATGCAACAAGAGAATGGAAAACAAATCATAATTTCAAAGTACAAAATCGGAAATACTGCCTTATTTCAATTGTAAATTATTACTTAAAAATCTATATCTGAATAGATGTAGAAATGGTGTAAGTTGTCCGTGTAAAACATATTTTCAATTAATAACAATATATATGAAACAAGTAGAATATAGTTCAAAGAACAAACAATCATTGTATATGAAGAACTAATGTGCAAACTATTACAGCACGATTTTATCTTAAGATTCAAGTTTTCTCATGCAATTTTTTGACAAGGTTATGTTTGTATATTATTTAACCTGGTAATTATAAAAGCATTATTCCCACAACTATAATAACATCAAACATAACAAGATAAAACCGTTGATAGATAATTTACACTTAAACATCACACTTCCTTGAAGAGATTTCTGTATAAATTAAGAGTCACGTGATACCGCCTCAGATTTGACGTTTTGGACTTGACAAACTATTCTTAGCAGTGTTTCTCAAACAGTTGGCAGTATATTAATTGCCTAGTATCACAAACAATTGCCTGACCTTAGACTTTTTCCAAATATTTCTGTATGTGGTTTCCATCTATTTATTCAATCAATGTTTTATATTTTAAAAGATACACCTTTCATAGACAGTGTTTGTTGGTGAGCGATTTGTAAACGTACCGTACTTTGTACATGTCAATCTTAATGTAACATTTCGCAAAGCTTATCAGTTGTATTAGAAAAATATTAAATGGTCCTATAAGGATTACCACATAAATCTGAACAAACGCTAGACAAAGGCAAATGGGGCAAATGTAAATGTGACAAAAACACAGAGACGAGACAACACATACACAAACAAAAAGAAAAGCCAGCCGTCTTATGTACAAACAAAATAACTAGTTATACAAAGAAACTTTCAACATATGTACTTTATGTACAGTAGATAAAAGCCTCGGCAACCTAAAAGTTGCAAATGAGAGGGTAGTTTTATTTATTATGGAAGAGGCAACTAAGAGTGTGAACAAAATATAAGGGGCTGATACAGTGTAAACGCTAACATGTGCATATTAGATCCGTGATACCTGATTTTAAAATTGGGGGAATTGGTACACACATAAAATACGTGTCCTTCCATCAAATGCCACTATTATCGAGAACATTCTAGGCTTTGATAATTTAGTGGCACACACTGTCGGAAATACAAAACAAAACAAAAAGAAAAAACTAATTTACCAGATGGCCAACATTCCACGTGGGACACCGCATGACGCGAGCACAAACCAACTGTCGCTCTGGGTGGATCAAAGTTATTTCCGAGATAAGTTTAACATTGAGAAAATTATTATATTTTTATAGGAAATATATTTATTTAGATAAACAATCTTTATGAGAATGCTGCAGGTCGTGAAAATAACAAATAGTCATACCTTTTTACAAACATTTTCAAATACATTCAAATAAAACACACAGAAGCATTCTCAATATTATTTATAGATTGGTAAATTTTTATAATACACAGCTCCTAGACTGGTTCCTCAAATCACACAACCTTATCCTAAGTGCTATCTGTATCGCAATATAACGTGAACATACAGGTCTATAGTGAACTTTATTTTTTTAAACATTATGACTCTTATGTATCCGGATTTTCTTCCTTGTAGTACCTTTAAGATATCAACATGCAGCTGATCAAATAACAAACAATATGCTTGTATGTATAAACAATCATAAAAAAATAAATAGAGGCAGTGTATTTTCTTTGATGACATAAACTGATACAAAACCAACCAATCGTATTGTCACCAAAGGAATCGTTAATGCACACGGGAATTTATTGTATCGTCGTCGTTAACGATAAAGAAGTGTGTGTTTTAGAACCCTTCACAAGGAAACAAAAACACCTAGATCTCGAACCCCAAAGATTAAAGTAATGTACTAATATTCTGCAAACGCAGTATATCATTACTTTTCAACTCGAAGCATTTTACTATTTATGGTGAAAATTGGTCTAGGGCCCTAAGCCCTGTCATACATAACTCCGACTTATTTTAAAATAAGTATTTTAAAGTTAGCATACATATAAATGTCAGCTTTTTAAATCAAAACTATATTTATCAATACCTATTTATACTAGATCTTACATTTCTTACTAACATAATATCTATAAAGCGGCAGTCATTAGATTACATCGATGTGAGTTTTAATCAAAATACTTAATTTTGTTTGTAATATAAGTGATATTCAAGAGGAATAGACAATACGTCTTTGCGTTATCGATGGTTTTAACGTATTCAGATCTTGTTCGACATAACTTTTATTTTACTCATTTATATATTAGTTTCCTTTTCTCTATCTATTCTTGTTTCTATAGTATAAAGTCTAAATACGAAGAACGACATATATATATAGCAAGCGCTAAGCAACCTGCATTATACAGTACAAAAGAATAAAAAACAAGGTTTGGCAGCGGAAATGAGATTTCTCAAGATTAATTGCGATAGATCGAGGCCTTAATCAAACAATTGAAAGAGTGCGATTGATGATTGCAAAATCAATTAACAGGCAGTATGCCACCTCTGTAGCACCTTCTTAATCTTTCATCCTCACCTTTACTAAAGTTGTTTATTACTGACGCAAGTAAGTGGTCTGGCCATATAAACAAGTAGGTGCGAAAGGTAAACACTTATAAAATACTGATTTTTTCTTTCTGCGGACAAAAATAACATAAACCGTTTTTAATGCAAAATAATTACGACCATTAAAGTGCAAGAGTATGTATTTTGCCTTTGTATCCAACCCTTTGATTTTGTATTCAAGTAGGCATAAAAATACGATTGGTTTTACTTAATTCTTAACTGTAAAGCTATTTATATTAAGGCATAGTTATGGTAATACTTACAATTAAAATAATGATAAATATTAAAGATAATTGAGTTGATTTGTTGAAATAAGATATGAAAACTGGATATATTAATTTAATAACATACATCAACTTTTGTATGTACAAAGGATTAAGCGTGCCAGTGATTTATATGCGATATAGTTTATAAAAAAAGAATACGATCTGTACATGTTAGGTTATGTCATTCTTAGATAATCATGCATTTTCTTCTTCGTATTGTAATACTTTTGCTTTGTCATAGTTTTTAGCAAAACTCGACACCTGTTCATATTGTGCCAATTATACACTATTAATGAAAGTCACAGTACCAACATGTATAAACAACATTTTATAACAAGATTTATAACATTAAAACATATTTAATTAAATAAGTTGATTGACAGCTGCTGTACAGCCCTCTCAGTCTGGGTGGTACAGTCCGCTGAAATAACATCCCTCTCCAATCACATATTATCAGCAATAAGAACCGTGGAACGTCCTGCGATTCACTTCGCGCTGGAATCAGGGAGCTAAATACAGCGAAAGAATTCCGCTGTCTGTGCCTATTGATGTTTCGTCGGAAGTTACTTTGGTCTTAAGATGTGTGCGGATGTTAAGCGTTAGATTCGCTCTGTTGATTCCGGTTGTTTAGTATTTATCGACTATGTCACAAAACTGCAATATGGAGTTTTACATAGCATTTATTTGGCTTTTATTTCTAGTTCTGACGCCAACAAAGTGTCAGAATAATGAAACAGAACCATCTGAGAATGGTGAGAATGGAACTTTAACAACAAAGCTACCTGAAATCCGATATAGAACAAGAGGTAGGTAATCTCCTCAAGGAATTAAATTCAAAATGATAAGTTTTTATATCGATGTTTAATATACTAACAATTTTACTTCGTAATTTATTTTATTTTATATTTGCTAATTGGGGATAATACATTTAGTCAAAGTTTCTTTTAAGCCATAACTGGTATGTTTTTCTATTACGGCAAGTTTTTAATGCCTGTAGATTAGTCATTTTACATTTACATTGTTAGCTAAATATAATAAAGCATATATTGCAGTGTACTCATTAATACATGTACAATACTCGAGTTTTTATATCTTTAATTTGATTGGTAAGATTCTCCTGTGTTTAAACAACTTAAAATACAAAATAGAAATTTAACATAAAAGCGATAGTAATCTGTCCATACAAATAAATATTTCATAATCCCTCGTCATTTAGGCTTCTCTATCATTTCTGACTATTACCCTAGTTGTACACTACAGTAAAACTTGTTTAATGGTCAGATATTGTTTATGTACCACGCTTATTTCAAAGGCGTTATATTATAAATGTGTTAATAACAAGGTTCCCAGTTATTTATGCATTTGCCAACAATTCACTTATTAAATGTGAACCTTTAAAGTAAGGAAGTCATTTGCGCGTAGATTGACGAGAAAATAATTTGCAGAACACATTTCTGTCATTTTTCTACGAAACAAAGATAGGAACACACTGTGGAATATCATTAACGTTTAACGAAAACGCTTTTAAGAGTTTGACTAAAGTTTAATGAAATGGTTTAGTTGAAAGGAGCTCAAGTGAAGCCAATAAGTTGTGGTCATTATCGTCATCAGCCGCAATATTAGCATTATCATCGTCATTATATTCGTTATCTTCATCGGCACCAGCATATTACCATTGCATGTGTAAGTAATAAGTATATGTCGCGAGGAAAAAAAATATTTATTTTGTAACTCAGGAATGTTCCTTTTATTTAAAATAAAATGCACATTTAAAAGTTACTCACAATATATTGTTTACGAAATGTTATATCGTTAACATTAAATTCACCAAACTACATAACTCTAAAAACCACAGAAGAAAAAACACGCCTTCTTATCCCTGGAATATATACGTGTGTTATTAACAATGCGTTATAAATATGTAAGTAAGATTACTACGTAAAGCATCAATTCGCCATTTAATCCTTCTCTAGCTATGCAATTAATCCAAAATTATTTCATGCAGACAGTACTTACCTTCAAAGTATATTCAAGTTGCTTGGTAATTACTATAAATGTGCGTACTTGAATAAGGGCCTAATGGAAAATAATATACACTACAGCGTTAATCAGCTGTAAACTGTTTCTGTTGCTTCTCATTTCCCGACGGAACTATCTAAAATCTACGCAGATAAGTTGTTGACAAACTCACGTTATCCATAGCACTAGATGATGATATTGTATTTAAAAACCGAGCACTTTCTGAAGAAATAATTACATGTCTAATTGTCCTATTACTGATAGACTGAAAATTAATTGAATAGTTTTGTAGTTTAGGAGTAAGATAATAAAATACGTTGTAACAATAAACACATCACTCATTAAAATGCAATTAAAGTTTTATTTTTGTCTATTTGTCTGTTTACTACCAGCAAACAATTTATCATGTCATATTTAACAGTAACTCATTTGATATCCGTTTTTTCAACATTCATTATCACTAGACTATCATTAAATTGATCATTCTGCCAACACATTATCAAAGCTTTAAAATTCCCACTGTAAACTTTTGACTAATCGTACAATAGTTCGTAATCAACCACTTAATGTGAGGACTATCCTTTCTATTCAACCTTTTACCTTATTACAATCACAAATTAAAGACAAATGCTGTTGCTTTTAGCATACGTGTATGCGTTAATATGTTATGCAATACTTATGTTTATTGCAAATATTATGTGGCACCTAATATTTGCAGATTCTGCACATTTATTTAATTAAAAGAGGTAGTGCGTAATAATTAAATTCAGTCGCGCATAGAATAATGTAAGAGTTTTAAGATTTTATACAAAGAATGGAAGTATGGTATGTAAACCGTTTGGAAAACTTCTAGCGAGTAACGTAGCAGAACAATTGTAAAACTTGACAAGTTATTACTATTACTGTTTGCCCTAACTCAGTTTTCCACACAAACATTACACTATTTCGTGTCATTACACAGTAAAATATTAGTATGATGTGTTGTTTCTGTATTGGATTTTAAAAAAGTATATTCGAACCGAAAACCTTTTTTCCTGGCAATAATGTTTTCGTGTTCAGTTCATCATTGTATTATGTTATCATTCACAAATACAGAATTGTTATATAATTCTGTGAAACATGGATAAGCTTTTTATGTGAATCTTCAATGAGATAAAAAGACGAAGAAAATATGTAACAAAGACATTTAGGTTACAATTAAATTATTAGTTTTAATGGAATTCGAACATGAGGCATCATTCGTGAAAATCTTCTTATCCACAGACTGCGCCACTGAGTCATGTGACATACATGTTTAATGTTGTTGTGTCATACATTGTGACAATCACAATGTCTTTATTCAGCTTTAGCCAACCGCCTCCAATTATAATTGGGTTGTAATCGGTTCAGTTCATTGTGATGAAAGTCGATGCGTATGAGTGAAACAATTCTGGCCTTGTCTTAAATTGTTTTGTAAAAATTATGCTTTTATAATTCGATATTATGGCTTAAAATTGAAAGCTAAGAATACCAAACATACATTATACAAAACATACGAAAGATTTAAGTCACAACCTGATAGAAAAAGCAAAATACATGATTATTTGCAATTCTCTCCATGTAGGTATTACATGCAAGGCCCGAAATCCATACTCGCTGGTAACAAAGCGTGTCATCAAGACTACACCAGATATAAGTGTTTGTTGTGACAATTCTTGCATCGGTAATTATTTCGTGGCTGTAAGTAAGCAGAATTATAACATATAAAGAATTTGCTAAATCAGTTTCTCTTCCTAATGATTATGCCATATTGACTTTGGTTCTAATCGTAAATTAATTTTCCTTCCTTATTTTTGAAAATGATTGTTTCTAATAAAAGAAACAATTAATTTTAACCATGTTGTTTATACATTTCCAGTGCAATGCAATAGAAACATCTACACTATCGTCTTGATAGCATTATAACACTTCTAAACTCAACACCAACTCTTCAGACACTTCTGACTTTCGTAACTCATACAGTACACTTATAAACTGTGTTGTTTTCACGTGGAAGGTACGTGTTTTGTACATAAGTTAGAAAATAATGATTCCTTGCCCACTCTCTTAAAGGTCGTTACTTCAGCCTGTGAGACCACTATCATATTTTACTTCCATTCATAATACACAAAGTTGCCTGAAATTGTTCCGTCTTCATTACATGTCTTATTGCTGTAACGATTACTCACAATGGAGAAAATAAAGCAGACAATAAAAAAGATATGAATATTAACAAATTAAATAGTAACTTAAAAGATATATATTATTTAAACACATAAAGGATTTAAGTACTTCATATTTCATATTTGATATTAGACTTACTACAGGATGTAAAATGGTAACATAAAGATCAAGCTAAAAAGATTTACAATGGCTTTGGATTGTTTGATTTACATTTTAAGCTTTAAAAAAGAAAACTTTTGACAGTTTCATTTTAATATTTTTCCATTTAATATTTTAGTATAGATCTATAGATCTGTTTAATGCTACATACCTAAAGTAATATGAGAATATTTTGGAAGAAACTATCCGTTGGGCGAATAAACAAGAGAAACTGTATAAAAGAGGATATGTCATTGTTTCTATTTATTGGCAACCGCTTATCAGAGTTGGTGATTACAAGGAAACAAGAACGTGTGCTCATACGCAGATAAGATACCGCGCAGGGGAAATACTCGGTGTGCATGTATTAATTGAGTTTCAGTATGAAAACTTGATCTAATTTGTCTCCTGATGCTTGATCAAAGAAAATATAGTACTAGCAAATATGTTGAAGTTAGCTATAAAGCTGGGCTTTAAATTGTCAGTGCATATGGTTTCCTTTAAAATGATCAATATTTCACACCCATGAATTTCAGAAAACAGAAAGATCGTGACTTTATTTCTGCAATGCCTTGTATATTGTAATAAAATGTAAAAGTAGGGTTAAGGCTTAAGTAACCCCTATACGAACACATTCAATAGCATCTTGTTATGAAATGTGAAAGCAGGGCTAAGGCTTAAGTAACCTCTATATGAACACACTGTAGAACACCTTTTTATGAAATGTGAAAGTAGGGCTTAGGCTTAAGTAACAACTATACGAACACATTGTAGAACACCTTGTTAAGAAATATGAAATTAAGGTTAAGGCTTAAGTAACCACTATACGAACACATTGAACAACACCTTGTTATGAAATGTGAGTGTATGGTTAGGGATTAAGTCACCACTATACGACCACATTCAACAACACCTTGTTATGGATTGTGAAAGTAGGGCCAAGGTTTAAGTAACCTCTATACGACACATTGTACAACACCTTGTTTTGGAATGTGAAAGTAGGGTTAGGGCTTAAGTAACCACTAAAAGACACATTGTACAACACCTTGTTATGAAATGTGAAAGATATGGTTAAGGTATAAGTAACAACTATACGACACATTGTACAACACCTTGTTATGAAATGTGAAAGATATGGTTAAGGTTTAAGTAACAACTATACGACACATTGTACAACACCTTGTTATGAAATGTGAAAGATATGGTTAAGGTTTAAGTAACAACTATACGACACATTGTACAACACCTTGTTATGAAATGTGAAAGATATGGTTAAGGTTTAAGTAACAACTATACGACACATTGTACAACACCTTGTTATGAAATGTGAAAGATATGGTTAAGGTTTAAGTAACAACTATACGACACATTGTACAACACCTTGTTATGAAATGTGAAAGATATGGTTAAGGTTTAAGTAACAACTATACGACACATTGTACAACACCTTGTTATGAAATGTGAAAGATATGGTTAAGGTTTAAGTAACAACTATACGACACATTGTACAACACCTTGTTATGAAATGTGAAAGATATGGTTAAGGTTTAAGTAACAACTATACGACACATTGTACAACACCTTGTTATGAAATCTTTATTGATCTGACTTGAGTCAAACGCAAAAGGTAACAGACTTTCACCTGATATCGATTTATACACATAGTTCCTCGTGACGTTTCAATCAAATTTTCATGTCTAGTGATTGCATTTTGTAAGAAAAATATAGGGGCATTTATATGAAAATGCGTATCATAATCAAATTACTGCTGAGTTTTAATTAAATTATTACTTATTCCAAAATCAATGCCAGTAATCGACTGTAGAAAGATTAACAGACAAATAATTAGAAACATGTTAATTATACTTTGTTCAGTTCATGAATTTTATGCTTCTTTCAAAAACTGAATATTTAATCTGATTCGATAATTTGGTGGCTATCAACGACAACGCTGTTTAACACTTCGGTAAACTATTTATCATGACAGTAACGTGACCAATACATCTATTCACCACAATCAGTGAAAATACATTAGAAAACTGTATCCGCATAACAATTTATGGTGGAAAACAGAACCGCCAACCCACATATGATATAACATTTAATTTGAACCACTGCAAACATAATTTGAAACATAATTCCATTTATTCCTTGGCTGGCTATTGTTGAAAAGGATCAGCGAACAATTTGTTTCTAGAATTACTTCAGCTCTCCAGCAATGGGTAATTCCTAAAACAAAACAAAAAATCTTCAATCTTTCGTAAAACAAATTTGATTCCATGTTAGGCGTGAAAATTGTGGTATCATTGGGAATATAGATTGCTACTGATTTGTTTATTGATATAAATACGTGTTGCGACAAATCCCTGTTTAGTTACTTATTTTAAGCTTCAAATTTCGTAAGTTCATTTCTTTTCCATTTTGCCGGCTTTAGTTTATCTTATTTGTTAAGATCCATTTCTCGAAAACCGTAAAAAATATTCACTTCAACTTGAAATCTGTTTATTTTCATAGGCGAAACACATTTAAAAGGGTAGATAAATCTAAACTTATTTTTGAAGGAGTAATGCAGCTTTCGAATTAAAGTTTTCATTTTACCATTCAGCACTCAGAAAAGTGAAGCACACTGTCTACGAACTGATCTTATTTCTCATTTGCTTTTTAGTGGAGATCAGCGTGCCTTCATTTTCATCTTAATTGATAAACAATGAATCTATTCTAGATTTATTGTTTAAACAATCAACACTTTTATCATTTAATTAAATTTAATAATGAATTAGACAATCACGTCAGCAATGAATGTGCGACTTTAACAGAAGTGTAAAACCACTGTTAGGTGCAGAACAGCGTTTTTGTTCGGATTTGAGCAAGCTAGCCCTATATTTATAGATTGTGTTTAAGAATAATCTCTTTAATATGACATTTCAAATATAAGGAAATAAATGAAAATATGATAAATCGACTCATATTTATCATGACCTTCTAGAAAAGGTTTACACACACCATTGAGTTTTACTTTCGTATTGGACACACGCATACACACGAGCATTTTTAGATATTTAAAGAAATAAAGAGTGAGATAGAGAATAAGATAGAGGAGAGAGAGATGGGGAGGGAGAGAGATAAGAAGAAGAAGCGGGAGGAGAAGAGAAAGCGAGAAAGAAGACAAAGCTATTAGGTTATAATCAATAATCCAAATAAGAACATCTGCCATGTTATGCAAAATTATAATTTAATGATAATAATTATATGTTTTTTATGTTTGTAAAGGTTCCTCTGAAACCTCCATGGAGAAGATGTTAATCAAAACGATTCTGACCGAGTATGAGGAACGCGGGAAGCTGGGCCGACCTATAGCTCTGCAGAGTGAGGTGTTGACCGTCCATTACGGCCTCAGTCTTATACAGATCCTTGACCTAGACGAAAGGAATCAGGTGCTCGCCACCAATGTCTGGGGAAACTATGTGAGTATCACAACAACACAACAGACACACACGTTTTCTTATAGAAACACATACTTTCAATTAGAATCTGCAAACCTTCGAGAAATTTGCTAAGTATCACAACTTACACAATCTCATTAATTCATATAAATACATATAGATAGGCTGCAACATAAGCTCAGACACATTCCATAACAAAGCTTACAAAACTGACCTTCCTACAAAATCTTGGGGATAATTATGTGAGTGTCACAACAACAAAACATACAGACATTCCATAACAAAGAACACAAATCTAGCCCCTATCTACAACTTCTTGGGGATTATTATGTATCACAACAGCATACACACATGCAATAACATTACACACTAGTCCATATCTACATGTATATGTCTACGGAAATTATGTGAGCGTCACAACATACTCACAAATAAAGTCTCCAACAAACACACATCCAAAACCCAATTCAAACCTTATCTACACATGTCTGTGACAATTATTTGTGTGTCGCAACATACACACACATTTCTTGACAGAAAAACCAGGCCATGTTATTAACGCTGGCCGACATTATGTGAGCATCACAGCAACACATATACGAGTAGTCACATATGCTCACAAAACCATTAATACAATTTACGATACCTAAAATAAAGAGAATTAAAACAGAACCATTTTAAGAAGGATTTAAAATTGGTAACATGTGTACCTTAAACAAATTAAAAAACAACAGGTCAGCAATATTTTGCATTGAAAATGAATGAAGGCCGGAAATTTAAGTTGAAGCCTGTTTTCTGTTAAAGCTGTGTACGAACTTTTATGGAATTTCACAATCTCGCACTTCCTAAAGGTTTGTCTTGAAGATAAATAGTGTACGTATAAATTCCCAGTCGAATCACGTTCCACATTTAACGTTTGTGTGACTTTTGATACTGGTAGTTAAAGTGATATCATCCAAGGTAGCTACACAGGATTTTTTTTTATAATAAATTATACTGCACTCAACTAACTGATAGCAAAAGCAAAACAGTTGCACACTATACTTATATGGGCTTGCTTATTCGTCTATAATTATGCAAAACATGAGTGAATTACGTTCTTTGATTATATTTTATACCACATGTAGAAGCTTTTGAACATATTTTACATGTTTATACATGTAACGTGCGCATTGTAATTTGGAAATAAGGATTGTAAAATTATTTGCACCAATATTGTAAGACCCAAAAGCTTATCTTATTGCACATTGTTACTAAAACTCTTTTAGAAAAGTGTTTTTAAAGTGGTTTCTTGTTCGTATAGCTTCTGTTTTCATGCAAAATTATTGAACCAATATTATAATAAACCTGAAGCTTATCGTATTGCACATTTTTACTAAAACGCTTCAAGAAAAGTGGTATTTTAAAAGTGTGTTCATGTTCGTATTGTTTGTGTTTTCATGCAAAATTATCTGTATCAATATTGCAATATACCAAAAGCTTATCTTGTTGCAAATTTTTACTTAAAGTGGTATTTTAAAAGTGGGTTCTTGTTCGTATAGTTTCTGTTTTCATGCAGACTTACTACGTTACTACACTTACTTTGACAGCCAAGAAATACAGGTGCAAATGCAATCATTTCTAAGAGTCTGGAGGCTCCGATAAGATATTAATCCAGCTGTTATGAACATTGCTTCGTACTATAAGTGTTGATGTCGATAACATATCATTTTAAGCAGTTGGCATACGCACACAAAAGTATTCCTTGCAGATATATACAAAAGACAGTTGTGACTGATTAAAATTAGCGATTCTACAGCTTATTGCGATTATATACATATCTTTTTCGCACTTCTGCACTTCTTAAAGACCGTCCCTTAATTTGTGCAAGCCTGTTCAGGACATTATAAATGTAATTCTGATTTTTAATTTTGAATACATGTAATATTACTTTTACTTGTTTTGCTAGGCATGGAGAGATATCTATCTACAGTGGGACCCTCAAGAATATGGTAACATCACTAAAGTCAGAGTTCCTTCTTCCACGATATGGCAACCAGATATCAAACTGTATAATTAGTAAGTCTGCGTCGGATACCATCATTTGAACCCTGTACACATTAATAATTAGATATGGCATCTCCATAGCATGCAAAAAGCATTTTACAAATAAAATATTGATTTTATTAAAACTAAGTTTACAAATTTGCTTCCTTTTTAATAATGCATCCTTTGCCATATTTCACGACTTCTGGCATTGAAATGTACATATTTCAATGCGAATAATTGCATAAACAAATAAGATACTTCGATTTAAATGTGTACATGTATATAGTGTTATATATGATGCTTCTGTGTGCATACTTCTGTTGGTAAAATAACTAGGCGCTGGCGCCGTTTCTCGGTAGGATTGTTTACGTTGCATGTAGTTTTTGTTTCAGCAGAGAAATGAGTATATATATGAATAATATATATATATATATATATATATATATATATATATATATATATATATATATATATATATATATATATATATATATATATATATATATATATAATATATAATCATAAATATTCACCGTTACAAGTCCAATACAATTGTCTTCGGCTTTTTGACTAAGCAATTGCTCTGTTTTTTCATTAAGACCTAAATCGATATAAAAATTGCAACTTATGACGACATCGAAAAGCCTTTCTTATATCTTAGTGATACTTGCATTGCGACTGGGCTAACATCGCCTTATTGCAGTGGACGTAGCGTGGCCTCAGTTGCCAAACAATAGAAAGGTGATTTTACAAGTAGCATGTGATTCCACAATGATTTCCTTTAATGATAGAAGACTGCAGAGAGGTCGGTGATGGTGCGGCCGGTCACCGATCGGTAACCTATCATTTGCAGTTTAAATCCAACAGGCACCGATCATTTCTTTGTTGCAGCCTGTCACCATCACCGCACTCCAGTATCCCTCTGCAAACATTGTGTGAATGGTCACGTGATCCAGTGAAAACGTATATGCATCCAAACGAGATTCTCTTAGATCATAGTGGCTCTAGGAAAAAGCCACGTTTGTACTTCGATGTAGCACAATAAGCCGATATAAAGACTTTGTGTATACAGTAGTATTTTAATAGTAATCAATATTTTGCACCTGGAAGAACTGTAAAAAAATGTCACTTGCTTGCAACTACTAGCACGATGTTAGCCGTTAGAATTAAATGTGTAAATTTACTGAAATGTGTTTTCCAACTAAAGCTTTTGACAACATTAAAGTATTATCTAATATTCTTTGCAGTGCTGAAGAGCGATTGGAAGAAAAGAGGGACACATTAGTTGTTCTGCAGTACGATGGAAACGTACAATGGGTGCCCCAGGCGATATTCAAAAGTTCTTGTGTAATCAACATTGAATACTTCCCGTTTGATGTGCAGACCTGTAAAATGAAGTTTGGCTCCTGGACATACGATGGCAGCAAGATTGATTTGGAGCTGCTCTTTGACACTGATGCCGGTTTTGAATTCTCTGACTACGTTCCAAGTAATGAGTGGACGATCGTTGAATCGTCAGCAAAGAAGAACGTGATCAAGTATGCTTGCTGCCCTGGGGAGCCGTTTGTAGACATTACGTTTAATTTGAAGATTCGCAGGCAGCCGGCGTTCTACAACTATATCCTCATACTTCCATGCATTCTACTGTCTTCGCTAACACTGATTCTTTTCTGGCTGCCACCCGAGTCTCCGGCCAAGATGCAGCTAGGTTTGTAGGCCGTTGTCATAGTCATCTGAGCGTACTTTTCCGAATGTCAGTTAAACGTCATAGAAATCAACAAAATATACATACATGTATAACACAAATACTTTTTAAGACTCTCACAAGAGGCAAAAATGAAGCATGTTTGAAGTTGTCCAATCAGTCTGTATACATGTTTACCTTTTCGAAAACGATAAATAATTATCATAATGACATGCCATGTATGTATTTGAGATAAATCACTTTGACAAAATAATAATCATTCTGTTATAAGAACTGCTGTAAGTTGTTTATTTCTAAAAACATTTTACTCCAATCTATCAGTTAACCATTCCGTTAAATGTCAGGATACGCTAACTTTGAGCGGACAACTCCTCGAGCGTAAATAACAGCGAACTTACTTCCAAGCTGACATGGGGGAAACACGCGTGTTTTTTTTTTCTAAAAGCAAATTTTCTTTCTATTGTAGGCATGAATATTTTCGTGGCGTTTTTTGTGTTACTGCTGCTGCTGGCAGAATCCACACCGCCTGCATCCTCGTCTATTCCACTTATAGGTAAGAACCGCTTGATTTAATGCCGTTGTAAACCATAGATTTTAGAAAGGATACAAGTATCTCCATTGAAAGCACTCCGTTGATAAAAATAAGCAGTGGCATCAGTGTCTGTCAGTTTATGTTGAGGAATATTTACTTTCTTACACCATCTAACCATGTTGAGAAATGGTAATTGTTCAATATTTTATGGGGTTGCCAAATTTAAAACAATGAACACCAATTATCTTAATTGCACACATTTCCTGCATATACATGTATAACAAGTCTAAACAGAATGACCTCCTATATTACAAAAATATAAATAGCACTTGTTATAGCATTACATATAGAAAAAGACTTTTCAGTGTTTTGATATTTGATTAAAATGTGGAAAATGATTCAGCTAGTAATTTACTTGTAAACAGTGTACTTTCGGCTGGTAATTATTTCTTTCATTTGTTTGAATCGCCATAGACAGTATTGTAAATGCATGTTCAGTTTTTACTTAATGTATCAATCCATAATTGTTTTTATATTGGTTTTGCAGTGTCTCACAATTCATTGTTCTGTCGCATTTATAAAAAGTTCATGTCTAATACTGCTATGGCTTATATACTGACATTTGTATACAGAACTCACCCATATCTGAATATCTTCTAGGAGCATACTACTGCCTAAATATGGTGATGATTACCTTGTCTACCTTCCTGTCTGTTATCGTGGTCAATCTATACTTCCACGGAGCTCGTACAGAAGTTCCCTACTTCGTTAGGAAGGTAAGCATTTTTATAAAGAAAATAACCGCATTTTATCGAGTAAAGTAAATTAACAGAAACTGTTAATTATTCAGTATTAATACGCATCCCCGCACAAAATTGGAATAATTATATATTATACTAAAATATTTAACAATTATTACTTCCAGTTCTTAGTCCTATTTTTATTAAAAATATGAAATAGGCAATGAAATTATCGCTACAGTATGTTGCTCAAGCCATATTGTATATCATGTACACTATTTTTCAGCTCATGATTGACGTAGTTGCCCGTGTGTTCTGTATGCGCAGCCAAGTGGTCGAGGCATCCCATAGCCGCTACAACAAACGGCAGAGCAAGATGTTGAACAACGACAGGGTCTATGATGAGCAGGTGGGAGAGAAACTCGTCTACCATGACATGGGTTCCGAGGACACAACTTGGAGGATGAGCAACGGCACATCATCTGTTGCCTGTGAGCCATCCAGCCAGACGTCACAAGAACGAATGACCATTGCCAGCATGGAAAATGACCTGAAAGAAATAAAAACGTGCATCAAACTGATGGTGAACAAACACCTTCATAAAGAGACACAGGAAAAGATTGCGAAGGAGTGGAAGTTAGTGGCGCTCGTCCTAGACAGGCTTTTCTTCTTTGTTTATCTGCTGATTATTCTGATATCTGTTTCGACTGTGTTTGATTTTGTCTTGTTTGGACAAGACGGACGAAGTTCGCAATGAAGATGATGTTAATATTCAAGTTTTAAAGGCCGACTCATATGGTCAAAGAATATATTGTACATCGATAAATATGTGCTCTAGCTTTATATTTACTGCCTCTCGCGCTTGAATACGCATTTGATCTGCATAAGAAGTCTTATGTTGAAAAGTATATATTCAAATGCAAATGTTGCCATCTTCAAGTGAATTGTCAGTAGGCTTTATTCTATGATATATATAACCAGTCAGGTTATGGTAGGAATTGTGCACATGAATAAGCAAACAGTTCTAACAACATGTGGTATTAACGAAGCTAACGCAATCAGGAATATAACAACAGACGTCACTTGGCAAAATACCAGCCAGGAGAAATATCAAATTACTACCTTTCTATTGTATATTTGCATAAGTATATCAGGAATATAAGTGAATGTTTGCGACGATTTTATAGGAAAGGCATGTAAACACGAGTCAACAATCATTCAAAATTTTATTTTGCATCCTGGAATCGTGTACAAATGTATAAATGTATGCCTTACAGTATCGCTTAATATTGTAGAAAGTGAGAATGCGTTAGAGTGTAAACGATAGTACTAACTAGTGTGAAGTTAAGACGAACGGAATATATGCTAGCGTTTGCAAGAATATTATTGTTTATATTTTTGTTACATCACACCGACACAATTATGGTCATAATGTCGACGTCCAGCTTATTATTTGTGGAGGAAGGACTCAGACTTAGGTCTTGGTAGAACCACCGACGCACCGCCAGTTAGCTTGAAAATCTTCCCACATAAAAGTTCTTGAACCGACCAAAGACTGGAACCCATGTGATGTGGAGCTTGAAGAGTTACAAGTCGACAAGGTGTGAATGTGTGTAGGTGTGAATGTACATAATAAGCTGGGACCGGATATGATTATGATGTTTAATTTGGTTGTATTGATTTATACTGTGATAAAGGCATTTCATAACGCATCATTGCGACATTGTATATATCATTTATTACGGAGTGTCGAAATTTAGCCATTTGTCTTCTTGTGTAAAAAGTTGTTAAAATATGTAACGTTGCCATGGAAGTGCCTGCTTTCTAGGGATATCTTAGTTTCATATACAGAGGTCAAGTCTTACTTTGAAATCAATAAAAAAAAATCATTATCTTGTTTTTTTTACAAAAAGGTTCAGTAAGCTTTCATAAGCTGATGTGTATATGTTCATTTTTCATTTTATCATCATCTGACAAATGTGTATATGTTCATTTTATCATCATCTGACAAATGTGTATATGTTCATTTTATCATCATCTGACAAATATTAATTACATGCACGAACATATGAAATGTTTTCATTATTAAATGTGTAATCTTTTAAATTCAGTAGAATAAAAATGGCATATGCATGAATACAACATGTATAACTGGTTCATCCTAATGACTTTTATTTTACGGTTAGAAATTTTGCCACGTGGAGTTAAGGGCATGTTTCGCTTTTGCCAATATCAATGTGTATTTCTTTTTTGGTATACACTCGTCCAATAATAACCATATTGCTTAAAGCTTCATCTTATAAATCACACATCTAAATTGTAATAAAGATTCTGAACAAACATGTTTTGCGTTATTAAATAAAACGCCATTATGATACAACACATTTAATAAGCCTAACTTTATTTGTGTGTTTTTTAAATTAAATCTTACTCGAATTATGTTTACCACTTTATGTCACATATAAATGTTTTTCTCTTCAGTTTCTGTTAATGATATTGGCCAATATAGCGTTACCTCTATATCTACAGGAGATGTTGATAAAGATGTACTTAACACATTGAAAGATAATACGTACAAACGAAAATATTTCTTTATAAATACAAAAGTGTAAGATGTACTTAACACATTCAAATAGAATACGTACGCAAGAAAACATTTCATTATAAATACAGAAGTGTAATACAACTTGTAAGTAAACGAAAATGCAAGGCCAGCACAACATTAAGTTAATGGTATACTCTGTAGTGTTTCAAATCAACCACGTTGGTGATCGGGAGGAATTATTGGCCGTAAGACCCCGCTTTGTATTGCAAAAGATTATCCACATAAATAGTTATAAAATATAACTTTAGTATACTTTAAAGGCTCAACAGTCTACATGTACAATGGTTAAAATAACAACAAAAAAGCCACAATCATTCGGAATATAAGTGCTTGCTAAACATAACAATGTGTTTACATGCAGAGATGTTTTAAATGAGTTCTGTTTCATAGTGAATAAATAAAATTAAATTCAAATCTGTTTACACTGTATGCATGCTGATTAGCAACATGATGAGGCCCAATGACTGCCAAAATATACATCAAAATCGCCAGAATGCTGTGCATGTTATTCCGGCCATTAGCTGGCCAAGTCATAGGAAACAATTTTCATTTCAGCCATTTTTGTAATGAGAATGTAATGCGAATGTTGCCTAATTACAGCAGTTTTATATGTAAGACGATCTTAAAAAATTATTAAAGGAAATATTTCTTGTGAGACATATATATAAATGCCTAATTTGTTTGGCTTGTCGGTATCATTTAAAGGATACAAATAATTTAATAATATTTCTTGCGATTTTCAATTTTCAATCTTCAATCGCAATATTAGTTCTGTCAGTCAAAATGCTACCAATTAACAATTTCAGTAAGCAATAAGAATATATGACAGAGTCCTATGAGTACTGTAGCATATACATGTATCAAAATTTCAACAGGCACAGGACAAAGGTTTGCACATGCAAGCCAAGTGTGAAAGTAAGAACAAATTTGATTAGTCATTTAACAAAAAGAGACAAACCCGAAGTCAGCAATATGGACCAACTGTTTTAAATCAAAAGTGATAGACAATTTCGCAGTAGAATCGCGCGTTTTATGTTCAGCTCAACAACTTTATCTAAATAAATCGAGTTTCTAAAAAATAAACAAAGAAAAGTATGATTAAAATAAGAATATTTTACGCAAATATTTCACAGAAAAAAAAAGCATCTTTAGAGGGCAATAAACAAGATACCGATTGTTATCTAACGGCTCATTGTATCATTACTGTCTTCACTGCTAATGTCTTTTTTGACATGCTTCTGAGTGCTTTCCTGAAAGATGAAACTAAAATAATGTTTTGCAAGCATAGGTTAATTGTGAAAACCAACATGGGTTTGATAGAAGCAAGTTTAATAGCTTAAGTTTTATGCGATGTTGCATATTATTGGGAAATCTTAATTTAAACAGAATGGTTTTAGCAAGAAAGGCATCTGATGTACAATTAAAGAAAATATATTTCAGCGCTGTTGATTTAGTTCCAGAAACAATAATTTATATCATAAAAAACTGTCCTTAGGCAAACAGCTTTTGCAAATTTATATAAAACTATGTGGTCTGTATAAAACAATTTAATGCAATAATCTCTCTTTGGTGCAGTCGGCTAGAACAATGGACTGCGATAGAAGAAATCTACAATATCCGGAAAAATAGCGTTTTATTTCGCTTTTGCTTAAGTAACTGTTTGTCTGTTTCTTCCCTTCGTACCTACTTACATTTGTAAAGCCCCTATATGTATCGACAAGTTGTGTTTGAACCATACACCTTTTAAACAATAATAAAAAAAGTGAGCAATATTTCTTCAATCGTTGCCATGGTTTAAAAAATATCAATACATAAAGCCAAGTAGTTAGAGTCACCAAACATAGATGTTTGAATTAAACATGAAAAATTTCGTAGATTATGAAATTTCATCAAATACAAGATATTATCAAAATAACCACGCGCCAGTTTTATTAAGTTTAAAGTCTATTTAAAAACCCGACTGACAAATAATTTTAATTTTCAAGGTCCTTATTATTTTCTAGACAGACAATTCGATTTGTGTGTCATACATCTGGAATGGTTTGTTGCTTGCAATAGAAAATGTTTGCAAAATGGATTCAAATGTAAAGTTACATCGAAGATATTTTACATATGATTGAAATTTGTCTAACTTGCTTTAATTTAGCAATTTTGTCAGTATTTATCACTAGCATATAATGCCATTTTTGTTCGTGTAAATGTTCTATTGTATTAAAAATTGCTTAAATTGGATCGAAATGATTGACTGTATAATGATTTTTTGCAGGCAATGCCTGCATTTCTCAGAAAATTAAGATAAATTTAAAATTGAAGGGAATCAAACAAGATTGAGGAGAAACGTTCTAGTGTTGTTTTTCAAGAAATAAAATAAATTACTTTACTTCCACAATTCCTTCTCAACATCATTTAACTGTAGCTTAATAAGTGTAAGTACTTACTTTCTCTGCATGAAGGTAACACTTGAAGTTGATATATCTGTAATGATACAATGATACCTTCTTAAGCAGACTGTTTGTCGAGACAGTCACTTAAGCTTATTTCTATGTTGTGACTAAGCAGCTATGCAAAAACTTAATTTCATTTCTCTTCCTGATTACCATACCAGTATTACCCTTAATTTAATTCAATAATGGACTTTCAATCATGTCTAGACCATTATCTTTATGTTTTATTAGCATCTGCCTGCCATGATTTTATTGCCATGACAAATTTAGAAGAAAGACAGTTACAGTATTTGCTTTTTGTTGACATTTTCTCCTGCTTTTGCAAAACCACTTGAATATTAACCACTTAGAGACTAATGCATTGGCAATCATTATCCCATAACATGCAGTTTGGTTTTTATCTCAGAATGTAACCTTGTACATTCCGGCATGTTTGTTTTTGTTTTTTTTAAACACATTGCAGCGACTAGATACGATAATGAAAGCAACTTTCGGCTTTTTGGAAGAGGAATGTCCCCCTGACATATGTTTAAGTAGAACCACCAGCCCACCGCAAGACAATTTGAAAACCTTCTTCCATTAAGACCTTCGCCTCGAAAAAGACTAGGATGCTAAGTAATCGGAGAAGTTACAAATCGGCGACTCTACCACTACGCCGCGGGTGAACACCCTCCGCCCCCCGCCTGCATATGTTTTTTTTATTATTTTAGTATGCTTGTCAAAGGTTTTTATTTATAAAAACAAACATGTATGTTTATATTACACTAATCAAAAACCACACAGAAATACTGAAAGCATTTATCCGGTTTCCAGACTACCACAAAATGCGCTAGTTGTTTTAATATCATTACAGTGTCCTGTTACTGTATATAATTCTTACATTTGTTTGTACTCTATTTATTTTGGAAATATTTTTAATTTAATGCATGAGGATCAATAAAGTTAATCTAGTCCCCAAAGTTATACGCATGCCTTTTTTGGTCGTTGTTCTCGGTCTTCTTTTTCATGTTCTAAATATTTTAATGCTTTTTATGGCGAGCCAACGTAAGTTTCAACCCTTTTTGCCAAATTATTATAGGTCACCTTTTTCAGAATAACGTTTAAAATTCTATTGAAACTTACAAATCCTTTACACGGTGCAATATTTCACTCATCCATTGCATAAACCTTTTTTCTGTTATGTTTAAAGTTTATGATAGTTCTCGTTCCCTTGACGACTGTTTTAGCTTCTTGGCTAATTGACAAGCTATCGGCTCATACTTGAGAGTAACCTCTTTTACATTTAGCAGTAAAATTATCCGTTATTAACTCAATGTTTTTTAACATTGCCACAGCGTGGAAATTGTTGTATTCTTGACATCAAATGTTGCAGTAACGCAATAAAATGCCTTTAATAAAGAGCGCTTAAAAAACATCTAGGAGCCACTTTGCGTTTTTACCATTTACACATGGGCCAAATACCGGAGATTTTTTACCAACCCCTTATGAATAACTTTTCCACGCGACCCAATTTTCAACCGCTTTCTGCGCGCCTTGTAATTTTAATATAAATAACAGATGAACTAGGTAGCTTTAGCACAGGATAAACCAGCATCCGTTAACAAGCAACAACGAAAATGATACAAAAATTGTCAATGTTTTATTCTATTCTCTGGCATTCTCTCCGCGAACCAGTGTTTGTTAGTAAACATAATGTGGTATGTTTATTCGAAGATAAGACCCCACAGGAAGAGAAATCTTAGGCATGTGTTATACGAGATTTAGTGTACATATCCTAAAAGGTTCCAATATCTACTTTTACGTTTCCACAACATTGTTTCATAGACACATCCAGCAGTAAATGTAGGGTATTATACGTGCTGCAGCTCACATGTTTTTAAACATGTACATGTATGGAAGTTACGGGAAACGTGTACAAAAATTACCGGTGCCACAAGCTTAACCACATACATCATTAAGTCATAGGATATTGTTAGAAAAATCAACTATGACAAACGGTTTAACCGAAAAGCGCAGAAAACTGATCAACATTTAAAAGTGTTACTTTTGACTGTTATTGTATCCTGCAGATTTCACTTATATCATAAAATCTATCATATACAATGATAACAATAGGTAAATAAGAAAATCAAATGCGTACTTGCATCTAAATAAAACGCTATGTTACGTCACACCGACCGTTTGACGAATATGAATAACCAATCCATTTCCATTTGATTTAGCATAACGCTGCATACCAACAAGTTTTGACCAAAAAAAAGATGCCAAGTAAGAACGTCTATATCTTTATGTTTTCCATATAAAACACGACGTACTTAACATTCCAAATCATATATTGCAAATACATAGATGTTCTATGGATATAAACCCATTCTAAATCTCATCATGACATGATGAAAGCTTGTATGAGGGAAAGCAGGCGAGTAGATCTTAAACGTTTAATATTAGTCATTTTCTCTCATATTTTGCAGTGATGTAAACTTACAATGATCTGTGTTATAAATGAATCCTCAATCATATTTCGTCAAGAGTTTAGTGAAAGCAGAAGTGTTGTATGATATAGAAATAAAACCATCGAGCATAAATTAACAATATATAAAGAGGGACACAAACTTCAAGACTGTGTTATATGCTTTACGAACTCCAAAGACTGGAATCATGCATTTGGATAAACCACAAGAAAATTTCAATTCGTGCGTAATGATTCTAATCTACCACATGATAATATGACGATTTCAAAGAACACCTTCAACTGATATGTTAACATGCTAAATTCTTCTGGTTTAACAGAAAATAAATGTTATAAATGTTATACATGCGGTTGTAAAACAATGACAATTCCTAACGAAACGAAATGAAAGAATAATAATGTTTTACTGAATGTGGTTGACAAGATATCAACGCTTGCATTGGTAAAATACCAATGTACACAAATTAAAGGTAAGGACCGAAACGAAAAAGAAGATCCTTAACCGTTGAAAAAAAAATGTTGAAAGTGTCATAACTGTAATCTTTTTCGTTTAAGTTAAATTAAGCTTTTCTGTAAAAGATGCTTAATATATTATTAAGTGTTTGAGCTTATCATGCATACATGTATAAGCAAGACGGCGTCGTACGACATTGACGAAAAAATTAACCATTTGTACACAATATTGTTTTAAAAATTTATATTTGCTCGACATCCGTATTTTAATCTATTTATAGAGTAATGTGCAATGTCAGCAGGTATGGCGTGCTCATTATTTAAAAAGCAATTAAACCCGTATGAACCAAGTCTATGGAAGATCGCAAAAGCGATTTCCCATTATCAATAGTACTTATTTATTAGATAACAGTTGCAGAGCTAGTTAAAATTGTGTGGTTTATTGATAAGAAATTTCCCATGCAATCAAAATATTCAGGAAGTTGACTGGGTGCATGTTGCAGCATTCAAACACATGTTTCTTGAAAACTTCTCCAACATATTGCAATGGAAAATATTTATGTGCTAAGAAAAGTTTAAAAACACACATTTAATGTGGTGCCATTTCTAAAGGAAGATCAATGGTAGGAAGTGAGTGCAGTGATCTTAATAAAACTATCATTGTAAAGATACATATTTTGTAGACAGAGTCACACCTAGTTATTGTCTGACAAATATATATGTAAATCAAAATTTAACGAAATTGATGCACGTGCATATTCATTGCACGGACACTACTTTTAGGTAGCGCCAAGCTCTAATATCATATGCAATTTTTATCACACTGTTTTCTACCAATAACATTAATTGGTAGAGAGATCAATGCGAATCTATTTGACAATCGTTTCAATGAATAGCATATTTGATATATCACAGATATTTTGTTAAGAATCGTTTAAACTGTTTTTAACAATGTAATTTCCTTTCAGGAACGCGCGCAAGAGTTCTCAACCAACGCCCCAACCCGATGTCCCCCTCCCCCCCCCCCCCCCCACACACACACATAAATAATAATAATAAAACAATTTAAGCTACTTTCATACATGAAATGTTTAAAGCAAATAAGTAGCACACGGTTAGTAACAAACAACGATAGAACACATACATAACTCTAGTATAGACGATTATTTGAAAACTAAACTATTATTTTTATCCTAAACGTATTATTAGTATAGAAATGTGGAATTCAATATGTCACAGTCCACATATGGTGCGTTTTCTGAATCTACAGGAACAAACAGACAGTTTATTTTCCATACCTCAACAACACGTGCATTTTATAAATTTAAGACTATTCAGATTGTTATATAATAGTGATACAAGTTATATAATAGTGATACAAGTTATATAATAGTGATACAAGTTATATAATAGTGATACAAGTTATATAATAGTGATACAAGTTATATAATAGTGATACAAGTTATATTTTCTGTTGTAATCATTTTTTATTTTAAATTTAATTGGCTGACATCTTATTAATGCTTTCAATAAAGTTTTCTTGTTATCTTATTTTTATACATTTTCCACAATGTATTTTATGATCTTTCTGCAGTTTTGTTATGTCTACGATGCAATTCGTAAGCACTGATACTTTACATGACAGTTTCAATGTCAACCGACTACTAAACATAAAGATAAACTATTTCACAGGAAGACACGATTTTCCAGATGTAGTTATAAAAGCTTTGAAAAATCTTAAGACACATCAGCCTTTGTAAGAAATTAAACACGATCTCTTGTTTAACCATTGCAACTGCTGTCATATACTAGGTATTCCCTGTTTGACTGTTCATCAGGTTTTCGTCTCACCAATTTATTATTTGCGTTAATTTTACAAGGAAAACCAGACCCGTCAGTTTAAGTGATGTTCGCATTAGTGAACCCATTTAATGTGGTCCGCAGACCCCAATTCACAACAATCACCTGGTTATTCTTTCAAGTTATTTCTTTTTATTATTTTGCAATGGGCATAAGCTGCTTTCTTTTGACGTGGTCAACTATTACTCATCCAAAAGGGTCTTGCAATATAATAATAGTGTCGTAAATCCCCGAACTAATTCGAGGAATCCTACACCAGACAAGTATAAACAAGGCAGAACAGAAGCATGCTGTAAATAAATGTCAGCACAAAAGTGGAAACTGACTTTAAGAGAAATTTATTTTCACCTTATTATTTTAAAAACAGAATTGATGTCGGGTAACATCCCAGGTTTGAATGAAAGTGATATGACTATAGATAACTCTATTATCGTTGATTGCTTCTGTAATAACATGAAATCCACTTCCGTTTGAAACAATGCCTTAATTATAGTAAACCAATCGATAAGTAACGTATCAACAAAGATATTTTGTAATAATATTAAGTTTGTATGATCGAGAAATATTGCAAAAAAAGAAAAAAACTTTTAAGTAGCTTATCACAGCACCCCATCACCGGTTTTATGTGATAGTGATAATAATTCCCTGATAATAACTTAACCTTAAATCGTATTTACAGAATTAATACAAATCAATTTCTGAAACCATTTGATCAACAATTATTAGTTTTTACTATGCAAACACATTAGATCCATTTAAAATGTTATACAAAAATAAAAAGTAAATGCTTGCAAATAATCGTCCTTTTGGTGATTTCTGGCTGTTGATGATTAAAAATGATCCTAAATAAGTGTGAAAATAAGGACGAACCGGGAACCACCTGAAGGTCAGTTGGAAGATCTACCCATAGGAAGTATAAGTGTATGCGCGGAGTTGATATTAGTAGTTTTAGTCATCATTACAACGTTTCTTGTTCAACCAATAAGTTGTGGATCAGAATGTCATATGTTAAAAACCAGTGCATCCCAGCATGAAAGCACATTGAAATCAATGTTCGCGCCACTTGACCTGCGCTTGTATTAGTATACATAATAAACAACTGTCGTAGGTGACAATTCCAGTGACAGGTTTAGAATCGCAAAATAAGTTAACCAGACTTTTTTAATTATTTAAGATAAAGGCAAAACAAAAATTCTTATTGTGCACTTCTCCATTGCACCGTTGTTATACTGTTTCGGTTTTGTCCCTATCGGTTAGTAGGCAGGATCTTGCTCATTTTTATTCAGACTCTTCTGGCTGATTAATATTTATGATAACGAATTTTGTCAGCCGATTATCCTATGGTAACCAAAACACAAGTATAAGTAAACGGGTGTTACCGACAAGGAACTCCTTCAAGACGTCCTGTTTTAAAGAGTTGCAGTTCAAATCTTAATATAGTATTAATTTGCATATGCATCCAGGCAGCTGCTATTTAATTCAATTGATGAAGTCGTTGACAGGTGCTTTGTTTTTGTCTCATATTATTGGGCAGATTGTTCCGCAGCATACATCGGAGAGAGTTGACCTTATCTATAAATTGCATAATTAACAGATCTGTGGAAATCAGACTGTCTTCAATTTAGCCAGTAATCAGATATGTTCGCGCTGTTTGTCTATTTGTAATTGTTTTCACGTTTACAGCAAAATTTCCGTACAAAAAACTAACATGGTCTGCTTTTTATAATTTGGTGCTTTCATCACAATTCTATTAATTCTGTCGAAATCCGCTCCTCTGTAAACATCAGCTGTCTTATATGAGAAATCCAGCTTTGTATCAATTGCTATGAACAAACCTATCAGACTATGCTGGATGGCCTTTATGGGAACATGTGAGCTTGCGAGGATTTATGATATGGTATGGCTCTGGAAGGTCTCTGATTCGAACATCAAACCAACCACAAGACTTGAAGCCTTTGGAATGATTATTTTATTGTGCATTGGTTAGAGAGTTAGATTCTAAGCATTGGTTCTGTCAAGGGTTTTAGCGGTAGGTAGAGATTATAAAGACGTTAAATGAATTCTACTAAGTAATCGTGACACATTTAGGTCGCTTAGCGAAATATATATGCCAAGTAAAACTTGGTGTCTTATTGAAACAATTTCATTAATCAGATGAGAAGTAATTAGAGATGACAGTCAAGACGCTGTAGGCAATGAGTTTTAATAATTAACAACGTTAAATAAGAGCAACTAATCTTAACGATTTAACGATCAGTAAGTTATATAAACTACATCTTTCTATTTATACTAACTGAACATTTCTCTGTCGCTGTCTACTATAATAAGTGCAACATCATTTAAACCAATCGTAGTTTGATTTCGTCTTAATTAATACAACATAACTTATTCAAAACATACACATAAATGCGAAAGTCGTGTTTACTATGCCATGAAATGGTGTGTTTGTAATATGCCGATATTTTATTCCGGAAAAGAACTTAAATAACCCACACAAAAACAATTAAAACTACGCACAAGCTCTTTATATTTTCTAACGAGAAACATTTAGTCGTTTAGTCAAGAATGTTTAAATAATTTGATATGTGTTGACTGTTTGTACGTCAAAGAAGATTGATTTAGTCGCTGCCATATAAGATTTTACTTGCACTGAAATAGCAGCAATCATTTTAAACGCAAGACCGCATATCAAAGAAAACTTTTAATACTTTGTAATTTGCTGTTCTTCATAAACTTCTTTAGTAACATATTTTATACACTTCATGCAGAAGGCACTTTTTATTACAGATAAAAAATTACTGTAACTTTATAGCGGTGTCTCAGTCGGGGCAATGCAAGTATTTTGTCCGTCTGCCTGTCAAAAAAAGAACTTTCAAAAACAGCGAAAAGGCTACTATTGTCGCCTCGCATGTGTGAATATGCAACCTTTCATAGAAATTTCCTATTGATGGCGTCATGTTGTTTTAAAAACAAATGAAATAAGCATTATGTTTCCATTATTATTCAACTTTTGTGAATATCAGAAAAAAAAAACTGTCGTTTTAAATGTTGCTGCATCATTTACTGTCACTCAAAATTGTTAATATTCCGACGATGTACTGTGTAAGAGTAAATTGCTCTATTATGTTGTTTGTATTTGGAACTGTCCCCAAAAGTCTAGAGACAATTTGTCATTAGATGTAATTTTTAGACATGAAAATATGACGGCATTGCATGTCTTTAATAACAGCAAGGTTTGGCTGTTTCCTGGACGGTTAGTTGTTACAACTTGTAGGGCATAAATGTTCCATTATTGAACATGACCTCGAAGGCGATCTTTGATGCTTTGGATCAATGCTTTCTTGTAATGATATTTTAGTGATAGCTGTTGCTCGAGAGTGTAATTCATTTGTTTCATTATCCACTAATTTAGAAAAAAAGTATGTTTATGTAAATTTTCGAAAACCCCGTGTATTTGTATTTAAAGCTTTCAGCATTTAACTTAAGCAGTCACGCATTGTTGTAATTAAACATAAGCGAGTATGTCGATATTTCATTGTACACACAACAAACAGAGCACACTCTTCATTTCCTGTATATTCTATGAATATAAATGTTCACATAAGGAATACTGAAATAAATTGAAAAAAAAATTGTTCAACTTGTATAAGTGCAAGACCACAGACATAGTTTTCACCAATATAAATGACTCCTAATTAAACACAATTCACTTAAACCTTTATAAGAATGCATTACGTGTAGTGTTACGTCACGATCTATATAACCAGCGCATGTACAGATATATCGGTCTTCCAATGTGAACATAACGAACCTGCTCAATATACTTTCTTTTACTCGTGTCACGCCCACATTCCCATAATGTATACCATAAATTATCCACATGATTCAAGTAACAAAACATGCACACAAACAAACAGAATCAAACATAACGCGTGTATCTAAGGTTAAAAAAAATGAAAAGTTACAATTAGACATAAAATTGTACGTGATGCTTTATCAAAATTAACAATAAAGATCATTATACACAAACGCCGAATGTTGTCTTTAGATATTATAATTCGTGACAATGTATAAGTTAACTTAGTAGATTAGGATGTGTTAACTGAGAAGCATTGTTTAACAATTTAAAAGATTAATAATTCGGTCTAATTCATCTATACAAAGAATCTTTGAATCATTCAAAGAAAATTGAGCAGAACCGTTTTGCAACAGAAACTTTCACATGTAAACGACCCGACATGCGCATTGATGTTGGTTGTTACCTTATCCCAACGTGTTTATGTGACGATGAAACGATCGTAAAACAACTCGTAATATTGTCTCCCTTTATTTCGCAACAAGTACGTCAAGTATATCAAGATGTTTACATTTGTGTTGTTAATGATAGTATTTGTTATTGCCAAATTAGTATGGTGAATGTTTCAATCAGTGCATTGAGATCACAACATAATGTAGAAATGGTTTAGCTGTTAAGCAAACCTAAATTACTATTGTAGTTTACCGTTGTCTTTTTATAGGATAAAAACAAACAACGTTCTAGTCAAAGACGGAATGTTTATAAACAGCACAATAATGCACTTTTGAACATAAGTTGCGGTTTACATGGTTGCTGCCTATTCGTGTAGTAAGTAGTTTGTGATAATCACGTAATAAGAATATTTACTATAAACACATGATTGCTGATATGAAAAGATGTTCTTGGCATGTACCCTAACATCAAAACCACAATCTGAATTTCAAAAGTTTTGTAAGAAAAGTTGATATTCATCAGAGACAGTTTTAGAGTTGTCAAATTCGACTGCATTGCATTATCTAACATAAGGATGACAAGATGTTTGTAAATACTCAGCAGACATGACTCAATTTGATGAAATTATATAAATATCTAGCGTTTAATGTAAAGCCAGTGAAAACATTTGCATTTGACTGTTTATGTAAACAAAAATTAAAAAGTCTGTATTCAATTTGTTTTTATATTTAAATTCACTGCTTTGTATTCAGATCAAACGATATAAAGTTGTAATGTGTATTGATGCTTATATCATCAGGCTTTAAAACACGATAAGGTACTTGTAATCAAATTTTGACAAATCAGCAAAATATTGCCATAACAATTTGAGATAGTGTATTGTGTGTTATCCACGAAACAGCAACCATGCTTGGTTGTGCACAACGAAGTGCGAACGATGATGGGTAAAAAAAAAAACACGCAGTGTACATGTTTGAGTTTGTTCTGACGTTGCTTCCACATACCGAGGCGGAATATATTCGTTGTTTAAGAAGCTAAATGTTTGGACCTTATTCTTCGTCATGTTGACTGAGGCTTAAAACTAGGTGACAGCTGATGTCCTGAGCAAAATACGACTTTCAGCTATCGACTAGGTCACAAACAGAAGGTGGTCCGCATATAGCAGCTTATAGATTTCCTTCTTTGGAAGCTTTTCGGAAACGGCTTGCATGATGACGTTGAAGCAGAGTTGAAGCACATGATCTCCGATGCACGCTTACGCTGACTGCAAACGTTTCGCTCCATTCTACTTATTCCAATGCCTTTCCTCTGTATGACATCTTAATTGCGTTAACCAACCACTCCAGATAACTAAGCTAGCAATCACGCCACCCACAACCCACCCGACAAGGATGTTTTGTGGGACAGTGTCGAAAGCACTTTTTCAACCGATAAAGACGCCCATGAGTTTTCGATTCGCGTTAGGGAACTTTTTTGAAAGCAACTAAAGTCTCGTTCGTCTTGGAGCTGGATATCATAAAATCTCTCTGTGCCTGAATGATCTTTTCACCCATTACGTCACATAATTAAAGCTCAATGATTTCCTGGCGGACTTTTAAAGCTGGCTTTCTTGAGTACTCGGTAGTTTGTCGTTGAAGCTGCGTCCCTCTTTCGTCTGTAGAGGCTGATTGTGAGTGAGAATTCCCATACTCGTCTGGGTGAGCTTGTTGAAGATATCTGTAGTGATTTCCAGCACCTACTTTTGCTTGCATCTTTTACACCGATATTACAGATCCAGCATCTTAACGCTCTGTCACATCGTGATGGTTTGCAAAGTTACTATTGGACTTTTCTTCGGAGCAGGTACGTCCCAGTATTTGAGTTTTCCAGTTTAGGTAGTAAAGCATGCCAATCGTGTTCAGGCTTTCCAGCCAAGCTGTATGTGGCTGCAAACTTTTCTTCATTTGTATCTGGGTCGTTTTATGTGTTTATATCCGACGCTAAGTTGTACATAAACCTGTGGTGTGCAGTTTTTCAGCTCTCCTTGTTTGCTTGTCTGACGTTAGCAAACTGGAAGCATACTCACTTTCCCAGGCAAAACTTGTGCGTTGAGGGCACTTAATACCCACAGAAAATTTCCACAAACCTGTTTACAAAACCCTTAAGGTATTTTAATGATGGAAATACATATGTCAACCAGCTATCAAAAGCGACCATTTCAATCACATCAACAAACAAAAAATCTTAATCTCCTTATGGCGTACGTTGTCAGTATATGAATTGCTGTAATTGGAAGAAGAAAAAAAAGATAATTTGTTTCGGGGAATTGTTGATGGTAAAATTGGATACTGCAAAGGACAATGAATAATTGCATGTGCTTAATGAGAGATAGTTGAACTAATTGGGTTATATAACAATTTAAATTTCTCCATACGTGCCATCCTAACATAATAAACACACACAAATAGAAGCCCCCTTTTAAATCGTTTTCAATTTCGAAGCTGAATTTGACGTGTGTAATATAATTCAATTGACAAACGTCGAATAGTTCGACAACAGCGTTGCTGCTGTCTGAAATTGCATTGATGTATTGTATAATGGGAAAATTTTACTTTAATAAACTGTTTCTGCTTGCTAAACGAAAAAAACGGTTCTTGTATCAAAGAAAGCAGTGTAATGGTGAAGGTAGTTGAGACAGGCATGTAATTGAACCCAGCCTTTATCTGTAGGGAATACAGTTTTAATGACCGTACATATCGAGACTCTATTATTGCTTAAAAAATAAAATTATAACGGTAGGACAGTAATGTTGTTTACAAGTCACAAAATACAAACGTTGTGTTTTTTTTCATTTATACTCATTATACTCACATGTGTATGTTAAGTTATCATCATACCATTAGTGAACGGAACGATATGGTCAGTTGAAAATAGAAAGACGTTACTGCATCTTCATGTTGATGTCTAGACATATTACTTGCAAGACGCATAAGTAATGGCATAAACTTTCATTGCGTTTACAGAACACTATATATTAATTGCTGCTGTCATACCCTTTTACTCGAATCGCATTCATCACTTCAAAACAAAAGTTGTCTTTTTGTTAGTTTTGTGGATCTTCGTAAAGAACTCATATCATTAAACCTTCTTATTCAGATCTGGCTGATATGTATGCCACATTGCATTGTAGCATGCAAGTTACATAGACACTTCATCCATAGAAAATAACTTGAAGTTTAAATCTTGTTATACTAATAATATGATACGTGTTCATTTTGTAATTACTGATAAAACATAAGAAATTAATAACATAACTTTAAGTAGTCACAGCAACTAACAGTATTTATATCTGATTAACCCAATCGCAAATGATGCAAAACAAGATGGTTAGCAGGCATAAGAAAGTTATATGTAGATACATGTATTTTTAAGGAATACGTCAATTTTGGCATAAAGCATGTTTGGTTTTTCAATAAATGCATTAACTAGCATGAACATACATTTCTTACATTCTTTTACTATCTGATTCTACTATGCTACGTAGACCTTAAGATCGGACAACAAATATCTATGCACCGCCAATGTCGTCGAAATCTTGTATCCGATTGAATTTCTGTATAAACGATGGGTTGGTTGTCTATTTAAACGATTTTCAGTAAATTTGATTACGGGTCAGTTAAATTTGTTGTCGTTGTAAACCCTTATTATTTTAAACAATATAAACAATAAATTTAAGTTAAATGTTATATATAGTATATGTGTGGGGTTTTTTTACTTTCTTTTCTTATCCTGTACGTTTTAAATGAAAAAAGAGTGAATCTAATGGATGATTTAATCCCTTGCTGTGACTTGTGTTATCAAATATAACGAAATAATTATCTGCAAATCGATTATCATAACATGTATATCGTTTATGATAACGTCGATGAACATGTTCACTGATAAAGATCAAGTAAGCTGAACAACAACTGTGTTGCCTGCTGAGAGTCCAGTGGCAAAACGAACATAAGCAGGAACAGTGGCATGATCAATAGGATAATGAAATTATTCAAAATGCCGTGTTGTAGAAGTATTTTTACGATAAAATCAAACATTTTAAAATAATTTTAAAAATACCCAAGAACAAAAAAAAAATGACTTATTTGAAAATATCTGTTAATATAAGAAATTCCACCCACGTCTTAAAACATTGGGCATCTTCATTGGTTCGCTTTACCGGTTTAACAATATAAGAGATTACGTGTCCCTTCATTGTCAAGGATAATTTCATAACACTGGCGCTAGATCGTACTCAACCTGCTGACTTTAATTAAAGAACATGTAAATTGCTGTAACATCGCGTGACAAACATGTCAAGGGTTAGAAACCTCTCTGTTGAAAGGGATATATAATTTTGTGTTCGTTTGATTGAATAGAACTTACGCAGTATTTCAGCGTTTGTTGTAAGGTTAAGTCACTCAGACGTAATGAATGAATAAAGAAGGAATTGCTGTCAGTATGAACATTTTGTCACTATTCACATCTCAGTCGATTATTATACATACATGTTCTTATGACGACGTGGCTTTTTTCTTTTTTTTTTCAAAAACATCTATTTCTTTGTTTGCTTCAAAAATTTTAAACTGTTAAAAGTGAAAATAAACTGATTGACAAAAACAACTTCCCCGCAAACATAAATGTCAACAAAAATATTACGACCATCCCCAACAGTAAAATCAAACAAACAAAAAACAACAACAAACATTCAAATATAGCCATATCTATTCAATGGCAATTAATTTGGCTTTATTCCAGAAAATACCAAATAAATTCATACTCGCGTGCCGTTCCTTACAATCAGCTTTCAAACATCACGAAACTTGTTATATTGTTTGCATGCTCGCAGTTATTTCAACATGTAATAATGCATGAATGTAGAATTATGTTGTCGAACGGAAACTCAATACATTTCAACGTAGAGAATGAAATTATCGTCTTTCACTGTATTACAAAAGTTAAGGCGGTTGAAACTATTTTCGCCGAATTTAACATACCCTTAATGATGCCTGTTTGTACAGCTCTCTTGATAACGGAAGCAGTCAATACTTTACGAAAGGTAAATTAATTTTAATGCTGGAAAAACTATTGGCCTAAAATGTAAAAGATCACGAACCAGCAAAGGGTTATTAAATAATGAAAATAAATGTTCTTATAATTGTATGCTTGTTTTAAATTAATGCCTTTAAAAATCATCTTGCAACGTATGTAAATCAATCGAACGTTTTTCATTGAAATTTATTGATATGTTTCCCTTTAAATGGAGAAATAATGTACAATGCTTTGACTATTAGGTTGTATTTATAAAATATCATTGTTATAATTAAAAAAGGAAAAAAAGAATTTCCTTCTTTATGAACACACGTAAACAACTTACCATGATGTGTTCGTTTCGAGGCTGCACATTGAGCAGTTTACACAACATTGAGTTATATCAGCGAGAGGTTGAACATGATAATTGGAGAAAATGTCAACTTTTGGCACATGGTGGCGATCTCGCTGACAGAAATCATAACATTTCTCAAGAGATGCTCTGTTTGCCTTTGGATGGTTACCAGCACTTCCAGAAATGTCGTTTAAATGCGACCATAAACTTGTAATACGCACATTGAAGTTAACGTTACAGGCTTTTCCCTGTAGTCATCAGTCTTGTCGGTAAAGTGCAATAGATCTAGTACTTTTCAATGTGTACATCTTTTTAATTTAAAATGGACATAGCGTAAATTTTAGCAGGCAGCTAAATACTAATACATTTCACAACCTAAACCACGATGTAATTGCTGTTGCTGTTGTTTCAAATGCAAATTATACACTTTCAAATACCATAATCGACTTATATATAAACAAAAATATAAACGAGATGATAATATATCAGCGCTTGGGCTGTTTTATTTCAAACTAATCTCTCGTTTGGAATTTTTATTTTTACGTTGCCGAGGCTTTTATCTACTGTTCATACTGTACATATGTTTAAAGTTTATTTTATTACTAGTTATTATGTATGTATATAAGTTCATTGTATCTGTTTTAACTCCCGATGCAGGTGCTTACTGTTTGTTGTTTCAACCTGACGGGATGTTGTTATTTACACTGTTTGTTTGCTAGAAAAATCTTTAGGAAGTGCGAGGTTGGAGCGCTCCACAAACCAGGTTTAAGCACCCCAGTTGGCCCTTTTGCCGATTGACCGTTCCAAGGCGGTAACTAATGTTTTTTCTTTATGTGTGTTATGTCTCGTCTCTGTGTTTTGTCACATTTGCATTTACCTTGTTTGCCTTTGTCTACTGGTAGATAAAATTTAAATATCTGTGAAAATTTTGATAGGACCTTTTCTTATTTACCTATGCAATTATTTAAAAAAACATATTTTTGTCACAGTTTTGTGATTTCAGTCATTTCTGACTTTGACATTCTTCCAGGAATACGTTACAAAGTCCATTTTGCATAAAAAATGCATTAACGAAGGTAATAAGTTTAAAAAATATCAAAACAGTCATAATTGTGTCGGTTCGAGGTAAGAAAAACAAATAAAAGCACTTGCACACCAAAGAGCGGAGACGTTGGCTTTGACAGACGTTCCAAATTATTCAGTAACATTTAGGCAATAGAAACCATTTGATTTATTAAAATTTCCATTTTAACAATGTTGGGTATAACATTACATTTTACAATTGACTTCATTATTTCTAAAACATCAGTGTTATATTATAGAATCAATTTTATACTTTTTATAGCATGTTGACTGTTACAATGTATTTTAATGAACCACTTCATGAAGTGTGTTTGTGTGGTTAAATTTATCGGTAGAAATGCGCCTTAGGTATGTACATGTAAATGTTTTAAAAGAAAGAACTTTTTAAGCAACCAGTGCCAAATTGAAGCACTTTTTTTCTAAAATTCTAGTTCAAAATTAATTTGTACCGGAGGTTTGAGCTGTAATTACAAACGCATTTCTCATTATAAATGCTTGTCTAAAGCTTCCATGTCAACACAGCAGAAACGTGATGAATTGTTTCGGTTGCTTTATCTTAATTTAGCAAGTACACGTGAATATATGTAATCATGCTTGTTCTTGTGGGATGCAATCAAACAAATGAGACCTCCTGGAAATATACCCTATTGTCCGGTTCTCTGAGGGAACTTGTAGATTTTAATTGAAGAACACACAAGCCATGGGACATCGCGTGGCAAACCTGATTGTATGTTTGAAACCTGTATAATTAATTCTCGTTTGGACTGTCGTGTGAACTTTGAAGAGTTAACAAGCTGCCAAAAATGTCATCTAGTAATGAAAGACATACTACACACTAATACATAACTTCATTTCTCTTCTAAATAAATATCTAGTTGGAAATTTATACAATAAATTGTAAATTTATACAATAATGTCTAACCTTTTATACTATATTTGTCCAAGATGCACGAGTATTTAATATGTTCAATGCATGACACGTTATGATGTGAACGCGATGCCAAAGCGAAAACAAACTTTTAAAAGAAGTGCCTTGGATAATTTACACTTAAACTTTTTTTACGAAATGATCATTTCTGAAGGTATTCACGTGAGTATTCATTAAAATTGATTAAAATGACATTCGTGATTCAGAATGAGCTACACTTTCAATGATAGCTTATCTGCATAAGGAAATATGCCGTCTAGCGGTCAGTCCGTATAGTGACATTAGTAATGAAGAATATCCAATTCTTCACTTAATGAACCAAAATAGACAACTGACTGCATCGTCTAGATAATTCAATTTGATACAATAAAACATAATTGCGAATTCCAATATGAAAATTAGATATTGTTGTATTTTATGTGGTTTGTGTAGTGCAAGCACGGCTAAAGTTTATAGGCATAATCAGGACGAATACTGTCGGCGGTTTACTATAGATGAAACATGCGTTTGTCTTCGCTTCCTTTAAGGTGGGTCTACTAACACTTCCGGAGCTCGAATATGACAAATGTAAAAGTAAAAACACTTAAAACAAAACAAACCAAAATGTAAACATGTGTCTAATAGAAATAAATTGCCATTTAAAACAACACATTGTTATAACTAGATATAGATGCTCAGATATTTAAAATATCTCAAACATTTATTTAAAATGTAAACAAGAGTTAAAATGTGTTGTATCAAAGTTGAGTTGCTTATATCATACATGTTTGTCGTACAGAACCCTTTAAAGTATAAACATTTAGTTAATACTGAGTAAAGTGCAACTGAAAAAAAACAATGCCTCGACCTATTTGTTAAATCATGTTAAATTTCTAATTTCTCATTCCTTCAATTTGCAATATTCAACATTTTAGGCAATTTCATGATTGTCTGAGATGATTGAAGCGTAAAGCTTTCACTTTCAAATTTGATAAACGAAATAGAATTTTCAGGATTTTATAATTGAACATGATAGTGAATGTAGCCATGTGTATGATCTACATGTTTAAGCCTCGGCCATGCATTGAAGAAACTGATGACACACCTAAGTAATGAGACAATGGTTAGGATGAGACCAGATGCAATCGAGATAAAAAAAAATCATTTTGCTCTCTAGCAATCATACATTTAATTACACGTCTCTTGCTAGGGCTATCTGATAATTAGTGGAGGTGGTTTGCAGTTTACATTCTTACTTACAGAAATGTCTTAACTAACATTATGAAGTCGCAGATTTATAACACATGTGCCAGTATGTATCATTTTTGAACCATACATAATCTGCAATTCAAATCCTTCATGCTGTCTGTGTGATGAATTGAATTCAGGACTTTTATGTTAATGCGTGTAAGACCATATTTGGTATCCTAAGTAAAAGTGTCTCATTGTGAAATAGAAAAGTTGCCATATAAGTTTGGAAGTTTTAAATTCTTAATAACCATGTTTCCATAAAAATAACATAACCCATCCTCAGACAAACATGTGTTTATTTATTATGTAATATGAACATAATTTTTACGAAATATTATGAAAGGCTCGACAATATCAGCTTAGCCTTGGCTTTGGTTCTTTATTCGTCATAACTAGTCAAAAAGTAAAAAAACGCGTTTATAATACATAATTTTATTTCAACCATCTTTAATTATACATTTCCTATCAATTGGACGTTTCTCAAATATCCCTTGACAACATCCATTGATTCACTCATTCTTTTTTATAAGTTTCTATTCAAAGCCAAAAGTCATTTTGAAAGAACATAAAACCCCTCAATCCCAATCCTAAATATTAAATCTATTGGCATATGCAGGTATAAAATGGGTTGACACTAATGTTGCACGCAATAGAAAATTGGAACTTTGTTTTATTACAGTTTGGTTAAACATTTGGGACACTCTGTCTCGTTCTGCATGCAAATATATACGTTATTCAAAGTTATTCGGCGTTCCCATTTTATGTAGGAAATACATTTTACGTAGGCTATATTAAATAACCAATATATCACTGTTCCAACTGAAGATGCACATTTATTTTATCACGAAAGCCATTGGCATGAGTGACTCAGTATATAGGCATCTGAACGAAATACGTGTAAAACGTTTTAGATACAGAAGGATGTAAACAATAGTTTTTCTTGCCTAAGTTCAGCTGCAAACCTTCGTGCTTTAGGTTGAAATCGTATTAATCAGACATGTTTAAACAAAATAATGTGTTATGGTTAAAATATGACGTGCTAAAACACGTGATCAAAAATTTCGTAAGCAGTCCGTTGAAATGTAAAACTTTTGAGATATCTTGACTGGTTTAAACTGTCTAAATTAAAATTACCTTGTAACAGAATTTTTAAGTAAATGATTATATATACATTAAATAAATAGAGGATCTGATTTGAGTGTTCATAAGATACTGAAAATATTAAACGGGTTGGGTTAAATGTTACGAAAGGAGGCTCTGCCGAAATTCGTATTATTTTAGCCAACGCGTTTAATGTTTTCAGTATCTAATGAACATGAATATTAGATTATATTTATCACATTATCAAAACATCAGCTGTTCTTTGTTTATAATGCATTATCTTTTTATAGTATGAATAGTCGGCCTTGACTTGTGTAATTCGGTTTGAGCGCACAAAAATAGTTCCACTCCTTACACGACAATGTCCATAGAAAGGGAAAATATTTGTTTATAACGTGACTAAAATGTTATTTTTATTAATAAAAATGAAATTGAAAATTGAAAATGCACAAAACAGCGACAACAAAGTGATCAGGAAATGGCATATGCACTTCACATACTTAATGACGTCACACTACGATAACTAACTAGTGTGTTACTAAAAATAACGCATGGGTGTTACCTCACGAGTAAGTTTTGTGATAAAAGTAAATGTTGCAATAAAGTGAACAATGCAAAATGTAGACACCACCTCTCTAACACGAATTGTGCTTACGGCAAATATGGTTATATTGATCTGGTTATTGTTTTGATTATTGTACAGTTATTGCACACTCATAAAATTTAGAAACGGGTATAAAACTACAACAAACTTCATTTCAAGAATATCAAATGAGTGAATAATGCAATTGTTCAATAATAAAATTAAACGACAGGAATAACGGCCTTCGTCTTGGAGTAACATATTTTGGAATGCTTTTTGTTGTGTACATAAATTCAATTCTACCTATTTAATACTTATTTATAATTATAAATGATATTACGTCTTTGTATTGTTCTTTTTTCTCAAAATGCATGTCTGTATGTATCTTTTATGTTAAAAACAACAACACCGGCTTACAATATGTTATAGTTTATCGTATTATTTTAAATGTGGTATCCGACAGTTTTGGCCAATTCTTATTTCTCAAATAACTAAATAAATCATTGTTACCTGAAAAGGTTCCGCACAATGCAATTAATTGATGCCCTAGATAAGTGTGAAAAGTAAAGCAGTTCACCTCAATCGTCATTACAAACAGGTATTTCCTATCTCAGCCACGCTGCAGAGATAGCTATTTTAAACTAAGAAAACCACGTGACAACATACATTTGAGATAGCGTTGTATCGTCATCTTTGTAGTCCGCGCTGACGTTTATCTATTTTTAGCAGAGATCAGTTTCATTTTTATTTATAGATTTGGAAAGAATAAACATTTAGAGTCATTTTTTGCAATGTGTACTGTCTCACTTATAGGTTGTATTCAAAATCGTATATACTCAGTGTAAAGTATGAGTTAATGCAGAAATTATGCATACCTTCCATGCATTTAGTGTAGGTAAATTGTCCGATACCACTTTAAGAGTTATCTTGCCTTAAAGATCACAATTTAAATCAAGTTTAAGCTTTTGCTATTGGTATTGAATCTTGCATCCATTTATATGTTGCAATTATGTAACATCATAATGTTCAACATATTTTCAATTTGAAAATAAAGTAAATTTTAACTATTTAGGAGCACGAACAAGCAACGTATTTTAGATAGTTGAAATGCCTTATTTTAGAACAAACTAAACCTGGAATTCGGCTTTACTGTATTACCTTTTATGTGCTGAAAGTAGCCACTACAGACAAGAAATAATATAAAAGTTAGTTTGCTTTGTAACCATTGCTTGACATTGATAATACATGTGCATATCAAGACTTTCACATAATATTGTTTATATCAAGAAACGTCAAATTACAAGGAAATCAAACAAATACTGGTCTGTATAATACGATTACGTCTAGTCAATTGAATGCTGATGTTCAACCGGTAAAGATGGTTTCTGTGATTGACAGTGCTGCCAGTTGATTGGACAATTAATTTCTTGATTATTGGTGGCATATATAGTCTAGATGTAAAACGGTAATTTCTGTGGATACAGAATATGAACAAAATAAATCGCGTTGAAAGAAAAGTTCAATTATTAACACTTAAGAAACCGTCAGTTAAAAAAATATCCGTGCAAAAAAAATGATAGCCATAGATACATCAAGATTTACTTCATATAAAATTTACGAAGTTCATTGTACTTTAGGCTGTCAATTGGCGAAAAAAAAAACACGTTAGTTTTTATATCTCTTGCAGCACTCTTCTATACCATCAGACGTCTCGTAACCGCTTCTCTTGAAGGCCTATCTTGTCAAACTATTTCTGAAAAAAAAAAAATGAAAAGTAGTTAAAAACTGCTTACTTAATTTTCCCATCAGTTTAGCATCAACATGTTGTAGAAATGGTGATTTAGTAATATATAGCTCATGATAGCATTTTGTATTGTATAAATATTCGTTGTTATATAATTAGTTGATTGTTGTTAATTTGTTAATGTGTTTTGAAAGTACAATAATAACATAAATTAAGTTAGCTGATGTAATTTTATACGCGTATGTCGGAACAAGTGTTTCCCTCAGAGGAATTCGTAATAAAAGAAGAACCGCTCTGAATTACCATGAAAGGCATGTACTGGATTTTACAATAGAAATTTCTTGTATGGTAAACCACCATTGTTCCATATTTCTAAACTACTTAGTCCGAACATGTATGGTATACGCACATTTTTAGCATATAGAAAGGTCTTCAACCGCATGGTTAAATAAACGAAGAAAACTTCGAATTTTATAATACCTTTATAATATATAATACATTATTCTTTATACTGATTTTGTATTTAGTTTTTTCCAGATCTGGATATTTGTGTATGTTTACTACCGTTTTTAGTGATTTTGTTTGATTTGATAATACAATTTTACAATTTCACAGTTTTGTTATTTTGACGGCGCAATTACTGAAACAGTGCGGAAGGAAATAACGTCATTTTGACGTCATGACATCAACGTTTTTTCAGTATTTTATGTTTGTTAAAAAAGCGTGTCTGTTGTCTTTAAAATTATATAATTTGATATTATAGATAAGAAAATATATCGAATAGATAACTTTCTTTTAAGGACAGATATTATGAAACACCCAGTATTACAATGGGAATTTTTCACAACTTCGTTTATATTTGCTTAAATTATATATTGTTTAGTTTGGTGTGGGTGTCCATATAATGAGCTTTTGAATAGTCTGCTAATTTTTCAGCTATCTCATTCACAAAAAGCCAATCAATGCCTTGACTGACAAAAACGCATACTGAACAACAGGACAGGTTATGCACATGTAGTTTTTAAGAGCACAAAATTACAGAAGTCCCAGGATAAACTTGTCTTTAGTTATTATCACACGCTTCTACGGTGATATGAAATGTAAAATATATGACAAGGCATTTTGTTTTTTGGCAATTGTTATTTACATCATTTTCTTTTCTTTTTTTTTCTAAAAGGACATTTAAGCAACAACGGCAACTTTAACAATAAAATTAAATAAATGGGTTTAAATGGTGTTCTAGTTTACAGACGCCGTTTAAAAGCTCTTACCATAATGTACGAACTTGGACCGTTTTCCATACAGGCTATTATATACCCCTCAATATACGTTGAAATTGTAGCATTGTTTACTAGTTTACAACTTGTAAACACGAGTATTACGAGGCTATAGACTAGGTTATACTCTCCAAGTTATGTGGCTTTAAGTATTTTATTACTATCCACAATTTGTCGCAAAAAAATGTTACAGACAGCCGGTGACTAACATGAACGTAATGCATGTTAAGATGTTATAGACAGCCGGTGACTAACATGAACGTAATGCATGTTAAGATGTTATAGACAGCCGGTGACTAACATGAACGTAATGCATGTTAAGATGTTATAGACAGCCGGTGACTAACATGTGCATAATGCATGTTAAGATGTTATAGACAACCGGTGACTAACATGAACTTAATGCATGTTAAGATGTTATAGACAGCCGGTGACTAATATGAACGGAATACACGTGAAGATTTTATAGACAGCCGGTGACTAACATGAACGTAATGCATGTTAAGATGTTATAGACAGCCGGTGACTAACATGAAAGTAATGCACGTTAAGATGTTATAGACAGCCGGTGACTGACATGAACGTAATGCACGTTTAGATGTTATAGACAGCCGTTGACTGACATGAACGTTAAACATGTTAAGATGTTATAGATGGCCGGTGACTGACATGAACGTAATACATGTTAAGATGTTACAGACGGTCGGTGACTAACATGAACGGAATACACGTGAAGATGTAATAGACAGCCGGTGACTAACATGAACGTAATGCACGTTAAGCTGTTATAGACTGTCGGTGACAAACATGAACGTAATGCACGTTAAGATGTTATAGACTGTCGGTGACTGACATGAACGAAATACATGTTAAGATGTTATAGACAGCCGGTGACTGACATGAACGTAATGCACGTTAAGATGTTGTAGACAGCCGGTGACTGACATGAACGTAATGCATGTTAAGATGTTATATACAGCCGGTGACTGACATGAACGTAATGCACGTTAAGATGTTATAGACAGCCGGTGACTAACATGAACGTAATGCACGTTTAGATGTTATAGACAGCCGTTGACTGACATGAACGTAATGCACGTTACGATGTTATAGACTGTCGGTGACTAACATGAACGTAATGCACGTTTAGATGTTATAAACAGCCAGTGACTGACATGAACGGAATACACGTTAAGATGTTATAGACAGTCGGTGACTGACATGAACGCCATGCACGTTAAGATGTTATAGACAGCCGGTGACTGACATGAACGTAATGCACGTTAAGATGTTATAGACAACCGGTGACTAACATGAACGGAATACACGTGAAGATTTTATAGACAGCCGGTGACTAACATGAACGTAATGCACATTTAGATGTTATAGACAGCCGGTGACTTACATGAACGTAATGCACGTTAAGATGTTATAGACTGTCGGTGACTGACATGAACGGAATACACGTTAATATGTTATAGACTGTCGGTGACTGACATGAACGGAATACACGTTTAGATGTTATAAACAGCCGGTGACTGACATGAACGGAATACACGTTAATATGTTATAGACTGTCGGTGACTAACATGAACGTAATGCACGTTTAGATGTTATAAACAGCCGGTGACTGACATGAACGGAATACACGTTAAGATGTTATAAACAGCCGGGAATGACATGAACGGAATACACGTTAAGATGTTATAGACAGTCGGTGACTGACATGAACGTAATACAGGTTTAGATGTTATAGACTGTCGGTGACTAACATGAACGTAATACAGGTTTAGATGTTATAGACTGTCGGTGACTAACATGAACGTAATACACGTTAAGTTAAATAATTTAAATGAGACATAATTGACAAAGACACATTTACAGACGGTGTGTGCATTTCTATCTAGAATTGTTTTCATAAATTGAAATGCTTTTAAACAATAAGTTAACCAGTGAAATTCCGTTGCGATTTTATGTCGTGCAATTAATAGAGCTATTTCGTAAACGTGCAAGAATAAATCTAACATCCTCGACAACTTTAGGAATAACTTTATAGCTAAACAAGTTTTTCCTGGCCCTCCCCCCCCCCCCCCCCCCCCCCCTTCCCTTCCACCAAAGATCTCCAGATGGTGATTGCATTGAGGGCTGAAATGAAGCACAATATTAGAAACATAACATTGTCGGACTCAAATAATGTTTCTCTCGTTCTCATAATAAGATTTGTCCCGTTTAAATCGGAAAATTTAGGGACATTTCTGAAGTTACTTTTAGCTGAAACACTTAATGCTTTCTATTCTAAATGCGTTGATAATTCGAGGTTCCGACGAACATATTATGGAAATATCTTCCGGTTGAATTACGTTGAGCCTGTGATTCTACCTAAACATTTATCTGGGGTTTTCTTCACAAAAATAGCTTCTGGACGGTTCTGTTATAACCATCAGTGGGTAGCTACGAAGTATTTCAAAAATATTAAAAAACAAAACATGTTCATTTTTATGAAGTCGCATGCACATGTTTACATTTCATTGCGTGCAGAAAAGTCATTAAGTGGCTCGGTGTTGTAAAATTTTGCGAAAATTCTAAAGATAAAAATTACTAAAGATATTCCCCTGAATAGAGAAACGTTTAGATATATATTGCACATATAAAGGAACAAGTCAGAAACGACAGACTGACGCCTAGCATCTTGAAAGAAAATCAATAGGTAAATAAGAACAGGTCCTATCAAAATTTTCACATATATTTAAATGTTATCTACCAGTAGACAAAGAGACAAAGGCAAACAAGGTAAATGTAAATGTGACAAAAACACAGAGACGAGACATAACACAAATAAAGAAAAACCACCAGTTACCGCCTTGGAACGGTCAATCGGCAAAAGGGCCGACTGGGGTGCGTAAACCTGGTTAGCGGAGCGCCCCAACCTCGCACTTCCTGAAGGTTTTTCTAGCAAACAAACAGTGCAAATAACAACATCCCGTTAAAGTGAAACAACTAACAGTAAGCACCTGCATCGGGAGTTAAAACAGATACATTGAACTAATATACATACATAATAACTAGTAATAAAATAAACTATAAACATATGTACAGTATGTACAGTAGATAAAAGCCTAAGCAAACGTAAAAATAAAAATTCCGAACGAGAGATTAGTTTGAAATAAAACAGCCCAAGTGTGATATATTATGAGTATTATAAGAACAAATAAACAGCCCAAGCGCTGATATTTTATAAGAACAAATAAAACACCCCAAGCGCTGATATATAATAAAAATGAATTTAAATATGGCATATAATGCCATGACATCATGTTCCAAAAGTGTCAAAAGTGAAATGTCAAAAATACGAAAGAAAACATCGAAATTTAGAAAACAACCTACCAACAAAATAAAATGTAGTATCGTTAGGAGCTAATAAGTTAAAAAAAACAATTCATGAAAAGCCAAGGATTTATCCGCAGATGGCATATTATATAAAAGAAAGGTACTAAAAATCACGATGTTATACCTACTGTGCAATCTCATGAAAAGGGAAGAATTACTATCAAGAATTATTGGCATAATGGTCGTGTTCATTACAAGAAAACAAAGGTAATTAGACAAAGCACACTAACTTACAATAACACGATCTCCATTTAATGTCTATGAATATAATAAATGTAAATCAAATAAATTCACAAGATTAAGAATAAATTTTTGTATGACTTTTTTGCCTGGCAAAGTCAAGAAATCTATGGATTTGTTTCGTATCATATAATAAGCTGTGGATGAAATTTCAAGAGATGATCTCAGGTTCATAACAGGTTACATTGTGAATAAATTGATATTGATATTATTGTTATACATTATAAATACAAGTTTTACTTTAAGATTTACCTTTAATATATATTTTTATCCCACCATCTCTGTAAATATCGGTTGATATAACCCGTGTGATAAAAGTGAGCTTTATCAACCGATAATCCCGCACCTGCTCTAAGCTGGACTACATTTTTGACGACACGATTGGGAAAGTTTACATGAAAGAAACTTATTTATCGCGTGATTATGCTAGTAATCACCCCAAAAAAAGTCAATAATATAAATATTGGTTAAATAGAGCAAACGGGGCCATAAAAGACAAGAGCGAGGTCTCGATCTCTGTTCTGCAGGATTGAAAATTTAAGTAGCGGCGTCTTTACAGACTGAACTAACCGGACTGTTTATCGCGATCTTCCTAAGTTCTATTTAACAATGATAAAGAAAATTTGTAAACCAAAATATGAAATGCTTTATAAATAAAAATGTTCACATTTACAAATAAAAGACTTGTATAGTGCAAATAAAAAAATAACATGTTTATTGTTTTATTTTTAGTTGTAAAATAGAACTATTTCTTATAGCCGAATTACTCTATGCAAGCGCATGAATTTCGTGTATTAAATTAGAATGTCAGATCATATAGGGGAGGAGCAGTAGCGGAAAATTTAAACGTTTCCTTTTTTGAGCGAGTTGAAAAAAACTGTTGATAGTGAGATAAAAAGACTCGACAGAGCCTCGTGCTTTCTGAATTTCTTAGCCTCGCATGATTACATTTACCTATATCAACATTAACCTGCTATTCTCTATATAATGGAGTAATTTAGTGAGTGTTTTATCTGTAAAAGACAAAAAAAAAATAGAAATGTACATGAAAATTTGCTTGGTAGTGACCTGTTGTCACTAATGAAACAACAAGAATCAGCATGGTTGTCGTTTAACGGCTATATCCGAAAATCTTCGGACAGATACAGTCACATCTTTAATCTTTTTTAAACTTTAAGTTGAAAGAAAAATGCAATTCTTACGATTTACATTTGTAATAAGAGCCTGAACTCAGTTCTTAATCATTGCTTATACGTTCACTGTTCTCCACATTTAAGCATTTCATATCTCTGCGCTACATTTTTTATTAAAGCCACTGAAATAAGAAAACTCGAAACAACTGCAGGCCTGTTCAACATTTACAATATAAATTATTTACAACTCAGCAATTTTATTTGACGTTCGCTCATATGGTCATTTTGTCAGCATCAACCAGCGGAAGTTTATAATGCAAAAACTTTTTTGAATTGTACAGCTTTAATTAAACGCTTGTATTTTTGCCTTTCTAGTGATATTACAAAGGTCAAAAGCTTTGATGTGCTTAGTTTGTTTGTCTCATTTTCTCCATACAGATGACGGTTTGACATTTTCAGGCATGGTTTTATAGTAACAGTCTTTACTCGAGCAACCGATACAATAATATATGATAAATAAGAATATATGACAAAGTCCTATGAGCATTGCAACATATACCAAAATTTGAATAGGCACATGCAAGCCAAATATTAAAGTAAGAACAAATTGCCATAAGTCATTTAACAAAGAGAAAAAACCCGACAGTTACCGTCTTGGAATGATCAGTCGGCAATTTGGATTGGGGTGCTTAACCCGGTTTTACAGAGCTCTTACCTCGCACTCACTGATAGGTTTCTTAAATGTAAGCAATGAAAAGAAAACCGATCTATCTTAACAAAAAATATCCAAGCGCTGACGTTTTCTTTGCTATGTTATGACGAAAGTAGTGACGTCATTGGAAAATAATGCCCAAGTGAGAGGGGTATTATTTCGATAGAAGAACTACACACAAATTGTGGATTTTAACTGAAATTAGCTTTTTGAATCAAGAAAAAAATGACCAGAGAAGAGTAAATGGTTGTAGCATCCATGTGAATATGGAATTGAGGAACCAAAGTCCAATGTCCATCAAAGGAAACACACGTAACAATTCTTATAGGATGAATAAAATGACATCATATATTACATGCGCGTGGAGATTTTCTACGACCGCCACACTGCACAAAGTAAGCATACAATCTATATCATTAGTGTGTGTTGAAGTTGATTGTTATTTGTTTCTATCGTGATGTTCTATACTGTCTGTATTGCATAACATTTTAAACATTCAACAAAACGGCTCCTTTGTTTAGCTTTATTAAGACACATTGATAAAGATCGGCAGCTTGTCTCTCTGTTCGTATGACATACTAATAAATATTTTGACGGCATATTTTGCAATTACTTTTCTTAAATATCTAAGAACCACAATTCTTTTCGATTGAATTATCAGTAAGTAAGCTGTAAATCAACAATTAAGAGCCTTCAAGTTTAGACTAATAAACCGCATAAATTTATGTTAATATAATGCAATCGTAATATAAAATAATTGTTATTCTACCGGACTCCCGTTAGGTTCCTGAGAAACTATTCTGGACCTATATGCCCACAGAATAAGACTTTAAATTTTAGACTTACATTGTAAACATGTGCATGCGGCTTGAATTTTATATCCAGTTTTCATTTGTGATATAAGTTATATGTAGAAAGTACCTGCTGCCATATCTGCACATTTTGTGATTACGACAACTATTCATCGACGGGAAATTTGGTTGTAGTTTCTGAGAATACGGCTTCATTGAATGTGTTTCATATAACACATTAATGCAAACATATTTGATTATTAATTCTATATTCAGCACAAAATGAAGACACTAGGGTGTTATCATCGTATGACCGCCGCCTGTTGGAAAGACATACTGAATCCCAATAACAATATAAGTTTAATGATGAGAATTGCTTTCTTGAAATTATTGTGTTTCATGTAATGAGCTGTATTCAGAAATGGGCAGAACTTCATTTCTGTTTTCAAACTGATTGAAAGGCATGGAGCAAAGAAAATGTTATCTTTACAAGCCAGAGTTATATTATTTTCATGTGCCTCTTTGTTTGGTAGTCGTTCCACGAACAACTTTGCAATGAAATTTAATGTGTCGAAATCTTTTGAATATGGTGGCAGTTAAAGTCCAAATACGATAGCGAACATGTTTGACATTGCATTTGTAACAGTACAGTTTTATTAGTTTTATACTCTGTAGTTAAGAATTAATTTTAATAATTGAAGCTGTTTCAGAAAAGCTTTATATAATGAGGGAGTCATTCCATCAATGAGTTCTAGCGATCATTTTCCTGTTTGTTTTCCTGTAGATCTCATAATACTATTTCCTACCTATCATATAGCAATTTTGAATTACTGTCTTTCCATGATGACTAAGCTAAATCTGATATATGTAATATTGGAATGATTACTGACCCGAACAAAGCAACCTAAACCTTTTATACAACATTAATTGGCGTTCTTGGAAAACTTGCTCCTTTTAAACATAAACGGGTAAAACGCTTCATTCAACCTAAGTGATTCTCGCAAAATGTAAAGGAATCTATTAAACAACGAGATCAACTTTGAAAGAATAACAATTGAGGCCAATATAGAATTACTAAAAATAAAGTTAATAGTTTGATTACAACAACCAAAATAGATTTTACAATAAAACGATAAAGGAAAAGAAAAATGCTAAACTTCATTGGAAATCTTTCAGATCGCTACAAGGACATGATAACTCTAATACTAATATCATAGCCAAGTCTGTTATTTTAAATGATAAACAAATGACTGGTGATTTCAATGTCGCGGAGGCTTTAAATAAACTTTTTATAAATATTGCAAACATAATAGAGAAATCAGATTTCAAAGAAAATGACTTTAAACATAGAACAAAACAAGCATCTTTAGTTTGGAATCAAGTCAAAGTTTTGAGTCTCTAATCACACCTATGGAGGTCAAGTCAATAATAGATAAAGAGAATTGTGGTAAAGCCATTGTTTAGATGGTATAGGCGTTAAGTTTTGCGGATATCATATTGTACTTCCACTTACATCGATAATAAATAACAGCATATCATTGTATCGTCCCTGAAACAATCAAAGAAGTGCATGTCCTTCCAGAATATAAACATTCTAATAAACAAGATATAAACAATCAACGTCCGATTTATATACTAATCACTATATAAAAATAATCGAAAAACACATAGCTATAGAGCTTTTATATTATTTCAGAAAAACTAACATCATTAATAAATTTCAATCAGAATTCCGACCTAAATATCACTTATAAAACTGGTTCATGACTGGATTACAGTAATATAGACAAGGGTAACACAATTATTGCATTTTCAATTGATTTACAAAAAAAACTTTTAATTTAGTTGACCATACAATTCTTGTCTTGAAATTAAAGATTTATTATCATTTCGCAGAGCAAACTCTTGAAGTTTCCAAATCATACCTTTCAAACCGACTTCATGTAGTTAAAACTGGACATGGACCCAAAAAAATCGGGGGAAATGATATATATAAATGGGGTACCTTAAGGCTCGATACTAAGCCCCTTTCCGTTCATTTTATACATTAACGATCTCGGGTTTGATGTACAAACCTCTATGACTTACATGTAATATGCCGATGACAACATTATATGCCTTTGGAAAAAAACATTGATTGCAATTCAGCGGCAGCTTCAGACAGATGTAGACTAAGTGAGTAATTGGCGAAAGCTAAACAACATAGCAATAAATTCCCAGAAAACAACATTTTGCCAATTGGGAATAAACATAAGATGAATTCTATAAACGTTCTAACACATTTTTTTGTTAAAAATAAAATAAAGAACGTTAATTATCAAAAACTTCTTGGATGACATGCATATGTCGATTGTGCATTAAGTTGGGAGACACGAGTTGATTACATGTACAAAGATTTATACTAAAATTGCCTTGTTAAAGCGTTTATCATACTACTTAAATGATAAAATGAATTCTCTTTTCTAGTATTTGTGCACAATGTAATCTTTTGATTACTGGGGTATAACCAGACGAGGCACATTAACATGATAACTAGACTTCGAAAACGAACCGTTTGAATAATATTAAAGACAACTAAGCAAACTTCGTCCTCTGAACTAATCTAAAAAGGCTCACAAATCGTTATCAACATCATGATGAAACTATGATTTACAAATTGATAAGGTTCCAGATTATCTTCAAGAACTTATCAAGCTTTGCACAAACACAAGATATAATCTGCACTTTGTCTCTTCTTTTTTGTCTGTAAAACCACTTTTATAAAAAAGACCTTTGCTAACAATCTGGAATGAAAAGCCTAATTATATTCGGCCTGCATGCTCAATAAATACTTTCGATAATAAGAATATATGACAAAGTACTATGAGCATTGCAATGTATACTTAAATTTGAAAAGGAACAGAGTAAATGTATTCACATGCAACCCAAATGTCAAAATAAAAACAAAGCCGTGCTCAATTATTTAGCTAAAAAAGCAAACCCGAAAGTTACCGTCTTGGAACGGTCAGTCGGCTATATGGCCGACTAGAAAGCTTTAACCTTAAAGTTGTTCAGCCCTTAAATATAAACAGAAATACGTGCACACAGATGTATGTGCAATGTGTATCTGCATATTAACGGGGACAGTACTGTTCATTTTAAAGGTATAAGTTTCAATTTATTTATTTTATTATCCTCCGTTTTTTCGCGATATCATTCTCGCCTCAATTCGTCAGTATCCAAAAGCCAAAAAAAAAAAGAAAACAGTGCTGATTCTAGTTTCTTTTCATGGTCTTAGGGAGAAGCATGGTCATTTATATGCAGAAAAAAATTGAAAGTAAAGCATTTGAATGGTTCTACTTACAATCATTTACAAAGGAATAATTAATACATTTTGCCGCATTAATCAATAATGATTTAATGCAGAAATTAATTGAAGTTTCCTGATTAAAAGACGTTTGAAAAAAATGTTGTTTTTATAAAATAAATACAAGTTGGGATATATTTATAATTTAATAAGTTCGAAAATGTGGCTAAGTCATTTTAGCATTGCAACATATAGTAAACTGTTAAAAGACACAAGACAACGGTATTCATACACAATCCAATACAAAAAACATATTTCTTTTTTACACTGTTTCAACTTAACATACAGGCAATGTTTACATGTCACGTAATAACTACGTAAGAACGATATTAACGCAAGTGGCTGACATGTTTAACTATGGATGACCTGCGCACGCGACTTTTGTTGGCAAAATTTAGAATGCATACGACCTATCATTGAGCATCTTACAATAACCACCCCCCCCCCCCCCCCCCACCACCACCACCACCACCACCACCACAATGACCCAGTACACGAATCATGATAAAAGATAGAGAATTTTGCTGCGGTATTACGCAATATTGTGTATCAAATTATAATTTATGGCGGAAACGAAATTTCAAAGGAACCCGCTTTTTCACATTTTATGCCATTACTTGTCAAAAAGTACAAACGTGTACAAACAATGTATCTGGTTCAAACAAAATGCTTAGTTTTGTTATTGTAACTAATAGTTTAATTTAGATTTTATTAAAAATGAAATCATATTAATATGACGAATAATAGAGCCAACTTACTGACGAATTAGTTTCGAACTCAATATACACTTGTACGCTTTTGATCATATCCACAAATATTATACAACTCTCGCTAAAGAATTTACCTGCCTTAATTTTAAAGAATGCCTAAAGTTCATTTTGATAACATGTACATGTTTTATGACTAAGTCTTATATTTTAGGAAACCTTTAACGTTAAGGATTTATCTTACTTCCTTTTCCAATTTAAGAGTGGTTATTGTTACGATATCAGTTTTAATTATGTGCGGATATAGCAGACCCATGTCTTGCCGTCAATTTATTTATTGCGCTTTGATGTAGCTAAACCGTGATTGAATTAATAAAGTCATAAAATATGCATTTTATGTTTCTTTATACTTTTAAATCCTTGATGTACAATTCGCTTTTGATTGTTTAAACATGCTAAGCGTGGGCACATTGGATTGTCATTTTGCTCGGTATTTAACATGTCTTCAATTTTTAAATTATTATCTAAAATGCTGAGTAATTCTGGAGAACAGATACACTCAGTTTCTTCTTTTTTTAATTTTACTAAGGTCATTTTAAAAAAAAGTAAGTGCACGCATTGTTCTCCAATAATTTTAAGAATTTACCGACACGGTCTGCTAGGTTTGTATAATGGATACGTTGTTATGGTTGAATCTTACATCCGCTGATTAATGAGTTCTGTCAACAGTATTATGTTTGGCAGCCTATAAATTTATGAAAACTTCTGGAATGTGGAAATTGCGCTTTGCTATAGGTAAGATTGCTTTACACGATGTATGATTCAAACAAATGTATGAACGGTAATATTATTATTATTAGCAACATGATTTAAATACATGAACACGCCATTCTTATGCCTGTCTACTAAGGGACAAGTTCTGTTCATTGTATTCTCATAAAATCTTTACCGTGTTTAACAGTAGATATGTATTGTCCACAACGTAACGACAAAGTAGTAGATTGTAGAGAGTTAAATTAAGACTATATCCTTTTTTAAATTGTATTTCTTTTCTTAAAATCGAAGTTCTCAAATTCTGGCCTCGATCCAACATGCTCCAATATATACTAACTCCAACAACCGTACACTTCACTCTTTAGACCTACTTAAAAGTCCAACCACCGTTTCTGTTAGGGTCAATGTTTTTACCCTGATGAACATTATCCGTCCAAACTTTTGCTACCCCCCTCCACCCCCACCCGCCACGTCATGCTACTATTCGAGTAATATTTAATATTATTCATACGATTGTTGTATTTTAGTATCTGTTCTGTCGCATTGACAATGGCACGGCTGGCTGGTTTTTTATAAATGTGCAGCAATTCATTAAAACTTCGTGTACTCAACACTTTAAGGTCAATGTACTCACAAACCTATCTTGTCTATACCCGAACGTATAATTGTATTACATTTAAATCAACGTTCAAACTAGTAGGTACTAACATATACTTTTGTATTGACATTATCAGCTATGCCTTTCTGTCACAAAACAAACATTGACATTATCAGCTATGCCTTTCTGTCACAAAACAAACATTGACATTATCAGCTATGCCTTTCTGTCACAAAACAAACATTGACATTATCAGCTATGCCTTTCTGTCACAAAACAAACAATGACATTATCAGCTATGCCTTTCTGTCACAAAACAAACACTGACATTATCAGATATGCCTTTCTGTCACAAAACAAACAATGACATTATCAGCAATGCCTTTCTGTAACAAAACAAACAATGACATTATCAGCTATGCCTTTCTGACACAAAACAAACATTGACATTATCAGCTATGCCTTTCTGTCACAAAACAAACATTGACATTATCAGCTATGCCTTTCTGTCACAAAACAAACATTGACATTATCAGCTATGCCTTTCTGTAACAAAACAAACATTGACATTATCAGCTATGCCTTTCTGTCACAAAATATACATTGACATTATCAGCTATGCCTTTCTGTAACAAAACAAACACTGACATTATCAGCTATGCCTTTCTGTAACAAAACAAACACTGACATTATCAGCTATGCCTTTCTGTAACAAAACAAACATTGACATTATCAGATATGCCTTTCTGTCACAAAATATACATTGACATTATCAGCTATGCCTTTCTGTAACAAAACGAACATTGACATTATCAGCTATGCCTTTCTGTAACAAAACAAACATTGACATTGTCAGCTATGCCTTTCTGTCACAAAACAAACAATGACATTATCAGCTATGCCTTTCTGTAACAAAACGAACAATGACATTATCAGCTATGCCTTTCTGTAACAAAACAAACATTGACATTATCAGCTATGCCTTTCTGTCACAAAACAAACAATGACATTATCAGCTATGTCTTTCTGTCACAAAACGAACAATGACATTATCAGCTATGCCTTTCTGTAACAAAACAAACATTGACATTGTCAGCTATGCCTTTCTGTCACAAAACAAACATTGACATTGTCAGCTATGCCTTTCTGTCACAAAACAAACATTGACATTATCAGCTATGCCTTTCTGTAACAAAACAAACAATGACATTATCAGCTATGCCTTTCTGTCACAAAACAAACATTGACATTGTCAGCTATGCCTTTCTGTCACAAAACAAACATTGACATTATCAGCTATGCCTTTGTGTCACAAAACAAACATTGACATTATCAGCTATGCCTTTCTGTAGCAAAACAAACATTGACATTATCAGCTATGCCTTTCTGTAGCAAAACAAACATTGACATTATCAGCTATGCCTTTCTGTCACAAAACAAACATTGACATTGTCAGCTATGCCTTTCTGTCACAAAACGAACAATGACATTATCAGCTATGCCGTTCTGTAACAAAACGAGCATTGACATTATCAGCTATGCCTTTCTGTCACAAAACGAACAATGACATTATCAGCTATGCCTTTCTGTCACAAAACGAACAATGACATTATCAGCTATGCCTTTCTGTCACAAAACAAACACTGACATTATCAGCTATGCCTTTCTGTAACAAAATATACATTGACATTGTCAGCTATGCCTTTCTGTCACAAAACAAACAATGACATTATCAGCTATGTCTTTCTGTCACAAAACGAACAATGACATTATCAGCTATGCCTTTCTGTAACAAAACAAACATTGACATTGTCAGCTATGCCTTTCTGTCACAAAACAAACATTGACATTGTCAGCTATGCCTTTCTGTCACAAAACAAACATTGACATTATCAGCTATGCCTTTCTGTAACAAAACAAACAATGACATTATCAGCTATGCCTTTCTGTCACAAAACAAACATTGACATTGTCAGCTATGCCTTTCTGTCACAAAACAAACATTGACATTATCAGCTATGCCTTTGTGTCACAAAACAAACATTGACATTATCAGCTATGCCTTTCTGTAGCAAAACAAACATTGACATTATCAGCTATGCCTTTCTGTAGCAAAACAAACATTGACATTATCAGCTATGCCTTTCTGTCACAAAACAAACATTGACATTGTCAGCTATGCCTTTCTGTCACAAAACGAACAATGACATTATCAGCTATGCCGTTCTGTAACAAAACGAGCATTGACATTATCAGCTATGCCTTTCTGTCACAAAACGAACAATGACATTATCAGCTATGCCTTTCTGTCACAAAACGAACAATGACATTATCAGCTATGCCTTTCTGTCACAAAACAAACACTGACATTATCAGCTATGCCTTTCTGTAACAAAATATACATTGACATTGTCAGCTATGCCTTTCTGTCATAAAACGAACAATGACATTATCAGCTATGCCTTTCTGTAACAAAATATACATTGACATTGTCAGCTATGCCTTTCTGTCACAAAACAAACACTGACATTATCAGCTATGCCTTTCTGTAACAAAATATACATTGACATTATCAGCTATGCCTTTCTGTCACAAAACGAACATTGACATTATCAGCTATGCCTTTCTGTCACAAAACGAACAATGACATTATCAGCTATGCCTTTCTGTCACAAAACAAACACTGACATTATCAGCTATGCCTTTCTGTCACAAAACGAACATTGACATTGTCAGCTATGCCTTTCTGTCACAAAATATACATTAACATTGTCAGCTATGCCTTTCTGTCACAAAACGAACAATGACATTATCAGCTATGCCTTTCTGTCACAAAATATACATTGACATTGTCAGCTATGCCTTTCTGTCACAAAACGAACATTGACATTATCAGCTATGCCTTTCTGTCACAAAACGAACAATGACATTATCAGCTATGCCTTTCTGTCACAAAACGAACAATGACATTATCAGCTATGCCTTTCTGTCACAAAACGAACAATGACATTATCAGCTATGTCTTTCTGTCACAAAATATACATTAACATTATCAGCTATGCCTTTCTCTCACAAAATATACATTAACATTATCAGCTATGCCTTTCTGTCACAAAACAAACATTGACATTGTCAGCTATGCCTTTCTGTCACAAAATATACATTAACATTATTAGCTATGCCTTTCTGTCACAAAATATACATTGACATTGTCAGCTATGCCTTTCTGTCACAAAATATACATTAACATTATCAGCTATGCCTTTCTGTCACAAAATATACATTGACATTGTCAGCTATGCCTTTCTGTCACAAAACAAACAATGACATTGTCAGCTATGCCTTTCTGTCACAAAATATACATTAACATTATCAGCTATGCCTTTCTGTCACAAAATATACATTGACATTGTCAGCTATGCCTTTCTGTCACAAAACAAACATTGACATTGTCAGCTATGCCTTTCTGTAACAAAACAAACACTGAGCATTGTGGTTTCTCGTTAAATCTTGACATAAACTATAGTATTGACTACTCCTAATGACTACTTTGTTCAGACTGACTGATGATAAATAAGTTTATCTAGTCATAAGCCAACAATGAGTACACTATGCACACTTCAATTTATAATTTATTACAATTGTGAGTTCATTGCAATTAGTCAGCTAGGTTACGCAGATGCTATCAGTCTACGTATATATCAGATGTTATGATGAACAGGAGTATTTTGTGTACTGAGTTATGTATGTCATATGTAACTCCTGTATAATTAATACATTTTAAAGATATTCATAGAAAACATGACTGATAAAACAAAAGTAACATAGTTTTCTTATTTTACACTTACTACAATTACCGGAACAGTCAATATTGTGACTGTTATTGTAAAATAATATTGTGGTAAAAGTAAAATGATCTAATATAAATTTATTACCTTATGAATCAGTACGTAAAAATGTGGAAATGTCAATTTCAAAATAATTTAGAGAAAAATATGTTTATAAAATTATACTGGCTCAATGCCGTTTGGGTAATGCAACGATATGGCAAACATTGAGTACAATATTAACATATAACAATATCTAATACTTAGTCCTAGTTAAACATCGTTATTCTGTGGTCATTTTGATGAATCAATGTGCCTTTTAATGAATCGATTTAATGCATGCTTTACCATGCACTATCTAAACCATACAATTGCACAATGCATGGTCGTTAATACCACCTGACATTTTAATTTCCATTTGAAAGCCGCTTTTACGTTACTATATAAAGATAAATGCATTCTTTCAATACGATTAACTTATTTAAAAATAATGTAGACATATTGCCGAAATTTATTGAAATCGGAAAACATACTGATCTCGTACAAGGATATGTCATAAATCACGTGGTTTGTGGGCTAGTACGTGTTCATTTTTAGCGTTTGAACTGTATATTTTGGGTATAATGGTATCACCTTACTTACAGTTTCAATAAATCACAATGTGTTTTAGCAACGTGAGACACATTGCAACAAACTGTGACTTCCAAAACATAATCAAGCATAATTCGTAGTAAGCTGAATGTTTATACTTTTATAAAAAGGTGGAAATAATAAAAGTAATGACACTCGCAGTATTATAATAATTAAATGCAAAAATATCAAGACCTGTCCAAATTCGTCTAGAATTGCAAGAATTGATGGAATCGGGTTCACAAGATTGGTGTGTCCATATCATTTTCTTTAATGAATGACATTTCTCAACCAGCATTGGATACTCTCCATAATGCACACGGCATATCCCTCGAGAAGTAACAACGGCTAGTTTCAGCCTCAAAATAATGTTGCCCACGCGATATCCAAAGATTTGACATTTTCTCCAATTTAAACGTGCCGGTTCCCGCAGTAACTGGACAATTGATGCAGTTTCAGAGATTGCCATTTTGCGATTTCATCCTATGGGATCGATAATAGTTTTGTCACATATTTCAAATGTTTCCTTTTTGCAAAATTAAATAAGACCACTCAGAACGGGTTATCCGATTGATAAAACCATTTTCTGGACATAGGGATAAAGAGCACAGTTGTGTCAACTGTGTACATGAACATAATTTCGGGCCTAAAGCTTTTTCAATGTACATTTAAGCAAAAAGGGAAACATATATTGTTTGACTAAAAAAAAATTATAAAGCCAATGATAGTCATACTTTGTTTTCGTATTTAATTCCAATGCCGAAAGGTTTATAGACAAAATAGAATTATAAAACAGAATCTAGTATAGCAATAGATGTACACACGGAATCCTTAAGATCCCGTGTCTTTTAGATTTTCCTTTGCTTATGAATTATTTGAGGTGTGCTAATCAACAAACAATTATGGTGTCACCATGTACACTTTTAACACCGCTCTTGTTTATCATAAATGTACCACAAATAAGCAAATGTATCGTCAGTTTATCCTTGTCCACTATAACTATTACACAACCACACTGTTAAGTTCTTGCAATAATATTTTGGCGTCAGGTTCGTATTCTACAGACATACATTTGTTAAATAGCAAATACAATACTGATAATATAAATTGTACTTTTCAAAATAAAAGACAACAACTTTCAGCAACAAAAGAAGACTTTGCCTGGGAAACAAGCAGCAAGTACCTTTAAAGATTGGCATCGCCTTATCTAATCTGACATGTATATCATGGTAACACAAATCTATACGCAAAAATATGATATACGAATATGGTTATTTAATCAATTATAGTACAGTGTAAAGAGGTAAGTTATTTTAAATCATTGGAACAATTATGCGTTTTGGTTTCCATCAAGTCGTGGTGATAAAATGAATATGACACACGTGTGTGTTTGAAAAAAGGCAACAAATTAAGTCCGAAAGGTAAGCAAATATTACTTTACATTAACCTTTGAGTTGTCCCTCTGCATTGTTGCTGAAACTAGAAATATTATTTTTGACTTTTATTGATTTTAGACACTATAATGCTGAAGTGCAAAGTTGTTGTTTTTTTCCTAAAATAGACACTTTCTAGAAGAATGATATTGAATTTACGTTGATCTTGTCTTAATTAAATTGTACCTGTTTTCTCAAACTCGTCTTAATCATAAAGATCTTTGAGTTCTCTATACGCACTTTGACAACGAAAGGACTGTTTAATAAACTGGGGAGCGACTTAATGTCTATTTTTGATTAGTCTCCGTTTCGCAGTATTATTTGTCATAAATCATCACTAAACGTAAAGTAATATATTTCTCTGACATTCCTAGTTCCTATTTCCATGATTTTCTGTCGACAAATATGTAAATAACTTCCTTTTCCAAGTGTTTATTAGTAAAGGATGGGAAAAGATTGTTTATTGCCATTCGCTTAAACTCTCATAAGATTTCTGCTGAAAAAAAATAAATAAGTGATTTTTTGTTTAAATGAATTGACAGTTTGCTTTCGTAAGGCACGTATCTTTCATTGCATGAACTTAAAAAAATCGAACTGAAAAAAGACGAAAATTAGTCAAAATGATTTTTATAATTGTTATGCAGTGGGCTAATAATTTAATGTTAGAATGAACTTGATTTAATTAACATAAAGTGGTTATCAGGCCAAGTTATGGGTGTGTAAAATCAAATTGTGCAAGTGCGTTTTTGTTCATCCTGCCGAGTATTTGATTTACTCTACGCTAAAGATCAAGCGACAAACACGCTTCGTCCTATTTATAGTTAGTAATGATATGATGAAATGATCAAAATGTTCTTTCACTTGTTAAGTTTCTAGAACGGAATTCGGAAGTACACATAATTTAATATTTCCCAACAACGCACCTTTCAGTTTAAGAGCTTAATATTTGAATGAACTATTGTACTTAACAAGTCGTGTTTTCATTTTCTTAGCATTTATTTTTGATTTGCATTTTTAACTTCTGTGAATCATTGTTTTCTTTGAGAGGTCATTCGATAATAATTCAGTTCAATCAATGTTTGAAGGAAATTGTTCTATTTAAAATACATCACAAGGACATTTTATCGTATTTTTTGCGACGTCGAGCAATAACTGGTAAAGAAGGACCCGGGACATATCATAGGCTATATCCATCAACGCACGTTAGGCTAACTGAAAAATCCCATTAACTCGGATTTTCGCTGAGACGGTGGTTCAAACACAAGCGCCGGGGAAGTTTATAGCCAAGTGATACAGAAGTCAGCGAGTTCGGAGCTGTTCGCCCCAAATGTTTTGTTAATTATGGTTAGAATTGACTCATTTAATACGACAGTTACAAGAATAACAAATGGAGAACATGAAATACCAAAACATGAATAAGGACTAATTTTGAAGACACGTGAGACAAAGTTACACGTTACACTAAGCCCGGGTAACATTTATCTTCATTTCATTTCTTAATTCGATAAAAAGCGTAGAATATTGAGGTGCGTGAAGTTTGAGATAAGGAAGTTTAACAGACGTTTTTGTGTTATACACAAGACACAGTACATTTGTAGAATTCAAGTAAAACTTGTCCATGTGTCAATGACGTTTTTTCTATGATCATATCAGCGAACTTAATTATCAGCTGCGGCAAACCGTATTATGTAAACTGAAATGAAAAAGGGGATACTTTCCATTTGAATTTTGCCAAACTCAATCATAATCTGTCAGCTAAGACTCAACACTGTCAACAGAGTTTTATTAAAATGTGAGGAATTGTATCAGAATCATTCCACAGCGTTCTAATTAGAAAAACAAACACAAAACAACGTTCACGGAAAGCCACAAAAGAAGTGCGTCATAATTTTTTGGTTTTATATCCCTTACGAGACATAAACTTACATGTTTTAGCAACGAATCATCAAAATCCTTAAGTACACAACGCATTTTTTTGACACTTGTTATATCTCAATATCTGTGTATTCACATTTCAAGAAATATTTTGTAAATATTTATGATCCATAAAATGACACTACTGACGAATTAAACACATAAACGAGAAAATGTTAATGCCATGTCGACATTTACGCTTTCTTGGATTAAGTTGTTCCACCTCTCATGCACACTTGATGAGCACTGCTAAAAGGGCTTTCTTGCTCAAGTGTTCTTTAGATATCTTTGATCAGCAAGCTTTAACTGTTTCATGTTCTCCAAAGTAGGTAATTATCTTTTTCCCTCCAAAATATAACCCGTCTTCTCGCATGAAACTAAGTGATCTTATAATGTTTTGTTGTTGTTCCTTCATTTCGGATGACAACCGAATGCCATTGTAAAGTATCTTTCTCACATGACAGCTTCCCTTGTACTGCAAAGGTTCGAATCCAGATCTGAGCGAAGAACCTAATGAGAGAAAGTCTTGCAGCCGACATAAGGTATTCAGGTGGTTATACGAGAACTGTCTAGTGGATTCTTCTGCGATCACAACGTTGCATATATAGCCTCAATTATATCGCTGTAATGTATTATGTATTTTTAAAACAAACAGACAACAAAAACACGATATTTATGTTGGTCACCATGGATAACATGGTGTTACAATTTTAGTAGCTTACGGTGACTATGAAAAGAAAAATAATTCAGAATACGTATCAAAGAAACCATTTTCTTAAAGTTAAAGCTGTCATCTTGACCCAAAATCAACATTTTAGTAGGAAAAGAGGAACCGCTAATTGGAGCAAGAATATATTTATTTCCAGGATTTTTATCCCATGAGTTTTAACATAAAACTGTCAATGTAGGAAATCATTTGCTTACTTCTTAAGCAAAGAATTACCTTCGCGCATTATTAACAGCAAGATATTTAAATTAACTTGCTTAGAAACGGAGAATTTCAAAATAAATCTACAACGATGATCGATACGGTCAGCTGAAAGACCAAAATGATTGTGTCAGGTGACCATTTATATGAACCCTATTTTTCACTAGAGATTGCAATGAGTTCTAATAAAATACCGACTATCTGACATCCATTTTATTCATAACTTCTCAAATAGTGTGATTGGCAAATGATTAAGTGTATAAATCTAATCACATTGCCTAAATACTTGGGTGGCAACCAATACAGGATTACTGTCAATGATGACAGCAAGATACATTGAAGTATGAGGATATACATGTATTTGTAGAACACGGAAAATAATGCAAGAAATAATGCAAATGGTAACAAACATCATTGATAAAATTATTCTTGGCTGACGATTACACTATCGCCCACTTATGATTTGAGACTTACTCGGAGTATTCAAATTTACTTTCGCCACATGCCCACAAACGAAACGTTTATAGCAAACCAGTCTGTATATCCATATAGTTTACTACATTTTGATTGCATGTGCAAGATCCATTATTTGTCCAAAATGATAATGTGTTCATTTATTAAACATACCTTTTTAAATATTTTGTTCAAGTGTCAGAATGAGAGCATACTAAGCATATGAGCAATTATTTCCATTATATTAACAAGCTCATGTACCATCTTTATATTATTCTTAAAGCAGAAAATGTGTTTTGGGATACAATTGTTAGGCGCCTTATGTAACAATGTTGTGAAATAGGAAACATACTAAAGATGGAATTAATATGGCATCATCTCAAACGCTTTGTTATGAATTACTCATACAATTCGTTCATTTTTGCTAACATACACGCAGAAGATATGGGCAAAAAAAATGTAATTTCTGAGAAATTCGAGGGAAAACGATATCAAAGAGCAAAAGCGTCTTTAAACATGCATTAGAGATAAAATTGGAGTTGATAAATGAATAAAAGCAACTCGCAAATTCTTACCGATTGAATTGCCTTAGCTTAATTCAATTCATAATATCATCTCGATTTAGGTACTAACACTTGCGTTAGACTTTCTAATTATATAACTTAATATCCTTTTTACCAAACCGTGCAAGAGGAAACTAATAGTTTACTTATGCTACCTTTTACCTGCACTTTCATCATAAACCAGCATGCGCTCATTCATTACTACAGAAGATAAGTATTTGATAATGAATTTGATACAATCCACCAACTGACTATTTCTTAATTACAAGACATGCATTGCTACTTCTACTTCATAAGAGTGGATTAAATATTTGTGTTTTTCAATATCATGTAATATGAGTTTCAGACAGTCGCCATACATTGTTTTTATAATTACCAACAACTTTTATCGTGTTCACGTTTTCTGGCTGCCGAAGTAATTCAGGTTTTAATGTATTTATGATTCTCGGGTCAAGAAAAAAATTCTTGCAATAATCTTTTCATTTTCTTGCGGGAAAATGACTATTCTCTGACAATTATATAGTGTTAGTTTCCCCCAAAACAACTTCATTCAGTAGCAGAACAATCGTTTGAACATAATGCTACTTTTCGTTTGTTTTGTATAAGCATATCGGTATATTAACATAAGAATTAATAGTACAGTGAACCAGTACTGGCTGTTGTATTATGTTCAAATCGACGCTAAAAGAAAATCATCCCACGACACTCTTGCGACGAGATAAATTGTAATTGACATTATTCCTGAGATCTAAACACATCAGTCCATGCTCGCTCACTTGTCCTCGTAATTCTTGTATTAAATGTTTTGTTAAATGGCTTTGTTAAAAGGGTTTTACTAATCAACAATCAAGGAGAAAAATAAACAATTTGTATTTGCTGACTATTTTGTTCGAGCATTACATAACAATAGCTAATAGAGTGCCCATTTGTACATAGCATAGTTATTTGCACCTAGCGACGATTTGGAGACAAACACAAAGAGTTCCTATTACTACTACCACTACTACTACTACTACTACTACTACTACTACTACTACTACTACTACTACTGCTACTACTACTACTACTATTATTATTATTATTACTACTACTACTACTACTACTACTACTACTACTACTACTACTACTACTACTACTATTATTATTATTATTATTATTATTACTACTACTACTACTACTACTACTACTACTACTACTACTACTACTACTACTACTTCTACTACTACTACTACTACTACTACTACTACTACTATTATTATTATTATTATTATTACTACTACTACTACTACTACTACTACTACTACTACTACTACTACTACTACTACTGCTACTACTACTACTACTACTACTACTACTACTACTACTACTACTTCTAATGCAATTATTACTGATGATAATAATAATAACATTTATAAAAATGATGATGATGATGATGATGATGATGATGATGATGATGATGATGATGATGATGATGATGATGATGATGATGATGATGAAAATGAAAATGATGATGAAAATGATGATGATAATAATGATGATAATAATAATAATTATAGAAATAATAATAATAATAATAATTACAATGTTTTTCGAAAACGCGGTTAAACGCGAACGTCCCTTCGTCCTGTATACTCATATATCATACGAAGTAACTGTTTATTAAAAGCTTGCATGCCACTTTTGATTTATCTTCTTTCAGCTGTTAGCATTATTAATGGTCGTTACTCTTACTGAGCCGCTAAGTTAAACATTTCTCAGACTATTCCACTTCCTATCTCTAGAATTGTTTGCAGACACAAATGTGTACAATGTCATTTCTTACTGTTGCTGTCGAAACGAAGAAAACAATACTGTTTTGTAACAGAACACTTTAAAATAATTGTATTAAAATGTTCACCCTAAATAAGGAGATATTGTTAATTAATTATTTATTTAATTTTAAACTATCACAACCAAACCAATAATTCCTGCATCATCTATTGGTCAATCTCAACTTGCAAAGATGAATTTTAAATCTACTCAAGACTTTTATTCCTGTTCTACACTTACATATACCTTGTAATAATATATCTACAAACATTGAATAAAACCTACCATATAAATTTAAACTAACATTATTTGCCATGTGTTTTACACCTGCTGTGTGTAAAATCTACTTCAAATTGCATATTAAACATGTTTTCATTGTTTTATTTGTTAGATGAATGCTTATAAATTTTGTTAATTTAACAATAATAACATAATTAAACAAACTGCTTAACAGTTATAACCATCTCGGAATAAATTGCGTATTTTATCATTATTGACATGCTTCGTGCCATACAATATAGATGATATTACGTAAACATTGATAGAAAGGAGATATTTGGTGTGCAAACAAAGGAATTTCAAACTCTGCCAGAATAACAGAAGCAATACGTTTAAAAAATATCCCATTATTTTGGATTGGAATTCCTTTTTCGTTATTAAATTGCCAAAAATCCAGAAGCACTGAATTCCCCGTTTTCATGACAGCCATAAACTCAACATTGTATTATACATAAGTTTGCTTTGAGGTCGGAAAGCACACACTAGTTATAAAAAACTAGAATCTAAAAGTATTGTCGAAATTTAACATCGAGTTACAAAATAAAATGTATAAATATAAGTGCTAAATGAAATGCGACCGCAAAATACGACGTTCGGATTAACACACTGCCATTAACTTTTATTCTCCTTCACCAGTAAATACACGTGTAAACATCTGAAGCGTCCATGGAATCGTCCGCGCCACTGTTTTGTTACTTATTTATTATCCAATGTGAACAAATAAATATGTGGTCTGTGTTTGTATCATTGACACTGGTGCCCGTCATTTCACCAGATCAGTTGAAAAAATTGTCTAAAAAAGACATGAATAGAATGTCTTCGCCCTAATGTTAAAATCGTGTGTTATTTACCAATGTATCAATTGGAAGATAACGAAGCGAACATTCTGTTACAATACATAATACAGCGAGGTGTTTTGTTTAATGTATTTGAAATAAATAAAATAAACGCATTAAATATAATGTTATTATTATTATTAATATTATTATTATTATTATTATTATTATTATTATTATTATTATTATTATTATTATTATTATTATTATTATACACTTTTCTATCGAGAAAGAATAAATGTCATTTGTTAGAGGGATGCTAAACTTGACAAGATAATCAGGAAATAAATAAATGCAACAACACAGATATGCTTACCTTGCTCAAGTACACGCCCAAAAAGAGGCATTTAAGCAGAAAGGTTCTAACTTGACTTCGCCAAGGGATGAATTACGTTAGCGATCTGTCGTGCAAGACAGACAATACTGGCCCGAAAAGTTCCTACTGTCTTATTAGAACAGAGCGCCTAGCTAAAAATAATCTTTGGTATCGTACTGGCCAACTTCATTTTATTTTAATTAGTTGTTCAGTTATTACACTTCAAAAAACTTTGACGGATATGAAAGTTCTTTTTAAGAATGGATATCGATCAGTAAGTGGGAAAAGGTAGAGAAGGTCAGATAAACTCAAATTGAAAACAAATTTTGTCAGAAACACAGAAACCTTGTTTATCAGATCATTTCCATTCGAAAACCACAAGACATAACCATAATTCATTTCGAACATATGACAAGGAGAATTAAATTTGTCAAAATGTACACTACGAATTAAATATAACGTTTGCGAGTAAAATTGTTTTATAGAATGTGTAATACTTGTCTGTCTTCGTGACAAATGGAAGGAAATAAGACTGACTATGAAAAAGCAAATTGAATTGCCTGTCTGGCATACGATATTAGGATATACGACATCATGTCCTTCTGCCAAATGGACGGTTGAATATACTTTGCATTGCGTTATAGAGTTACTAATATGACACATTTCCCATACTTGTATTCTGCATTTTCCACACATTCAATAGCGATCTGTTCATTTAATTGTACCCAATTGATACCAATTCAAATAACAAATCATTTAGTGTATGAATTTTAGTTTAACGATATCATTAGTTTTGCTGCTTTCCCCTTTAGCCTTGTGTAGAAACAAGCATTTTGTCAGAAGAATCAATTTACTGACATTTAGCTGATTATCTTATTTGTTTATTGGAAAAGACGTATATTAGGTGAAAAACATTGCATGTGTCCATGTTATGTAATCGTTATTACAATCGTTATTACAATTACAATCGTAAGTTATGTACAAAAATCAGTCTACAACATGTATATAATAAGAGAAAAAATAAATATAATAATGCTCTATGCAATATTCAAATCCTGAACCTCTTGAGTAGCATGACCTATTCTAGATTTTTGAGGGTCAGCGCTTTTTAGTTCGTTTTGTATTAAAGTCGGACCTGTTGCATGGTCTACCGTTTTGGCCAGTCATGTCTTCAGGCTTAGGCTTGTGGTTTTACACATAACATCGGTCCAAGGAGATATCATGAATGTTACTGTTGAATTATGAAGCAACTGTTATTGTCTGTTTATAATGTATTGCAGTACAAACTTGCCTATTACAAGAACACTAGCTTCTGCTGGAAAACAATTTGAACATTTGCAATTTTTGCATGGCGTACATAAAGATGGTTCTGCAATATCATATAACTCTTGCCAGGAGAGCTATGAAATATGATTATGTATTCACGAGTAAAATGCGATACTGATCAAGTCTTTGTAGCTTGTCATTGGTTTAATATAATATGTATATATATATGTATATATTTCTACTAATTTTAATGCTTGATTTTCTCAAGTGTAGCAAAAGCTATCACGCTATCTACCTTAAAGTATATATTTACGACGACGTATAAACAACAGGTATTCTCCATCGCACGTTTTAAATGACTCCGTTTTACTTCCCTTCCGCTAATGTATTTTTGTATGAATCTAGATACTACTTCTACTACTACTACTACTACTTCTACTACTACTACTACTACTACTACTACTACTACTACTACTACTTCTACTACTACTACTTCTACTACTACTACTACAACGACTACGACTACTTCTTCTACTACTACTACTACTTCTACTTCTACTACTACTACTACTACTACTACTACTACTACTACTACTTCTACTACTACTACTACTACTACTACTACTATTACTACTACTACTACTACTATTATTACCACAACTGCTACTTATATAACGACAACAAAAACGACTACTACTACTACGTTTACTACTACTGCTACTACAACAACAACTAATACTTCTACCACTACTACTACTACTACCACTACTACTACTACTGCTACTTCTACTACTACTACTAATAATAATAATAATAATTATAATAATACTGATAATAATAATACTAATAATGATAAGGATAATAATAGTAATAATAATAATAATAATAATAATAATAATAATAATAATAATAATAATAATAATAATAATGATAACAGCAACAACAAAAACAATTGCAACACTTTAAAAAAACATGGTTAAAATGCGAATTTTTCTGCCTCTGTATACTCGTAAATCGTACGAGGTAACTGTTTATTAAAACATCGAATGCCACTTTTGATTTATCTTTTTCTTTTGCTGTCAACATTATTAATGGCCGTAACTCTTTCAGAACCGTAAAGTTAAACGTTTCTTACACTGTTTCACCTCCTATCTCTAGGATTGCGTGTAGACACAGGTGTTGACATTTTCATTTCTTATTGTTTGGGACCTTTTTTGCCAATGAACCATTAAAAGGAATTGTAATTTCGATTTTTATGTTAAAAATCATAAACGCTTAACCGAAATAGCATGTAACTGTTGAATTAGTACTAATTTATAACACGTTCATTTAAACTACAACCTATCTAGCCATTCGCCCATCATCTGTTTGCCAATCTTAACTTTTAAAGATTTGTTAAATGTGCCAAAGAATTTCATTCCTGTCCCGCAATTGCTTTGCATAAAATTTACCATTTATAATTTTAACAAACATTATTCAAAATTTGTTTTTCACATGTCTTGTGCTAAATCCACTTCAAACTACATTTCCATTAAGTTGTTTATTGCTTTATTTTTCAGGTTTATGCTTATAAAATAGTTTTTTAAAATACACTGCCTAACAGTTACCACTGTATCGGAATAAATTGCGTATCCTACAATGTTATTGTACACGTTACGTCTCATATAGTTAATGTGAATGATATGACGTTAAATTGATAAGAACGGGTTTAAGCGAAACAATTAAGAAATATCTAGAACTACAAATAGAAAAAAAATAAAAACATAACGTTAAGTAACGTACGTGTGTGTATTTTACAGCAAAAATTCCCTGATTTTCATGAATAAAATATGTCAAATAAATCCATAGTATAAAAATAAATGCATCAATTAGAAGATGGGCGTTTCGTGCATTGTATCGTATAAAAAATCAAACGACAACACATACGTAAAATGTTTCGAACATGAACTATTTTTATTTAGTGTTTCTTTGTCAACATAAATACCCTATTTTTGTATACCTTTAGATTGTTAATATATTCCTTACGTATTTACAATCAATTACAGTACAAAAGGATACATCTGAACTGGACGTTTTACACCTGGACAGAAACACAGGAGCATTGCGTATTTGTAAATACCGCCTTTATATTTAATTGAAAGTAGATGTTCGTTAAGCAGGAACACCGAGAATTTTGCCGACTTTATGATATTCATTAACTACATATTGTATGATACATAAGTTCGCTCCCAGGTCGGAAAGAACACTCAATGGACAAATGATTTCAATCTAAAACCACTTTCGAAATATAACATCAGTTTCAAAACCAACATGGATTAATAAAAGTGTTTAATTAAACGAACGCTACAATGGACGTTCGGATTTCAATACCACAATTAATTGGCTTCACTAATGGACACACATGTAAACATGTTTATCAGAAACTTCTTTTGAATCTTCCTCGTCACTGTTTTATTTCTTATTTATTATTCAGTGTGAACAGATAAATGTGTAGTATTCTTTTATATATGATTGACATTAGAGCCAATTAGTTCGATAGAATAATTGAAAACTTCGTGTCAAATAAAACATTGAATAGATATACTTCATCGTTCCATTGTTAAAATCACGTGTTGTTACCCACCATAGAATATATTTTCGTACATTCTGTTAAAATAACTATATAAGGAGTAAAGTAAGCTATGTACTTGCAACACTGTAATACGTTATTTTAAATGGTTACAAGGACAATTTAAGCAATTGTAATATTAAAGCAATTTTACTTTTATTGTTGCATCTTGGAATGCCAGTAAAGATGGACTCTAGTACATATGTAATTAATAAACATTATTTAATATTTCTTGCATTATGCATCAATAACACTAACAAAACAATAAAATCGGTCTAACGTCTTATGTAATATTAATAATATAATTGTTTTATTAGAATTTGTTGACTGGCTACAGATAGGAATACTTTAAAAACAACCAATACGATGTACTCTTCTGTATTTTAGTCTTAGCGTTTGTCTTCATGCAAATCGCTTGTCAGAGAAAATCGCCCACTTTCCTGATATACGTTTTACTATCTGAACAATAGTCAAACATGTAAATAAATATCATCAAAGCATTAAACAGCATGCCTGCATTTCGTGATGAATTGTTTTCTTCAAATGAGCTCCGATTGTCTTATATTTATGTAACTCGTACAATATCACAGAAAAATGGATGCTCATTTATAAAGAAGTAAATCAAGACATCATGACCTATTTTGCACTTTCATACATGCAACAATGTTACCATAATATATGAATATGCTATTTTGGGGCACCATTTGCAGGTTTGATTTTCCGGCCGGAAATAAGCTTGTACTTGAATAATTGTTGTTTAATGTTGACTTTTTCATTTGATCATATTTTAAATATGTATATATTCTAAGTAAAACTGAAATGAAAAGTATAATATTAACATCATTAGCTTATATAGTAGCAAATATGAAAAATAACATAGGACTTCCATTTACATGTTGCATAAGTGCAGAAGCGTATTTTTTCTGCATAATTAAAGTTAAAGTAAATTAACATAAGGGACGATTTTGCTACGAACTTAAGTACGAATGTCATTTCGGAAAATACAGAGTACAAATAATCAACAATATCTAACGGGTATAGTACCCTAATTAGAATATATGACAAAGTCCTATGAGCATTGCAACATATACCAAAATTTGAAACAGGACAAAGGTATTCACATGCAAGCTAACTTTAAAAGAACAAATCGGTGATGAGTCATTTAACAAATAGAGTAAACCCCACAGTTACCGCCTTGGCTAAGGTTACACTTGAACTACTTTTATTCTCGTTATCGGTGGATACTAATCTCTCCCCCCACCCCCCCACCCCCCATTGTTTGTTGATGAAGTTTGTCTGTAACTCATTAATTCCAGCTTTAAGTATATTTTACAACCAATCTATTTTAACATAATTTCTAGCAAGGGTTTTTGCTTCAACACCTAACAAAAAACGTAATAAAAATACAACTATCGTGTTCAACAATTTAAGGAAGTTTTACTCATATTTCGGTATCCAACCATCTCCTATCCACATTAAGCACTTAAAGTGGAAGGGTCTTCCAGCTGACTGGCGGGGCGCTGGTGGTTCTACCCAGACATTTGTCTCTGATCTTCCTCCAACAAATAGCTGGACGTCGCTATAATGATACTAACTTTTACTGTTAAGTTGTTGATACAAAATCATTAAAAACTAGAAATATATGGAACCGAAGACTATCCAAAACTAAGGCCATAAGTTACTGAATAGGACCGACATAAATACAAATGATCTAATCGGCGTCTAATAAAACTATTCTAATTTATAATATCGGTAATGTTGAAATTTGAATGCAAGTATTGTTAAGGTAATTATTTGTTGCATAAATATCCGGAGTATTGCCTTCAGTATCTAGTTTTCAAATCTTCTAAAATTACGTTAGCTTCTGGATTCTTGAACATGGTGCAAATAATGTTAATAATATGGATATCACATCCTATTCCTTATAGTGTAACAACAAATGTGACGGATTCAAAGATGTTTTCCGTATTTGTATTGCGGGACTAGAATATAATTGCGCAATTATGATTTTGTCTGTATATGTTCGCTCGCCGTAACAAATTTTATATAGATGAAACGCTGCATTTTCATAGATTTAGTATTTATTGGAAACTGAAAGTTGAACTTTTAAGTAAACCCTATACACAATAAAGCCATGTTCTATGCGGTTTATTGTATTTAAACGAGTTTACGTTAGTTTTTAGTGTCCAGGTTACGCGTCATTTTTATGTAACGTTTTTTGAACAACCAGATCCATCTTTCAAGTGTTTGGCATAAAAAACACTGATCATCATTGAGAGTACGTTTTGTCAGTATTAAAAATTAACAATAGAAAAATAGGAAAAGGTCCTAAAAGAAGTACCACAGATATGTAAATCTTATCAACCTCTAGACAAAGCCATAAAACGTTAATGTAAAATTGACAAAAAAAAAACAAAGAGACGAGACATTACACACATAAAAGGAAAACCAACAGTTACCGCATTGGAACGTTCAGTCGACAAAGGGGTCGACTGGGTGCTTAAACCAGGTTTTCGGAGAGCTCCAACCTCGGACTTCCGGGGGGGTGGATTCTAACAAACAAACATAGTAAATAAGATTATCCTACCAAAGTGTGACAACAGACAGCATTTGGTTTCTAACGTAAAAGCCCCGAGTATATAATCAGTGACAGATCAATAATTTGCAAAACGGTAAATCAACACATCAGCAAAGTACGTACGTACTGTCTGCCATATATTTGTTCCATAACATTTCTGAGACGTATTAACACTACTGACAAACATGAATAAAAGCATTGTTTCAATTTGACTGTTTTACACATATTCGATACCCCCTCATTTCTTTTGGTTTAAGATTCCAACAAGTGTCTTGCAAATAGAATTTGCCGAGGCTGATATTTTTGTTAAATAACAGTCGAACTGTTAATTGTACAAACTTCTCTTCAGGTAATGTTTTTTTTCGCATCCCAGCGGCATTTTCCTATTGACTCAGATGCATTCAGAAAGAACATGGTGTCTGTCAGTGGTGACAGCAGAATGCAGGCTTGAGGATTTAGCATGCCAACTATATACAGATCGTTCAATGTCTTAGATGTAAGATGTTTTTAACAGACTCCCCAGAGACCGCATCATTGAACCCTTCAGAAAATTATTCTGGGTTTTCGATTTCATCATCTCTGTCATGTAATGTGGTCAGAGAATTCACAAACGGATTTGGTGTCAAACAAAAGTTCCAAATCAAATTTGCTACCGCTATATGACCGCCATGTGACTATTATCAGAACTTCGATTTGCCTTAAACGATCATTGATAGAATAAAACATAAGTGGGATAGTAAGCACCGGTCCCTGAATGGAAAATTACCCACAAGTCTTTTATATATGTAGATCTTAATATATATATATATATATATATATATATATATATATATATATATATATATATATATATATATATATATATATATATATATATATATATATATATATATATATATATATATATATATATATAGTCATGCCGTTTACTAGTCATTTTTAGTACAAGCTGGTTCACAATTTAGGATCTACTTACCTAAATGTAGCCGTGTTTTTGTTTATTTGTTTATTCATTTGTTTGTGATACTGCATTTACAAAGAGAGCCTAGTTAAGAGTCTTTAGTCGGTTTTCTTGTTGGGACTTGGTATTTTTACGCCATACAGACATATAACGGACTGTTGTTCCATGTAGCAATGCATTTGCTTCTATATAGTATGTATTATATAATACCTCCTAGTATAGTTAACCTGTGCTTGGGACAGTCTTATGTCATTATCATAATAACCAGATCCGCGAATGTTATGAAAGCCGAAGCGTAAGTCATTATTTGTTAAATTACATACCCAACAAATTCCATGCAGACGCATGCATCATGCTGACTTGGAATACTATAATTATTATTGCCTTTTTTAGATCTTTGACAGTATTTTAAAGGCGGCATGTCGATTTTCTACCACATGATTGTTTCATTTTTGTGGTTTATATTTGTTGGCTTCAGCATTACATAGAACCTTCACATTACGAAAAGATTGTAATGAAGATAAAGCAACGTGTGTTATATTTAAAGAAGCACAATTATCGTATTGTCTTTCAAAGTCAAAGTAAAAAAGTAAAAGTAATCTTTCAAACGCATAATACATAAAAATGAATTGTCTGTCTTGAGAACGGTGTTAGGTCAAACGAAAAAAAAACAAGTCCGTCCTCATCGAATTAAAGTAAAACACATCTTGTATAAATTGGTATCAGTTTTTTCTAAATATGTATCCTGCTGTTTGTCCTTTTTTCTTATAGAAGTACATATTCATTTTATTGTGAATGTGTGAATGAGTGTGATTATTTTAAAGTCGAAAACTGATAAAATTTTCGTTTCATTTGTAAATATCAATTATGACAAAAGTAAGAGTAACAACGGTTGGATTGTTCGTAGCATTTCTTTGCTTAAGATGAAAAGCAACACCTATTTTTATTATATGTTTATAAGCAGGATATACTTGTTGTATCTCTAGAAAGTTTCTGCGTGCAATCATACTATTGTTCATCTTCTGACAGGTAGCATGTTTGTTTTTAAACACAAAGACCAGCCAATAGAATGTACCCACAACATTAGAAATAAATCCGACAGGTGAGATACGATGCTACAAAAAGATGAAAGGAGGAACGACAAGTAACTAGACGCAACATTACACCCTGATTGACAGCCCAAGTCAAAATGCATATCAGCGCAAACGGACTTACTGTAATTGGATCTTCGTAGGAGTTAGTGACTACGACGATGGGGTTAAACTCATTTGTTGTTTATTTTAAATAAACGTGCAGAAAAAAACAGGTGGACACTTCAGAGTAGTTAATAAAGTATTCTGGTACATGGCATTATTTCAACAGTCGAACCGTTGATCTGCCCAGACAGCGAGAGAGTGACTGGTTAGTTAGAAAAGAATGGCCAGTGGTTTAGAAAAGGGAAAAGATTGAAATTCAAGTGCAGCCTCACATACGAACTCACTTTCACCCCCACCCCATCCAGATACTTCCATAAAAGGATAACTCATAAATATTCATACTAGACAAGTCACATGGTTGGAACAAGACATCCCATTACGGGGTAAAGGGTAGACAAGTGATACTAGGCGTACAAACACGAAAAACATGTGCACACACAGGCTGTCACATATAACTATGATGGGATTACTATAAGCCTGGTTTACAGTACTAAAATGAAGTTTTCGCAGTGAATTATCAAACCATTGTTGAAAGATAAATAAATTTATTCCAGTTTAAAAAGCATATATAATATAACAATAATAGACAAGAAGCATATATAGCATAACAAGAATTGACAAAATGAAACAAAATTAAACCTTGTATTACAATTTTTAATATATTGTTTCCATAACATGAATCCAGCACCAGAACAGCACAAAAAAGAGTAAACTCTTATTTCATTTCCATTGTGGTCCTTTATGTGCTGGCATGACATAGAGAGGCAAAATTAAAATTAAGTTAAACATGTTGATTTTAAAAATACCGTACTTCATATTCTGACAGAGTTTATAATCACTGTTATTTCAAAAACTATTACTGCGTGATCTTATAAATACAGTTATTTCAAGATACTGTTTTATCACAGTTATTTAAAATGACATCTATTTTTCATAGTTGTCATCAATTTCAGTTATGGATAAAGCTGTAATATTATTACAAATTTGGAATTTGCTCTTTGACTTAACGGTTAAATAATCAAAAATAATTTATATTGTTACTTAATTTATTTAGTTGACATAAATGTAAAAATCAAAATGTTTTATCAAAGGTCTTATTTTAAACCTAAATAAATGGATGGATATAAATGTAAATACTGATGAACTGTTGTCTGAAGGCACGGCATTAAATAACATACGTGTACAGAAGATTTTCTCATAAAAATAGTAATTTCTGAATCCTAAAACAAGGAAAGCCAAAGATTTCTTCGATATCATGTAACATGTATACGTGTAACTTATACTTTAACATAAGAAAGAAAGGGTTTTGTTTTGTGTGTCTTCAATTATTTTAATAATACAGTTAATACAATATGTATAATATGAAAATATATTTACTTCAGTTTATACTCATTGGTTGTGATCAATGGTTGTGACTTTACATGACACATGTTTACCATTATCTCTTGATTATAAAGTAACCAGCATGTTTTAATTAATGATTAATGTAAATGAACACATGCAGCAACACAGAAACTTTAATCCGTGGTTAAATGACAAACATTTTAAAAAAGTGGAATGCTGGAGCAATCCATCACGACAACTTCATTGAAAATAAACTAATAAAACCTTCAGTTTGTGCAATTTTTAAATCAGTCTTTAAAGTGAGCAGAAAAATTGTGAGGGACAATGGTTAATTAAAGTGATAAATTATATAATATGATTTAAAATAGTTAAATTCCTCAGTAACGTTTATTTCTAATTAACATAAAAGTCACCATGTCATCACATATATTAAGATAATGAATGTTTGTATCAATTAAAAAAAAACAACAAGTATATTACTTGAAAAGTTTCGAAATTTCTTTAATTAATACATGGTCATTAAGATGATAATTGTGTGTAAAAAAAGTATATTGCTTGAAAAGTTTTGAAATTTATTTGATTAATACATGTTTCTTGAATTGTAATTGAACTATTTAATGCAACTATGTATAATAATTGTATTAAGTTATTTAAAAAACCAATTGCACGTTCTTGTATAACAATAGTACCTTAACATGGATGTCTCCATAAGTTACACTGTAAGGGATGTAATAAGGTAATTTGACCGAGGAATTCAATCCCGAATTTCAAGAAAAAATGTTCATTACATATTTATGTTAACTGAAAATATTATATGTTGCCATATCGGCAAAATGTTACCAAGAGAAAACAGCACTTTATTCTAATATCTTGTTCAAATGCCTCTCATGCACAGTTATATCACTAAGACGTTTCTTTACGTGCTTACCTTTGAGTTATAAATAATAGGAAGAAAATTACTGTGGCCATTGGAAATCCAATTATTTTGTCAATCATGCTGTTCTTATTCTTCTTGTTGGCAAATGCATATAGAAAAGTGATTGAAATGGGATTTGAATCTTTATTTTTTTTCTAATCATAATAAAGTGTACCAGTCAGATATGACTGAAACTACTCGTAATGGCTTAATTTCTGTCATGGTAAATATACAGTTCTGATATTAAGTAATTCAAGGGCGAGATAAAAACATGTAAAAAAATGATTAAAACTTTAAAACATTTAAATTAAATGTAATATAAATGTAAGTACATGTATACTCTTTGGCAGCCGTTCATACCTTACATTTGTATTAAAATGGAAACTGTATTACATGTATACATGTAGTATAAGAACAAAAATGCATTTGTGTATATTGGCAATGTTAGTTGAATAGTGTACTTGACAGAAAGGTGCCTGCCTAATGCTTGTATATTATATCTTCCATTTATGCAGTAAATCATATCTTGTTTCAATGCAGTAACAATCTTCATACTTGTTCTTGTGATAAAACCTTAAGAAAGGGATTCAATGGTGAAATAAATGGTTAGCCAATAAAGTAAAATGCAAATCCATTTTTTCTTGTCCAAACTTCAATGACAATAGCAGTAATAATGTTTCCACCTCAGTGTCACCTTAAACAACAATATATGTTGCAGACGGTGGCCGTGCTGATGGAGTCATAATTCAAACAGTTTGACTTGTATACATAAAAAGCAAGGTTTATACCTGTGATACCTGGCATCAGAGATTTAAAAACTGTGATTCCAATGTGCAGGTCTGTGATAACATACACTATGCCTTGAGCTGTCAGTCACTATGTAATCTAGCATAAACGTACTTTATATACCACCTATATAGCATCTGGCCAACCTTACTGATGAGGAATTTTATTAATAATAATCATCCATAACATATACATGTCGGCATACATTGTCAGGCAATTATTGTAGAGAAAGGGAAAATGTATATTATGTTTGTATGTATGTTTGCAGCCATGATTTCGTGCGCTGTTGAAGCATGTCTGAGCAGTATTTAAATATTTTGTCGGTGTTCAACATATAAACAATTTAAGAAAGGCCATTTTATGTGTTTGTTTTTAATAACAGTCTTGTTATGTTGTTCAACTTACATCAACATTTTAATTTCAAGAAATGATCATGTAAATATGGAAAGGATTTCCGTATAAAATGCCTATTCAATCTTCAATAACGTTTACATAAGCAACTGTGCTCGTATAAATTTGTTGTTTCTTCACCAAACCAGCAAATAACACATTTGTAACGCACTTGAGTGTGGAGAAAATCTTTCAAGTTAAAATATTTCATTAATGTTACTTCCTACTAAAATTTATTTCAGTCATATTGTCATGTTAAGCTCTATGACACCAATTTATAATATGAATGTGATAAAACTAATTTCAGAACATTAAATTCTTAACAAATCATAGTTGTAATTACACTGTCCACAAGTAATCATATCTTGTTGTTTCATTTTTGTAAACTTATAAGAAATCATACAGTCATGTTTCCGCGTTCACATACATGTATGTGTAAGTTGATCTGTCATTAGGACCTATTTCGCGTTTTTCGACATGCGTGAAAACATAAATTTTTGAAAGTATCAAGAGAAGACTTTGATCTGTTTTATATATTTTGTAAACATTGTTTATATGAACTTAAGAAGCTTGTGTTAGATTTGTTGCACGAAACATAGCATTTACATGTAAGACTTTAAAATAAATACTTATAACTTAACAATAACTGATTCGCAAGTGAAGTATCCATTTTTCCCAAAATCATAATAAGAGATTCATCAAGTATTTTATCCGTTACATTTTATAATAAATAACTGCAGTGAACTATCTTTCTCCCAATTTACTTGTTCTGAGATACATTTTCTCCAGACGGCATATTTCATAAAAACAATAAGTATTAATTCCTTTCTTTATGTATATACGAGGTTGTTCAATAAATATTCGGAAAAGAGTCGCCTTTTCCCTACCTTATTAAGTTAGCTGAAATAAACTTATACAGTATTAAAGACAAACCTATCTTGAAAATATGCAAGATATGTTACCAACCGTCGCTATGGAAACCACATAAAACGATTACCGGCACACTTTTGGCTCATTTTTACAAGTTGTCGCTGTTTTATAATGACGTAGCATTTTAACCTTTATCATGCAATTTTTACTAAACTTTGCATGATAACCACGCAATATGTTGGCGTTACGTATATGACGTCATTTTAGAGGGTGACGTCATTTAGGCGTTAAGCGGCCATATTGTTTAGTGCGTATGCGTTAAGATGGCTGAAGAACGGCGATCTTCAATTAAATTTTGTATTTTGAATAGGTATTCAAAAAAGAAAGTATATTAAGGTTACAAAAGGCATATGGTGATCAGGGGATGAAGAAAATGGCAATGTACAAGTGGTATGCCCGAATTCTAGACGGCCAGCAAAACATGTAATAAAGGAACAGTATAAAAAACCTACTAGGTCACGACAATTTTAATTTAGAAGGCGGCATTCAGCTTACATGTATAAGAATGGTCACATCAACATGAATCTAATTTTGTAAAACAGTGTTGTTCCTGTTGTAAAAATATATTATTTTGATGACTTAGGAGAATATTTACAATAGAACGGCTATAAGTCATATCCATGTATAGAGGAAAAAAATTCACTGCACATTACTAATTTATTATAATATTGCTTAAATCGGATATAAACAATCAAGTTACCTTAAAAGTAAATCGTATTAATAAGTATGAACGGAACATTATATCAGGAAAAAGTACAGTTTCTTTTTTAAATGATTTGTTTTTAAAAATGACTGTTGCCATGGTATGTGTTGATTATTTCGTGTTATTAATCATTCGGCACGGAATATGTTTCTGTTGTGAATCAACCCTATATTTCGTGGACAAGCACCATAAATGAATGAATATCTCGGGATAACTAACGATGCAACCAGAACATATTATTCACTTCCATAAATTTCTTTTAAATCAAATGCATTTAAATGTTAATGATTCAGGAACAAGGCCAAAGTAAATGGTAAGTACACACATTGTTTGGTAGTAAACTACAAAAACTTTTGAATTAATAACTCTTTTGAGAGAAGTAAAGACAGCTTATGTTTTTGTCGTTCTTTGAATAATTGACGCTACCATCGTATTGGAAAATTGCATCTAATATTATGTTATAGCAACAGCACGATGTAATACTTTGTATACTTTTTTGAACCAAAGAATTCCTTTCATAATCAGATTTTTCTCATATATTCAGACAGATTATATTTCTAACATGAAGCGTACAGCTGATTCTACAGTCAAGTGTGAACACATACCTTTTGCTTTTTACACTTATTGACAAGTGCCCATATCTATTCTGAACGTGTACACTTCTTCAATACCAACTATAAAGTCATACTTTCATAAGTTTCTATTATCGAGCAACATTTCAATACCAGGGCACCTAATAACATATTTTGATTCAATCTTTCTTAACATTCATTCATCCTAGACACGGTTAACGGAATGCTTATGATTGAAAGATTCTTAATAGTTGAAATCACCTGACTACTATATATGATATTAAAGATCTAGAGAAGACAGTAAATAGTTCCATAGAAACATAAACATAACGAGAACTAGAGCCAACAATATGTTTCCTTTTTATACACTGTAGGGACTTATTTCTGCTTATTGTAGTGGGGCACATTTTTTTGTATTATTTTATTATTATTACACGTCTGCCTTTGAATTCAGTTAATCATTTTGCGAGACTGACAGAGACTATGTTATCTTCACATGAGCTTGTAATATGAATAACAGGTGTCAATTCTGTAGATTTGTTATAAGCAAATTATATACAAACAAATTATATTGATCAATTAAACGAATTGTATTGTTTTATTAAATGAAATTATAATAAATAAACGGACTTAAAGCAACATTAGAAAAACGCATGGGTTTCGAAAGAAAAATACTAATTGACACAAACGAATTCTTGTAGGACTATCGGGACGACTTGTTCTTAATTCAACCGATGATGGTGAGAAAGATACAGTTCAAGGGGGAGGGTGGTGTCTTTATATCGTTTGCCAGACAGGCAATCCTGTTTTTATATTCTTATGTAATAATCATTATTTATTTTGGCTTCTAAAAGAAAAGTACGATAACGGAATAATGATAACCTATTTTCTTCTGGCAGTTTGGTTATCAGGACCAATTTGTCTTACCGTTTGCTTTTTATCACAAAGGCAATCGCGAATTATTTATCCTTTAATTTCAGATGTTCTCGTGAATGTACCATTTGTTACATCGGATAATATACACTGTATGACCGTATGGTTAAATACGATTAATGGAGAAACGACAGACAAACAATAACAATGATAAGCTATTTATGCGATTGGTCCACATGAAGACGTTAGCGCAGTATTAGTTACTTTTCGCGATTGTTTTCAATAAGTAGTTCTTACAATATAAGCGTTTTTCTATATCTTCACACCCAGATGTACATGTAACTTCTATGATAACTTCTGTTTGAGATTGTTTCACATCGCGGTACTACTGCAAAATAAGCTAAATAAGCTAAATCAATACGTTAACGCAGTATAAGCGAAAGTCTTTTTGATTGTTTCACATCAGTACATGTAAGTTGCAACAGTTTGCGATTGTTTAGCATTTAAACTTTGTCGCAGTCTTAAATTTATTTTACGTTGGCTTCACAACAAGAATGTACAGTAGTTCTAAATAGATCCTTTCTACAGACACCTTTCCACTCATGATGTTTCCAAACAAATAGTGTAGCCATTATTTAGCAAAAATTACTAAAATAAAGTAGCATTGTTTAACTCGTACGTTTTCTTGATAATGTGTAAGTTTTAAGTACTGTATGTAATAATGACCAAGTTTCATACGTTGACGTTTTTATCTTAATATTAAACTTATAAATAAACCGTATCTAGATTTGTTTTATTTAGAGTTGAGACTAAACGATTGTTAAATGTTCCTTAATTGTTCTTTTAAATAAGTGAACACCGTTAAATGAGTATTATATAAAGGAAAAAAGGATCTTGCATTTAGAAGTTTACACTGAACAAGTGGAATACTAATTTAACATTTGATTTAACCACCACTGTGTGGCTTCGTAAATAATACATAAGTGTTTTGAGAGTAAAACAGTGTGTGACAATTGGGCTTACGGTTTGCTCATTTATAACTATCTTAAACTAGGTTGTACATCTATTAACTTGTTTTAAGCTACAGCTATAAAGTCAGTAGAATAATGGAATTTTTCAGCCTGTTTTTAATTTTAGCTATTTGTAAACATTTAGAATTTGAAGAAACTCACGACTAAATGATAAATTAAAGTATTGTTACACATTTACGTAAGATCACACAACAATATGCATTAAAGATACTGTTCATACATGCCATATCCATAATGTCAGTAAACTTCTGCACAAGAAAAGCCGCGTCTTTTTAGTCGTGCAATGTGACGTGAAAAATAGAAAAAGGTCCATGGAAAATTACCGAAAGTATTTGGAACTTCCACTACACAAAGGCATGCGAAGTAAATGGAAAAGTGACAAAAAAAGATATACGAGATCTTACACACACAAGGAAAACCAACAGTTACCGCCTTGGAATAGCCAGTCGGCCAGAGGATCGACAGGGGTGCCCTTTGCCGGCGAAGCAATCTATTGTACCAGGAATGACTGTTAAGTTCTCAATTTTCCTCTATACAAAGTGGTAGCTCAGTCCCAAGTGGTAGCTCAGTCCCGTTTGTTTCGTTTCGAAAAGGTTGAGCGAACTGCCAGACCAAGTATTAATTCTCGCATATATAATTATAAGGTTTATTGTTAAAATGATATTATGATTTTATCAAACAAATCCACAATGCTTTAACTTTCGTTGTTTGTTTGTTGTTTGTTGTTGTTGCTGCTGGGCTTTTTGTTGTTGGTGGTGTCTTCTTGTGGGGTTTTTCTCTCGGACCTAAGCATACTCTACAAATGGTCTCTCTTCTGTTCTAAGAGTCTATAAACTATTGTTTCATCTGGTTTCTACTGAACAGAACAGAACAGAACATATCTTTATTTCTTCCAAGTATACAAAGTATACAGCATGGAGAAGTATACAATACAAACAAAGAATGGGTATCAGAGGTAAGTACAACATTTAGTGTGTGAATCTTTTTAAGGATAGAATGCTTAGTAATATTTGAAATAAGGGGCGTGTGGAAAAAGTAATTAGGTAAATTGGAAATAAGCAACAGGTTTTTTTAGGATAATAAACTTTAAAAAAATAATAATGATTGTTATAACAATAATAATAGTAATTTTGTTAAATTATTGGGTATGTCATTGCTGTTGAAGATACAAATTCTTGCTGTATACACAATACATGTGCATGCAGCAAGAATAAGGTCATTTGAATCAGGAGTTGTACTTTCGTGATCAGTAATGGAGTAGACTCACAAAAACCACGGACTCTATCCGAAGCTACAGCTTGATTTGGTGACCCATTGGTAGCGTGACATTCTGTGTGATTCTACCACATGTCGCAAGCTTATTACCTGATTCTATCTTTCATATTTTAAAGATGCATCTAGCTCTTTCTTTAATTTCGCTTTTAATAGATTGAGCATTTGTGAACTAAACCCTCACTTTGATCCCTACATAAACTATAATAAATTATCTCTCTATCTTTCTTGTTTCTATTTTTTTACTCCAATAATTGTGTAACCTATTGATTCACTTATTTCTCTTAATGTATTTTGTATGTTTTATGCATGTATTGTTATTAACGTGGTAGACGTAATAAGGATATGTGTTGGTGAAAATATGTTATTTCCAGGAACAGTTCTTTCTAATCGTTTGTTGTTGTTTTTTGCTGTTGTTTTTTTTTTTTTTTTTTTTTTTTTTTGTTTGTTACGTCGCACCGACATAACTATGGTTATATTTGCCACGTCCAGCTAATTATTAGTGGAGGAAGACCCCAGATTTATGTCTGGATAGAACCACCGGTGCATCGCAGGTGGAAAGAACGGGACTCGAACCCACATGGTGAGGGGCTGGGGCTTTCTTATTGATAGTAAGGCTACAAACAGATACTTGCATAAAAAACGTGTATTATTTACAAGTGGAGATAATAAATAATGATTTGTAATGGATGTGTTTACGTGCGTGAGTTTCTTTTAATGACTTGTGCTTATTTAAAGTTTCTTTTTACACGATATGAACAAAATACATCAAGCTATCTAATTAGTGGGTCTGACGCACGCATCGGAGTCATTACTTCGAAAACAATTCAATTAATATGAACAAGCAAGGCAAACATAATACATTTACGAGTATTGCATTTAGTCATTAATAAAATTCGTTTCTAAATAATTGATGAATAATCACATTATATTGCTCTTTTATTCGCATTTTCAAAATTTCTCATTAATTACAAAACATTTTAGCAATGCATAGCGCTTGTTAATTGAACAAAACTGTACAAACAACAGGTCTGGTCTTCCTCAAAGTGTCTTGTGTCATATTGTCATAATAAATGGAACATTAATGATGCTTTTATTCAACACCTTTTTTATCTACGTATGATTCAAACAGTGTGCAAGCAGGCATGGGTTTCTTACAAAAAATAACACCTGATGTTTATCAGTGTTGTCTTATGAATCTATTGCTAAAATGTTTCACTTTAAAATTTGCTCAGATGTTTGTACCCTTTTATAAACACGAACTTTTCAATTGCTGTTTGTCTACTTTTTTAACGTTTATTAGCAGTTATTTTACGCAAATTGTCGATCATCCATCAAATATAGTTGACTTTACGATATTTCTATTACATGAACTGCTTGATATTGATTTGATTCGTTACATAGTTTTTTTTATGATTTAAATTCAGTTTAAATTGTTTTAGTTTCATATCATCGTATGAGAGAAATTAAGTCACTTACTTGAGAGAATCAGCTACTTTGAGGTATTAAGGATCATGAATTATTGTTGTCATTTTTACCTATTCGTTCTTCAAAGGATTCCGCTTATTTTTGTTAAATAAGTTCAATACATAATAAATATCACATTTTTTAGAAAAAAAACATGTCCTTGAGTTTTGATATCAAATAAGAAAAACCTGTTTATTAAATCGCTGGATCTTTTAATATTACTCATGATGTTTTTCTTTTTTTCTTTTTCATGGTGTAATATTTTCGGTCTTATTTAATCAATACCTGCAAGGACTAAAGTTTACATTTCTCCATTCTGTGATCTTAAACCGACTGGAAATGAAAAGATTACCGTTACATGAAATGTAATTGCTGCAAAACCTCTCGTTCTAATGCTGTTTTAGGCTCGCTATAAGTACATATTGTCAACATATCAATCACAAATGATCTAAGGAATGGGCAAATGATGTTTTCATAATTATTTATTTAAGCATACTTTTGAAGTTCCTTATAATGTGGCGTTTCCAGAAAACGCAGAGCTAACCGCCGAAGTGTGTTTAAAACTATATTAGTTTTAGTATGTGTGTGCGCGCGTCCGTGCTTGTGTGCGCGTGCGTGCGTGCATGCTCGCGTGCGCTCGCGTTTGTGTATGTGTGTGTGTGCGTGCCTTTCTGTCTGTCTGTTTGTCCATTTTTAAGGAGTGGAAGCCTTCACAAGGAGGAAATGTCAGTTTTATGCAAAAGAAATGCACATGTAAATGTTAACAAAAGGCAAAACTAATGAAACAGGACTCATTTTAATAGACATACATGTACGGTTAATATTTATAAACCACCGATTAAGTTTCCTATAATATTGTTTTATCTTTTAACGCCTCTATAAGTAGTATTAGTTAATGGTACATGTATCAACATGTTTTGTAAGGTCTGTATGTGAACAATAACTCATCCACATAACTCTTCCGAGTGGTTTTAACATTTAGCAACATTTCTGTCGCATTAATGTAGATATGCATTGGATGTGGTACCATTTGTCGAGAGAGAAGGGCTCCTTAGTTTTTTGGCTTCTAAAGCATCGTGCTGTTAATTGCTTAAGTGAAATGTCAGCAAAATTTTATCTCATATCAGATATTTCTACACTTTGGCATTGTAGCAAGGTATATCCTGTTAATTTAAATTTTATATTTATAAGTTCTTATTAACTATTCCATCGGTACATACTATTTTATTTAAAAAAAATGCTGCACTCGTTAATATTTATAAATGATCGCTTTATTTAAATGTATGTATATCAATATTCGAGGCATTTTTATCATTTAAATACTATTTTAAGGAATCCATGCTTTATTACATGTATAATTTACCACTGACAAGAAGGTGGGTGTTACTTTCAATATCGTAAAAACTAATTTCAATATACAATGTTATAAAATGTAAAATAAGGGAACTATAGAATTGTTTTTCTAAAAACGCTGACACTCAAAGTTTCGGTAGAAACCTTTAACCTATGAACGTTTGCAAATATGTAAAGCGAGTAAGTGTTTGTTTTAAGTTCTTGTAAAAGGTAATTTACCGAAAATTTCAGTGTTAGAGGTTTTAGAAAAAAATATTTGCAAACTAATTCTATTTTTTACATGACTATAACCAAAGACACACATTTGACTATTCCTACGATAAACAATACAATACAATACAAAGTTTATTTCGGCATAAAATATTACATTTATAGCCAAGAGGTACATTATAACAACGATGTGCTGTATGTAGGGGTTAGTACATTTGTTAATGAGACTGTGATGTTTCTATCTCTACAAATAATATGTTTAAATTTTAATTTGGGATATGTCCGTAAATTCTATTTAAATATTAAAGTATCGTTATTTATTCTATTTGATGATACTTCACTTGTGTGGTACATTATTGCTTCTTGCATAAATAAATTTTTAAATCTTTGTACTCTTAATTTATATTTGTTAGAAGTTGTACACAACATATTTGCATAGTAAAGCGAGATATATATATATATATATATACATATCAAAGCGTTATATGACAATGCATTAATTATTTCACGATTTTAACTTGTGTCAGTTATTACTGCTCTAGTTTTCAATGCGTAGTATAGATATTTGCTTATACTTATTATTCTCTTTTTTCAATTTAATTGACATAAGATTTATGAGCTTTTGTTTTGTTGGCCAGCGACAATAATACAATGAAAAATATACAAGCGAGGAATACTTCAGCACACAACAAAATAAAAACATGTTTTATTTGTGAGGCTATATTCTTACTTTACCAATGTGTTACAAACACATGGTCCGTAAATATATCGCAATTTTTAACACTCGGGTTTACAAACTGAAGAGATATCTGACAGACAATTAATTGATTTCGCACAGTTCTGGTGAAAATGGTCTCCTTAAAAAAATTTCTTGTCAAGTTAATTTCAACAAAGTCAGAATGTTGTAAACATTTTCTTATGACTTTGTGCAAGCTGTTACGGACAAACGATCCGACAATGTTCTATTTCCTGCTGTACACTATGGCGAACGAACTATACATACACTATATTTTATTTGATTTAATTTAACCTTTTTTCGATAATTTAGTATTTCAAGTGCATGTCTTCATTAAATATAGTTATTTCTAGACTATCACTTTGAAAAATAGTCTTAAATGAGCTGCTATTTTATTCTTAGTAAAGATACATTCATAATAACGTCTTAGTACATTGCGTTTTGAATGTATTGTAAAGATGATTTCGAAAAAAAAATATATGAGTGATATTGAGTGTGTACAACCATTTTGATAGGAAAACAAAAATCGTAATTTAAGCTCTGATACGTGAAAAGGGTGATGCTTAAACCTTTTATGACATTTCCGTTGAATAGTGGAAATTAAGTGTTCTTTTCTAGAAAGCTGAAAGTAATTTTTGTTGGCTATTGAGTGGTGTCTTGTGCGTGTTGTTTTTATATGGGTTTTGTGCTGCTGTTGTTGTTTTGTTTTGATGATATGTTTGCTTCTGGATAAGTATTTTAAAGAATCAGTCGTTTTCTTCACCGGATGTGGATATAGTGGATATAGCGAACGTAATGTTAAAGCCATCTAGTTTGTTCTGGCTAAGTTTTCACTCATGAATATTATGATAGGATGTAACCGTCACTTTATAATCCCAATATGTATACCTGCTAATTGTGTTTTTAAGTATTGTTTAATCAAAATATAAATATAATCGAAAAGTTACTACGTAGATCCATTAATTAGCATGACTGGTTCATAAGAAATGCTTTAATACATTCTTCCATGCTTTGGCGTGTAACGTGTAAGTGTTTACCATGTGTTACATTTATACATGTAATGTAGCCAGGATATCTGAAACACCGATTAACGAAATGTATTTATCCATTCCGGCAAACAAACATATATTACAATGTTATCTATATCCATTTTTTCATTATTCAGTATGTTTTATAGGTGCAAAGTAATATGAAGTGAAAGATCCGATCAGCTGCACGTGTAGCTTTTTAATGAACACAACAATAAAAGTAACTTTAGAAGGTTCTCTTCAAAATGATTAAAGTGTCTAGTCTCCATGACCTATCGATGACCAAGAAACCACTTGAAAATGTGATAATCTTATACAGTTCCGAGCTCTATGTTATCATTCACTTTAAATGACAGACAGTCTGGTCATCTACGGACAAATGATATCAGTTCAGAAAGGCCGCCCACGTTACGTCGAAAGGACGTCATTGCGTCATTGTAGAGACGTTATCGCCAAGAAGCGTGTTAAGTATACAGGTAGCTACAAATTTGACTTGTTGTTTTTATTAGTTCATTGACATATCCAGTTGGCGTGATGAATTCAGGTTTAAAGGACTCTGTAAGAATCTGAAAAGCATGTTCACAAAATATTGGTTACTATTCATATCGCAAGCGCCAAGCTCTCGAGAATCTCACAGAATCTACCAGCGATAGATTGAAACTTTCCCCAATTGTGTCTTTCTCAATGACTGTTGTAGAAAATAAACAATATTTTATTAGGCTGCTACAGTTAAAGAGATCTAGCATTTCCGACATTGAACACATTTACTCGCAACAATATATTGCTACATTAAAATCATCCAAAACGTCTTGTAGCTGTCATGTATAATTTAAACTTAACTAAAATGAAATAAAAGTAATAACGGGGGATATTTATTACAAGTTCATTGACATAATCAAATTTCGCGCCACAATCTATAATTACAAAAATAGTATATGTGTTGTTTTTTTCAAACATTAACCTTAAGAAATGAACTTATAACAATTAGCCTTTATTGAAAGCAAAACAAAATTATTCATGGATACAATACAGGTCTAAGAAAGAATTAAAGCTTAGGTAAGTAAATCTGTATAAACTTTAATTGGGTTGCTTGATCGAAAATGGAACGTGATTAAAATAAGAGATTGCGATTAGTAAATTTACTGCCCTGCCTGAGTAGTTTTAAATAAAGACACTTGGGTTATCTGTCGAGTCTTGGGTGACATGCATTAACATGTACACTATTTCTTTTATCCAATACACGTACTATATTTGACGATAATGTCGATTTTTATTGTTTATATGGTTTATCGAAATTTGATTTTTATCTTTTTATCGATACACTCAATTTTCTCATGTTACATATGCAAAGTGCATAAAACATATGTAACCCACTGTCTAAAGTTTTATTTGATCGCCTGACAGACGAAGATCCGAATAATGGATGATAGTTACAGATCGAAATCTCATATCCGCTTGTAAATAAATTCTGCTTACAATATTTGTCCCTATGTTTGTTAGTTTCGCTTCGTCACTTTTATCAATTATGATCAGAGGACACTTCTGGGAGTGTAAATTGCGTCATACAACAATTATATTTTTAGGGTTTTGACAAGTTATAATGTTGTTACATCACAAAAATGTATCATGTTATTTCTTCTGACTTTTAATCGAAATGCCTATGTCATTGCCAGTATGAATATGAAATAGACAGTAACTAAAAGAGATTCAGTGTGAACAATTTATTATATAATATCATTTTAATTTAAGTGTTAAACGTTTGTTTAACTTTATACATGACAGCTGTTGGTCATTTTGGGCTTCAATTTATCGTTTTACTACATGTACTTGGAAAAAAGGTATTTTTCGGATAACCAAGCACTGAGCTCCCCAAGAACAAAAGCCTTTTCGACCGATCGAAAACAGTTGGCCTTATCAGTCCAAGTTATATCTGCAAACATAGCTGTGCTGTAATTTTAACATTACATGTATGTATGCTATTGGGTTTCGCAATTATGTTATTTTGTTGCAAACATATAACTTTTATCTAAGAACCGAACGATGTCGTCTGTTGTTTTTAAAGCTTATAAATTGAAATAAAGTATTGAATACTCAAAAGACTGTTTCTGTCTAGCCGACAAAGAAACCCCTTGACAGTACATGTACATAAAGGGACTCAATCGTCCTTTATGTATACACAATGTCATTGTATTATTTGATTATGTGTTATGGATGAGCAGTCAACCAGTGCAAATTATGGACATTTCATTCATTTGTATACACATAAGATGTCACGAAAATTATTAAATATTCTGAATTATATATGTCTTATTTCATTATATTTATTTAAAACTGACATGTTTAAACAATCAAATTTCTCGCATAATGAATAAAGTCCTAATCCCAAAACAGTCACCAAGTGATTCGTTAATAATGTTCTTTAGGTAGAATTGAATAATGTGGTCTCGCATCGATCGCTATCCTGCTCCGGTCACATTTGATGGCACTCGGAACTCCTCGGGTAATTCCGTCCTCTACGCATTATCTCCGAAGCTTGCCGGAGATCGCCGAGTAGGTACGATTGATTTGATGGCACTGCTACGTCATTGCTACGTCACTAGTTGATAGATTGTCACGCGATTTGTAGAAGCTCGTATTAACCCCTGGAATATTTTAATGGATGATTCAACCTGTACACTCTCGAATGCTCTTAGCTAATATAAATGGGGTAGTTTTGTTGTTTTATTTACGTAAAAGACCTGTTTAGACCGTCAGACAAAAAAGACAACAGCCGTGATTGTACCATCTGTTATAAAATTACAACAGAGTGGGACTATACCTTTGGCTACCATGCTAAAAACTAGTGTATTGTTTTGATTTATAGTGCAAATACCACCATCTTAAGAGAGTATTTTGGGTTTAAAATGGAATTCAGAATTTCATAAAGTTTTTTAACCATTCAATTAAGACTTGGATCAGCTTCATTTTAATTTTATATACATTATTTATTGTTTGTTGCTGCGTGTTAAATAAAGATATTGTAATACATGTACTTTGTATCGTTTGATAAAATATATAGTGTTTTAAAACGTGTTGCTGGCTTTTTTTACTTTCTGTTAAGCAATTGATCGTAATAAAATCAGTTATATTTTTGTATACAATCTCAACACTTTAATTTCTTGTCTGACAAAGCTGGCACTGTAATGTCATGGATCACTCAAGGGCATTGTCCTAAATAGTTTATGATGCAAACTGATCCACCGCACAATCATACACATGCTCGTAAAAGCAGCCGATGGTCATACCGGGCTGGCTGTGTCGTCAGAGTACATCGTTCTACGTGTCCTGCTGATCATATCATATGTAGTAACTGTATGCACTTCGCGTCTCAACACAAACACTCTCACACTCTCACACACACACAGACAGACACACACACTCACTCATACACACACACACACGCACGAACGCACGCACACACACACAAAGTGAATGACAATGATTAATACAAGTGAGCGAATAAGATCAATTTTCTGAGTTACAAAATTGATGCAGGTCTATATTTGCCGACGTCAGTATTTTGACGTCATTTGTTTCGGTATATATATATTATATGTATGTCTTAGAAAAGCAGTTGGCAACAACCATTTTTAAATATAGGTACTATTGATAATCCCTTACATATTATAGTCTGTTAAGTAGTGTTTGTTTTTTTAAAACGAACTTCCCATCTCGGAAAGGAAATTTAATTTAATTTAACTGTGCTTAAATCCAGTAAGATTTAATATCCCTCGTTAAGCTCTCTTAAATATTCCGCGACAAGTTTAATTACCTTCGTTTTATTATGTTTGGTTTAATTGAAATAATTTTGTTTAAAGAAACTGATTTGCTAGCAATATGAATATGTAATTATTGGTGTGTCTTTATCTTCTAAATCTTATCTTTATCCATTCTAAAAAGTACAAAAAGGTTCATCTATTTGTTGGGGGTTTTCTTTCAAAATTAATTTTACTCACGTTCTAGGAAATCCATTGTAAATATTAATTTCCCAGGAGTATGATTGTTATTTTAACCAGGGCTGGAAATATGTACAGTTTTGTTGTTTTTTTTGTTGATGTTGTTTTGTTGTTTTAATTAGCTTGTGACCGCTTAAAACGATGTGAACATGCGGTAACTTTTTAATTGCTGAATTGCATAATTAAAAAGGGGTTTGACGATAAATTGAATCTTTCCCAGATTATGAGACGGTCGGTGTTTGTTTTTTTACCATTTCCATGTTGTTTTTGAAAATTTTACTATCGTAAAGATAACAATGTTCGATATCGGACAACTACGGTGGCACAGAGGTGACATGCACTACTCTTTTTTTTTATCTCGTTCCCACGAGATACTAAGTCGTGGGAACGAGATACTAAGTCGACGGAACGAGATACTAACTCGAGGGAACGAGATAATAAGTTGTGGGAACGAGTTAGTTAAGTCGTGGGAACGAGATACTAACTCGAGGGAACGAGATAGTAACTCGAGGGAACGAGATACTAACTCGAGGGAACGAGAAACTTAAGTCGTGGGAACGAGATACTAAGTCGAGGGAACGAGATACTAACTCGATGGAACGAGATACTAAGTCCAGGGAACGAGATACTAACTCGAGGGAACGAGATATTAACTCGAGGGAACGAGATACTAACTCGAGGGAACGAGATACGTAAGTCGTGGGAACGAGATAGTTAGCCAATCAAAATGCTTGTTCAAAAGATAAATTGAACTAGAAATAACAGTGGAACATATGTGTGCTTCTTGTATCATATGTTACATATACACCCACAGAGGCGGATCCAGGATTTTTGGTTAGGGGTGGGGCGTGATTTTGTGTATCATGTTATGTTAGAGCTACCAACATTGATAAATGCTTGCTAAAGTGATGTTTTTTCTTTTATTGATAAAACATATTTTTCTTAGAAATAAATATAAACAAATTTACTGCTTTTTAAAAATGCAATTAGTCTAAAAAATCCCATGCAAAAACATTTCTGCTCCGAGAATCGATTCTGTTCCATAAGCCTATACTATACTACTGCAAGATGGCGAACTGAATTGAATTTTACTGTTATTAAATACTAACTGTATATCCAGATTTATAGATAAGCATGATGAGTATTTTTTTTAAAAAAAAAGAGATATCAACGTCAGCGCTTTGGATTACAAAAATAAGTTGTCACGTGGATTTGTAAGTTGAAAATAACAAACTGTGCAGCGTGGCTCAGATAGGTAATATGTGTTTCCCATGAATAACGTGTTCTGCTTTACTGTTCGCATACATGTAGAACATCAGGGAACATCATTTTGAGGGATCTTTTCAGGAAACAATAATTATTTTTAATTTTTAGAACAAAATGTTGGTTCAAATTGTCGGATACCACCTTTTACGCACTTTTAAGGGGAAACAAGTTAGTCAGCCAATCAGAATGTTTGTTACATTAATGCATTTGTCATACACCAAGTTACTTCTTACTTAGATCTTTTAATACCGATTAATGTAAATGACTATAAGTGTGTAAATGCAACTGTCTGACAGATAGCATTATATCATGCCTTTCTTTCAAAACAAATCGAATTTCTGCATATGTTCACCCAGTTTCAAAATAAAAGTTAATAAGTCTTTTTTTAAAAGCAACACTCATCATGCTTATCTATAAATCTGGATATACAGTTATTATTTAATACAGGCAAACTGTCAGATACCAACTTTAATAACAGTAAAATTCAGTTCAGTTCGCCATGCTGCAGTGGTATAGTATAGGCTTATGGAACAGAATCGATTCTCGGAGCAGAAATGTTTTTGCATGGGATTTTTTAGACTTACTACATTTTTAAAAAGCAGTAAATTTGTTAATATTTATTTGTAACAAAAAATATGTTTTATCAATAAAAGAAAAAACATCACTTTAGCAAGCATTTATCAATGTTGGTAGCTCTGACATAACGTGATACACAAAATCACGCCCCACCCCCCTTAACCAAAAATCCTGGATCCGCCTCTGTGGGTGTATATGTAACATATGATACAAGAAGCGCACATATGTTCCTGATGGCCTAAACTATCTCGTTCCCACGACTTACGTATCTCGTTCCCTCGAGTCAGTATCTTGTTCCCTCGAGTTACTATCTCGTTCCCACGACTTACCTAACTCGTTTCCCACGACTTACTAACTCGTTCCCACGACTATTATCTCGTTCCCACGAACTTACGTATCTCGTTCCCTCGAGTTAGTATCTCGTGGGAACGAGATAAAAGAAGAGTAGTGCATGTCACCTCTGTGCCACCGTAGACAACCCAGAATACAAATAAAATATTTGATACTGTCCCATCGTTACACTGGACTTATCGTTTTCGTGAGTTCATTAGTTGGTTAAATAGATATGTTTTGCAAGCAAATGCTAATTACAATGCACTTTTCATCTCACTGAATGTTTGGTCATTGTGTTGAAAGAAACAAGACAGATTTCACGTACTGGTAATCCTGCAGATTATGTTCGATTATACAAATTCTAAATAGCCTTGCAAATTACCATAAGATGTAAGGCGAAGGAAACGAAAGCCAGACATTGAAAATCCAGTTTATGAGTGAGGAATGTTTTCTTTCTCTTTAAATGGAAAATGTTAGTCGCAGTTATAGAACCCATTGATAGAATAGGCAAAATCGTCCAGCATTGTGTCAAAGTATTTAGCTACACCGAAAAATCGTGGTCGCCTATCCCAAAAATATGTACTAAAATGTTTATTTCTTATCAGTTCCTCTAGTTAAAGTTACATTCTTCACGTCTATGAGATAAAGCATGCGATACTATATATATATATATATTAAATGGTTAGAAAATAGATTAAATGTATTGCAAATGAATGTCAGTGTGATAGCATTTTAAGGCCTGCTGACTCTCTCTCTTCCCCTCTCTCTCTCTCGCTCTCCCTCTCTCTCTCTCTCTCTCTCTCTCTCTCTCTCTCTCTCTCTCTCTCTCTCTCTCTCTCTCTCTCTCTCTCTCTCTCCCTTATTTAGACAAAACTTTAACATAAAAATAGTAAGAGCGTCCGTCTCCTTGCAAAAAGACTTTCTGTTTTTCAAAGACCAAATAATATCAAGTAAATATAACCCTATATGCTTACGACAATTTCATGACGAATACGGCAAAATTTGGTAATTGAATAAACAGCGGATGATGTGGATGAACTAAAATATGAGTGGTCACGTGGTTATCGTACATCTAGTTTAAAAATAGCTAACTGTGCTGCGTGGCTTAAATAGGAAATGCATGTTTGTAACAACGATTGTGGCGTCGTGGTTAACTTTTCAGGCAGGTTTAAGACATCATTAAAATAGCATTTTGCGATATCTGTTCAGGAAACAATAATTATTAAGATGATTAATGAAAATAAATTTTCGGTCCAAACTGTTAGATACCATCTTTTACTGTGACAACACATCATTAGTGACGGTCTGAGGATTGTCACGTTTAACTGCATAAATCTTCATTTTGACGCCAGCGTCAATACGAAGTTAATTAAAACAACGGATTAGACCCACATTTGTCGGGACTGCATCAAAACAATACAAACTAATGAAACTTTACGTGTGTATTACGTTTGAAGAATTACTTCTATTAGACGATAAGCTTGACTTCATTACCTTCCAAAAGAATTACCGTAGTGTTTAATTAATGACCATCAACGGGATGATAAGTTTGACTCCATTTTATCCCCAATTGGGAGACCAGTAACAATTTGAAATTAATAAAAGACAAACTAGAACTGACGCAAATGACTGTGGCTGGATTTTTTCCTTAAGTCATCGGAAGCTGACAGCATGGGTCAACAAGAAATAATACGATCATCAATATCACTGTAGAGAATGGCAAACAATGGTTGAGGTCTGCATCAGTAATTGATATTGTGTGTAAAATAACGTAATAATTCTTAGCCTATGCCCACCATGCATGGAAAAAATATTTATATCGATATAGATATACGATCATAAATAGGTAACCCAGGGTTTAATGATACTTTTATGTATAACCACATTCGTTATAGACCAGTACATCGCAACAAAAACAGTTACATGTATTGTCAAGGAGTAACTTCTTTATCGTCGGCTTGCGAATTGGGAGGTCGCGGGTTCAAACACCGTCCGGGTTAAACCAAAGACTTTAAAGGTGGTAGTAGTGGCTTCCCACCTAACGCTCGGGGCTAAGGGGACTGCATTACGCCTGACTCGTCGGTGTCAGTATAATGGACCGGCCGGGTTCAGTCCCTGGGCACCTCATTAATGCCCCTGTGCTATAATGATAGAAATGTCGCTGCACAGTATCGGCAAAAATGCCGGCAAATCCTATCCCATCCCTTCTTTGTGTTTACCCTTAATAAAGACTTTAAATATTCACTATTTGTAGAGTTTGGCCGGTTTATTTGGCAAATATATTTTAGCGCAGTATGTTTATTAAGTACATTTAATATTCAATAGAAATATAGATTTTGAAAAGTGACTTTGCATTAACAGTTTATACAAGCAACAGTTAATTCACTATTAAGCGTGTATTTTGTTTTGAAGTAATGGTACTACCCAAATTATTATTAAAATACTTTACAATGATTTATATACAGAGTTGACAATGGTAAAATGAATATGAGTGACGTCAAATAACCTAAAACCGTATATTTATAAGTTTAAGCTTTTTCGAATTAACGATACTGGACTAAAGAAAAATAGGAAAGAAGTGCAACGTTGCCCATCATGGGAAGTGATAAATGGTAACGGACAAAGACGTGTATCATCTGTTTGATTGATGATAGATGTGTATACATAGTAGACAGTATATCAATTACTTCATCCATTGGTCATTGAGTGTCTAGACGCAACTATCATTAGATAAGTCAATACAGTGGAAACGAATACGTTTTTGTACGTATGATTCTAGTTCCCAAATAAGAAGAAGAAGAAGAAAAAGAAGAAGAACAACAACAACAACATCAACAACAACAACAACAAGAATATAATTATTATTTTTATAAAATGACCTCCTCTAGCTCCATATTTCTGTCTTTACATATCTAACCAATGTGATTTCGTCACTTTCGGATTTTTCAGCTACTTTCGTCATGAATGTAAATATGTAAACATGTTTGTTTGTTTGTTTGTTTGTTTATTGGGTTTATCGTCCCACCAACAGTATTTCAGTTATCTGGAGACGGTGTCCACTTGAAGCAGATAGAGTGCTGCCTTCACTGTGTATACATGTAGCATGCCGTGAACACCTGGCATGATACCACACCCGGTCACATTATCCTGACACCGGGCCAACCAGTCGTGGAACTACCCTTATATTTGCTTGAGCGTTAGCAAGGGAGCTATACCACTACCTTTTTAACGACTTTGGTGTGTCGCGGCCCGGGATCGAACCCGGGGCCTCTCGTAAACATGTTGAATAATTTGAATACTTGGCTTATTAACAGTTTGTTTAGTTCTTCTCCGCAAAGCTATGCCGTTGGGTTTGCTTTTTTGTTTAATGACTCTTCACAGATTTGTTCTTACTTTTACGTTAGCTTGCATGTGAATACATTTGACGTGTTCTTTTTCTTCAAATTTTTGACAATGCTCATAGGACTTTGTCATATTTTCTTATTCATGATTATAACAATGTTACCTGTGCTGTGTGGCTGTCGTAAAAAATATCATAACGCATTTAATTAATTTCATTCATCCTATAAGGATTGCTACGTGTATTTTTTTCTTTGATGATCATTAAACTTCGGTTCCACAAGTACAGCTACACAAAACAGCATACTACAACCATTTACACTTCTCTGGTCATTTTTCCTTGATTCAAAAATTTAATTTTATTTACAATCAAGAATTTTGTGTAGTATTTCTAAAAGTAATAATACTTTTCGCTTTTTTATTAACCATGATGGCTCATCACTGATTTGTTCTTACTTTTCTTACATTTGGCTTGCATTGTTATATGTTAACACAAACTGGTTAACAACCTTTATGGCGTGACTTGTATCAAATCATAAGCCATTAAGGAAGTATTTTCTGTGCAGTTGACAACAAACTTGAAAAAAGATTGACATCTAAGAATTGGACATTTGAATAGTCAGTGCCATTTCTGGAAAGAGTGAGACCCCAAGAAGTATGTGCGTAAAACTTTATGCTTGCATCACAATTTTGAAGCATTCCGGCAGCAATCTGCTAAACTACATGTATAAGGGGAACTACTCAGTGAAAAAAATTAGCCTGAACCTATTTTTCGTTCAAGTTGTGTACCCTGTTTGCAAAATATCTGCAACTAATTGTATTCTATTTCTCTTCCGTCAGCTTGCGGTATTGTTTTGATTGATTGTTTGGTTGATTAATTGGTTGATTAGTTATTCTAATAGATGCTAGGATGGTCAGCCCGTTAACAATATTTAAATTAATCGTTATCCGGAGTCCTGTTCAGTTAACGTAGATATTTTGAAACGCGTTATATCAATTTTGCATTCAAACTTTACTTTTGTTGTAGTCAATATTGTATTATTTGTTTGTTTAATGTACTTAATTTCATGTATTTTTTGTAAAAGGCTTAATCCGTATATTCCTAAGGTTTACTCGGTAGTTTGTTTGTTGTAGTTTGTTGAAATTATTCAAATATTTTGTAAAACCTCTTTATTTATGTTAAATAGGCTGAAGTTAAAAAAAGATCTTTAATTATACAATTTATGTTGAAAATAGTTACTTGCTTAACAGAATTTCAAAAATGTAACATAATTAACTTGATAAATATGTGTATTATGCCCATTTAAAAAACATACAATTATTTACTTTAAGCAAAACGTTTCCAGAAGTCACTGTTTGGTTAACTCAGTTTCTCCTTAACCTTAAGGACATGTATATTTTATACAAATAATATGTATAAATACAATAAAAATACCTTGTCCGGGGTCTTCCTCAGCAAACAATTATCTGGATGTTGCTAATATGACCGGAATTGTGTTGGTGCGAGGTAACAAAAAACAACACACAACAAACAATCAGGCTTGGTCAAATAATGTAGATCTAGATCAGCTACTTCGTACTATTTGCTGCTAAATTTCAAGCTGTATGCCTAAGTATGTTTGTATATAGTTTGTTAAAAATATCAACAAAAGTGTATTGTTCTGTAATACCTTCCCCAAAAATGAACAGTTGTGATATTTATACATGTATGTGTTAACAGCTATTTTATTTTAAATTCATAAACTGTAGGATCAGTCCATGAATATTATACAAAAATGTGGCTTTAAATGTTTTTATTTCTTTAACTTGTTCCTCAACTGAAGTTATCATTGCTATAAGATCTGCTTGCAAATGTATAACCTCGTGATATGGGGAGAGAGTGTAAGGGAGATATGTCTGTAGAGTATTCAACCTGTTAGTGAAGGTTCAACTGCCCATACATTTTTCTTGTTACATTTGCACCCAGTGCAAGACCTACAATCATAAAGGTACATGTACATAGGATTAAGGAGTGATTGTGAGTTTATCATAAAGCAGAATGGTTGAGGAAGTTTGTGGAAGAATTAAAGTTGATTTTAAAAATGTTTTGTGACAGTAACTTCCCTCTCATCATTGGATACAGGTATTTCCTATCGGAACCATGCTGCAGAGGTAGCTAGTTTTTTTTAAAAAACTATGTGACAACCTACTTTTGAGGAATTGTTCTGTTGTTGTCTGGGTAGTCAGCTCTGGTGTCATTTTTTAAGCCAAGATCACTATTGTCTTATTTATGGATTTGGAAAGAATGCACATTTAGAGTGATTTTGGTCACAATCGTAATGTACAGTCTAGCAATATAGGTAGTGTTCAAATATCATTTTTACTTAGACTAAAGTATTAGTTTATGCAGAAATTATGCCTTAATTCCCCCAAAACAGTGACAAAAATGTTACATGTATTTGATATAGGCAAACTGTTGGCTAGCACCTTTAAGGGAGAGAATGTGATTGTGTGTTACAAACAGCCCAGTAAGTAAGTAAGAGCACCTTTAAGGGAGAGAATGTGATTGTGTGTTACAAACAGCTCAGTCAGTGCAGGCAGTAGGGCTTTCTACTGCTAGCAGAGAAGATGATAAATTTGTTGCACTGATCATGATAAAATATTAATAACAATAATTAATTTAACAATAATAATAGTTAATATATGCAATAATAATAATAATACCAATAATAATAATAATAACGTAGAGCAATCTGATCTCTTCCCTTGAGCTTTTCTAATGTGATGCCATGATACTCTGAACTTTTTCTTTCATTGTCAGACATATTAAGTTTGTCCTGTTTGGACTTTGTCATTGGGCAAAAGATGTCCAACTTTTATGTCTTATATAGGTAATATCAAGTTACAGTCTACTTTCAAGCTACTGCTCGTTCAGCAGACATTACAGTTTACCTGGTCAGTGGGTGTATATGTCGATCCTGTAGTATAGCAGCAGACACATGACACTGGGAACAACCACTCGCAGGTACCCATTTTTACATCTGGGTGGAGTGGAACAATTTGAGGTTAATTTTTTGCTCAAGGAAGTAAGCGATGGATTGACCAGGGTTCAAACCATGGACCCCATGCTATGGAGTTGTGCATCCTAACACTGGACTATTCCACTCTACTTTATATAAATAAATAAATAGGAACAAATTACTAATCAAATGTCAGTGGTTTTGACATTGTCCTATCAACAAAGATAATGTTTGTCTGTTATTCAAATCAGAAACCATTGTATATGTAAATGTAACAAAACAGAAAAATATAAATATAAAGTGTTATACTACAAATAAAAAGGTGAAATTCTGTATATATCCCTCCACCAGATACCACCAAGGTGGATACTCCTGAGGGGTTTGGATATGAAATACAATACCCCTTACCCCTATTCAAGCAAGAGTATTTTTAAGCAGGATTTTTGTTTTCATTCTTTTGGGACAATTCATTTATAAGACAACGCAAGATAAGTTTCATATTCTGTATTCAGGCAGCTACGTACCTGGCTACGGCATTAGAAATGCAGTCCAGTTGAAAAACATAATTTGTTGAAGTTTACCAATAAATTTTAGTTAAACGAACAATATACATATAAATGTTATCAATGCAGCATCTGTCTGTATGGTCTTGTGGATACATGTTAGCCTCTCATACTTAAGGCTCTTCTTTTAAATTCTGCATGTTGCCATTTTTATCTTTCTTTTTTTTTATTTTTCATTTGTTAGTAAACATTCTTATTATGTTAACTAGATTGTTTTTGTTTCATGAAGTAAACTTTATCTTGTCATGATAATGTTGGAAAACTCTTGAAAAGGAAGACAAACTGGTGAACTGAACATTTGAAAACTATTTTACAGTATATAATCTGGAATTCCTACAGGTTTTGTAGCTGGAGATAACAAAGGGACACAACTCTTTGTACATATTGACATTTATCTCTTTAAGAGTTAAGCTTCTTTGCTAATCGACCCGGAAGCTAAAATGATTGTGTTTGTGCCACCAACTGTATTTCAGTTATCACTTGAAGCAGACACATTGCTGCCTTCACTATGTATAGCATGCTGTGAACACCTGGCATGATAACCACACCCAGTCACATCATCCTTATACCGGACCAACCAGTCGTGGAACTACCCTTGAATTTGCTTGAACATCAGCAAGGGAGCTATACAACTACCATTTTAATGACTTTGATATGTCACAGCCTGGGATCGAACCTGCGGGCCCCCGTATCTGAAGGCGCTGCTCTTAAAAAAAATATTGTTTTTTTTATTGTTCAAACTAGCAACAGATTTAATCATGTGATGAGAAGAAAAGTAATAAAGGATTGTGTATGTTGAAGAATTTAATGTGAGAATTGAAGTTGCTAGAATATCATTTTATTTCAAGTTTACACCATCCTTTAATTATGATTTATTTCAAAGGTGAGAAGAAATTTAAAAAAAAAAAAAAAAACATGTTGAAACACAACATGTTCACAAGTAATGAGGCGCCAGTCATGTAGTGGTAGAGTCGCTGACTTGTAACTCGTCTGACTGCTTAGCATCTCACTGTGAGGATCACCTAAGATGCAAAGGACTTGATGTGAGAAAGATTTCCATCTTATCTGTGGTGTGCCACTGGTTCTACTGAGATGTTTTTTCTTGGGTCTTCCTCCACCAAAATAGCTGGATGTTGCTATAATGATCATGATTGGATGCTTCAATATATTTAAAAAATAAAATATAAAGATAAAACAATATAGTGATCAAAGGTTATACATTATTCCATTATTCAATAAGGTTAAACAAAGTTTTATCTTTTTTTAATAATTTTTTTAAAAAAGCAATTTGACCAACTATTGCCAGTTCACTTTAAATTAACTACACTGCCACAGGTGCCTTCTGGGTGCAGAGAATTTAAAGGTGGTATCAAACAGTTAAGACCAATTTTTTGTTTTTAAACAACCAAATGAATTTTAGTTGCCTAAAAAGATCCCACAAAATGCTGTTTATAAAGCTCCATCTATGTGAATAGTGAAAAAAAACAAAATGACTACAAACATGCATTTCCTACATGAGCCGTGCTGCATAGTTTTTTTTTAAAACAAGTTAACCATGTGACCACTTACTTTAGAGATTACATTATTATATCATCTGGTAATCCACACTGACATCGCTATTTACTTTTAGTAGAAATCTCCTTTGCAATTATTTATAGATCCGAAAAAATGAGTGATTTATTTTACAATTTATAATTTCAGAAAAGTCAGGTAATGTTCATGATTGTCTTTTTTAGACTAAAGTATGATTCTATGCAGATCTTATGATTGTCCTTTTTTTAGAATAAAGTATGACTGTATGCAGATATTAAGTCAAAATTCACCACAACGGGTTTAAGATATTGTTACGTACATTTGATATAGGCAAACTGTTGGCAAATTAATAAAAAGAATCAGCTAGCGGTTAATACATTTATTAATTTATCATAAAAAGACAGTTATTCAAGTTTTGTTGTCTCTTTTTCTGTAAGACAGTTCTGTTGTTAAAAGACCAGTCACTTTTTTCTAGAATAAAGAAGCATTTTCTGTTATTACAACATTGTAGGTTGACTTCATGGTCTGGATTGTGCAATTTGTTTTTGAATTATCCATTAACTTGGACCATATTGTTTTAATTAGAATATGTCCACTGTTTCACAACATTATTCACATCATGTTGCTGACCTTTGCTCCTTGGATGAAAATATTTTGTCACAATGGATAATGGAATTTTTCTTTATAGTTTTTTTTTTTTGTTATTATTTTGTATGGTTTGTTTTGATAAGTAAGTCACAGTGCCACATATTCCTGCAATACTGGAGAAAGAGTCAGGTCAGATACATGTAAATATTTTGAACTACATCTTAAATGTCAAGAACTTCAGGAGATAAAGGAAATGATGTGACCATATTACCTTCCATACTGTATATTTTGCTACAAATTGGCATGTTGTTTTTTCTGTTCTGTAGGGGTTGAAAATAACGTCTGAATAAAGGTGAAATTGTGTGCAGTCATAATAATTTGTATGTATTTTAGTTAATCACCAGTGAAAATCATTTATAAAAGAAAGCTCTTTGTGGAAAAAAGCTAAGCTTCAAAATCACTTGTTTACAAATTACTTTAAAATATAATGTTTCGATATTGTGCATATATTACTACTAAATAGTATATCGAAAATTAAGACTACATTAGAAATATCAGTGGTTTTGAAAGAAGCCAAGTTGGGACTTTATATTGGCATCTATGAAACAACGGATGCAGAACCAACCGTACAAAGTCATTATGCACCATCGTCTGCGCGTGCCATTTTCAAACTAGGCAAACCACATATCTAGATATTTAGGGAATTATAAAATTATCTATATTTAATTATAAAATTTTCTGGAATGATGATGAGATGGATCTTATTGTTAAGATGCAGGAGTCTGGTTGGCAGAACTCCAGTTCAAACCCCAAGTCACCCATGCAATGTTACAACTCAAGCCTATGTGGTTCTCAATACCTCATACATGATCACATTTTTGCTCTGATCAACAGAAAATATGACATAAGTTTTTTTACAGCGATTTTTCCATAAAAACTCTTTTTTTGCACATTTGAAGTGTTAAACTTTATGCTTAGAATGTATTCCCTCTTTTCATTTATAAAGAGACATTACTCTATTAAATAAAGAATAAGCAGTTCGAATAAACTTTTAACAAAAACTGTAATGCTGAAACATAGCAACAAACTGTAAAGGAAATAAATCACAACTCCTTGGGTAATTCCGTTTTTTGTAAGATAATCCCTTGAATGTTTCTGGTGCAATGATATGTACAGAATTTTGACTTTGTTCACCAAAAAATGAATATGCTTTAAAAAAAGAACTTTTTTAAGAAAGAGATATGCATAATGTATAATATTGTATTGTCCCATTAACATTCAATTACATTTTACATACCTCCAGTTTATATTTAGGGTAATCATCCATTTGAAGGAATATTTGACTTGTTGTGTTACATGCACAACACAATAATGGTCATATTGCTGACATCTAGCTAATTATTGGTGGAAGAAGTGTTTGGGTAGGACCACTGGCGTCGCCTGTCCCGTGACTCAAACCCGCATGTTAAGGGACTTATAAGTTACAAGTCAATGACTAATTGCTCAGGCCCGGGCAACCCTTGGAAGGAATACTAATTATTCTAAACCTCTTAAGGGGTATTTTAAGACCTTTAAATATCCAGCACAATTGCTAGAAATGACAAAGTCAGAGCAAATCAATGTGAAGGTGCAATCTGGCCTGGTTTGTGGTCATGTCTAAAACACAAATGCTTCATAAAATAAACACGTGAACATGTTTTATTTTCTACTTTTAATTTCAGCAACTTTTTATTAACGCAATAAACTGGTATGTGAAAATCAGAAAAATCTATCCTTAAGGAGAAATTGTAAACATTCTTAAAAGAGTGCAATTTGTGTAAAAATACTGTATTATAAATTTGAATTGTTGTTGGTTAAAGACACCAATGCATCATTCTTTTCTTTGACATTTTATAGATTCATCTCAGATATGGTTGTAATAATTAGTAATTTGTCTAATAAATCCAGATTTAAATGTGACACCCAATTGGTGTTGTGACTGCTTTTTCACCTGAAAGCTATTTGGTTCCTGGTCCCCCCGATGTACATCCCACAAACGTAGCAACCAATGTAACCACTTGTTAACCATACGAAACTTACAAACTTGCTCTAACAGAATCAGTGTAACTATTTGTTAACCATATGAAACTCACACACTATCTGAAGTGGGTTCAGTGTAACCACTTGTTAACCAGACGAAACTCACAAACTTGCTCAAACAAAATCAGTGTAACCATTTGTTAACCATATGAAACTCACAAACTTGCTCAAACAAAATCAGTGTAACCATTTGTTAAACATATGAAACTCACAAACTTGCTCAAACAGAATCAGTGTAACCACTTGTTAATCATATGCAAGTCACAAACTTGCTCAATCAAAATCAGTGTAACCATTTGTTAACCATATGCAACTCACAAACTTGCTCAAACAGAAACAGTGTAACTACTTGTTAACCATATGCAAGTCACAAACTTGCTCAAACAAAATAAGTGTAACCATTTGTTAACCATATGCAACTCACAAACTTGCTCAAACAGAATCAGTGTAACCATTATTTTGTTAACCACATGAAACTCACGAACTTGCTCAAACAGGATCAGTGTAACCATTTGTTAACCATATGAAACTCACAAACTTGCTCAAACAGAAACAGTGTAACTACTTGTTAACCATATGCAAGTCACAAACAATGAAACAGAAACAATGTAACTTATTGTTAACCATATGCAAGTCACAAACTTGCTCAAACAGTGTCAGTGTCACGGTTTGTTGACTATATGAAACAGGACCAGTTTTACCATCTGATAACTATATGGAACCCAAACACCAGCTCAGCGGTGTCAGCGTAACCGCTTTTTAACTAAAGGAAATTCACCAAACAGGACCAGTGGAACGGTTTGTTAGCCATATGATACTCACAAACGTGCTTATTTAAACAGAATCAGTGTTACCACTTGTTAACTATATGAAACTCACAAAATTGCTTAAAAAGGATCAGTGAAACTGTTTGTTAACCATCAAACGCATGGAAACTTTATCAAATGAAATATGCTTGTGCAGGTACCTACACAGCAAAAAGGTGCACAACTGTTTACAACTTTGTTTCTCAGACATCATGCCATAACAGTCAACACATGAAGGTCAACTAAGACATCACGCCACAAGAGTCCATGACTCAAGCTCACCATGTATAAGATGCAAGACTTATAGTCCAGTCAAACTAAAATTTGACCTTTAACTAATTGCAACAGAAATAATACTGCGTATATATATTAGGAATAATGTAACAATTATTTGATAAAAAGTCTAGAAAAATCTGTATGGGGGAAAGTAGGAAAAATTAATTGTTTTGATAGCGAAAATAACAAAAACGTTATTGTCCCGATGTGACCACCATACATGTGATTTCTAATTGTGACGTCATTTAAATAATTTACGTCATCAGAAAAAAATGTATAAAAATCACAACGTCATGTAAACATTGTCTAAAACCATTGTCTGTGTAGACTTTGCAGATACAAATACACGAAGTATGTCCTTCAATAAAGCAGAATAAAGGTAAGATTGTTCGATTTTATCTCCCTCATTTTAAAATTTGATCTTTTGAAACAAATTATCAATGGTTTTATAATTTCATGAAATTTCGCGACATCTGTAGTTAAAGCCAGAATACAAGTGATGATAGATATTATGCTTGCCAATAATTATTGATATCATCATTAAGTGATGTATATACAAGAATAAAATATTTTATACGTGTCTGTGATGAATAAATATGAAATTTCCGTAAACACCATAGTCTGTATAAGTAGTTCCTAGTTTTTTTAAAATCTACGGAAGCGCATTTTGGACAGAATTAGATTTTTTTCATTGGATTTTTTTTCGATAGAATTGGTTTTCTTGACATTGAAGAAAAGTATTTGCAACATACTTTGCTTAATATATGCAAGTGCGAATTTATCTATTAGATCTGTTGCTATATAAAGAGAATATAAAGAGCAGTTAAACAGAATGCTTAAATATATTACAATAAAGATACAGTCCCATAAGTTTATTTAATAATTGAGAAACGATGGTTAAACTAACTGTCCACCTTTAAATGAGTTAAATATATTTTGAGAAAATAATACTTATAAAACTTCAAGCCCCAAAATTTAATTTGTATGCCAAATATATTAAAATAATTGTGTACGTTTTTTTCTTTGTTCTTTTACAGAATGGAACTGTCGCCACAAATTTGCAAAATCTGTAGTCTTAATATAGAAGATACTAAAAACCAGACGGTCAAACTTACACAGAAAGGCTATGACGGTATAAAACGAGCCAGTGAAAAGCGAAATGGGCTCATAGAAACTGTTCCTGGTGATATTGTTCATGTTGAATGTAGAAAAAAGTACTGCAATCCATATTTGTCTGGTAGTGATGCAAGTGAAAAGAATCGGGTACAATTTTTAAGATCTACCAGAGCATCTCATGAAACATTTGTATTTAAAGAACATTGTTTGTTTTGCGGTCAGTCAGCAAAATACAACGAGAAAAAGCGCGGGTATGATGTGTACCCTGTCAGAACTTTGGATTTTAAGAATCGTGTTTTAGATGCATGTGTTTTTAGGAACGACACATGGGCACACAAAGTACGGGGAGTAATTGAATCAGTGAATGATTTACCTGCGGCAGACGCTATCTATCATCAAACATGCAGCGTGAATTTTCGAACAGGAAAGGAAATTCCAAAATGTTTCTTGACAGGGAATGAAATGAAAGCTCCTTCAAGAGGAAGACCTACAGACTCTGAGGCTAGTATGGCCTTTATGAGTATTGTCGAATACCTTCAGCAAAATGATGATGAACAAATAACAGTTGCTGATTTAGTTAACAAAATGAAAGATATTAGCGGTGACAAGGCATACACCGTGCCTTATACCAAGCAAAAACTGCTGGAACACTTCGGAGAAACATTGGTAATGACTGATTTAAACGGAAAGCAAAACGTTGTCACTTTAAGAAGAACAGCATCTTCAATATTGCATGATTTTTATCGCCAGGGTAAATCAAACAACACGGAAAATGAAAAGAATAAAATTTTGATGACCGCGGCCAAACTGATCAAAAGTGACATTAAAGCATTGGCCATGGACAAAACATACTACGTTGATCCAAACGATATTTCATCGGTGCGACGTAACAAAGAGTTTGTACCAGACAGTTTACTTTTGTTATTGTCCGAGCTTTTCAGTGAAAAAGATGCTGATACAAAACTATGCTCAATAGGACAAGCTATTATGCAAGCCACACGTCCAAGACAAATAATCGCACCTCTCCAACTAGGTCTTGCTGTACAGTTACACCATTATTACGCATCAAAATACTTAATTGATATTTTGAACAGTCTTGGATTCTGTGTTTCATACTCCGAGGTGCAAATGTTTGAATCTAGTGCAGCTGTGACCAACCGAACTGACATTGAAAATGCAAATGATGACACAGTTACACAATACGCAGCCGACAATGTAGACCACAATCTCCGAACAATCGATGGTCATAACACATTTCACGGAATGGGTATGATTGCTTGTGTGACTCCAGGAACATTTGGCTATAAACCAATAAAGCGACAAAATGTATCAACAGAGGAACTTCAGGCCGTTGGTAAAGTTGATATCACTTACTACATGCAACAAGAGCCAAAGAACCACATCGCTTTCCGTGAACTGAAGAAAATTCAACAACACCAACCAATGAACAACTCAACAAAAGTGGCATTTCTGGCTCAAATTACTTGGCCCTTGCGACCCCCTGGACCAGAATGGACAGGTTTGATGCAATTGGTAGCAAAAGGTGATTATCCAGGCAAGACTTCTGTAGTATTTCTACCAATGATTGACTTGGAACCTGGTAACATGTCGTGTATATACTCTACACTTCAGTACATCAGTAGTCATGCTGAACGTCACAAACAGACACCGATTGTTACCTTTGACCAACCTCTATATTGGAAAGCCATAACTATCGTGGCCAATCAGTGTGACAACAGCTCAATTGGAAATGTTGTTGTTAGGCTTGGAGTGTTTCACTGCATCATGAGTTATCTCGGTTGTATTGGCCAACTTATGTCTGGCTCTGGTTTGAGTGAAATGATGGAAACAGTATATGCAGCCAATGTTATACCCCACATGATGAGTGGCAAAGCTGTGTCACGGGCGATAAGGGGACATTTCCTAGCAGCAAATGCTTTAAGTGTTCTTGCAATCGACCAGGGATCTGGCACATCGGCTGATGAACATGTTAATGGAATTTCCACTGAACCTGAAAATGAAAAGGTCATGAAGAAAGATCTATCTGAGATGTATGCTAAGCTATTAACTCAAGAAATATCATTAAATGAAGTTAGCACCGACAGTGAATTAGAAAAGCACTACCAGTGGTGGTTAAACAAAAAGCAAATCCTGAAGCAATACCCTACAGCTGAACTATGGATCCAATACCTTGAAATGGTAGATATACTGAGAGAATTCATTACATCAGAACGAACGGGCAACTGGGCGTTGGGTTTACATTCTATGAATGAAATGCTACCTTACTTTGCTGCTGCTGGACACAACCTTTACCTAAAGTCTGTGTATCACTACTTACAATGCATGCAGGACCTACCTGAAAACCATCCACAGGTACACAAAGCATTCGTTGAAGGATTTCATGTGGTTCGGCGAAGCGATAGGTACTGGGCTGGAATATCAGCAGACCTGGCTATTGAACAAATCCTGATGAGGAGTGTTAAAACCACTGGTGGAATGACACGCGGCAAAGGGCTTTCAGAATCTCAGCGGGCACAGTGGTTGCTCTCAATGCCTTCATGCGTTGAAGTCAATAATGCTATGCAAGTGTTTTGTGGACGAGAGTTCAATACAAGTGACCAACACAAAGAACTTGGAAAATCTCGTATTGAACGGGATTTCAAAGATTCCCAGACATTACTTTCCTTCGTCCGTGACAGAAATCCTTTTCGGGAGGATATATTGCTTTTCAATATTGAAACTGGTGTAACAGCAGATTGTTCAGTCAACGCTCATCAAGCTAAGGCCGTTGGGGAAAAGGTTTTGATTTCCATGCTGGGACAGGATGTTTTTGACATAAGTTTTAAGAAAAGCCAAAAAGCTGTAACTCTTGATTCTGCTCAGCAAATAAAAGTGGATAAAGAGATCGTGCAAATCGATCCCCAGTTGTTGTTTCAACGATTATCGGCTACAGCTCAAAGATATTTAGAAGATATGCCAACATTTTTTCACACGAGCTTTGTAGTGTCCCATCAGCATTGTTTGATTCAGCAGGGCTGACAAGAAAACCTCAGAAAGCGTTATTGGCAGAAGCGATTTGGTCACTTGGTGAGTGTTATGGTGAAAACACACATGCAGAGGCCATGTACGTCATTGACGGCGGTTCTCTACTGCACCAAATTCCTTGGAGAAAAGGCTTTTTGTTCTCTGAAATTACTGAGACATATGTACGGTACATTTCTGCACATTATCCTGAAGCCATAGTTGTGTTTGATGGATATCAAGCTGGACCATCAACCAAAGATGCAACACATGCTAGGAGAACTCACGGCGTAACAGGCACCAGAGTGTACTTCACACAAGCAACACCTTTGTCAACAAAGAAGGAAAGCTTTCTAGCAAATACTGAGAATAAGCAAGCATTTATCTTCATGTTAAGTGAAGCCATAGAAGCCAAAGGACACAAAGTTATTCATGCTCAAAAGGATGCTGATGTTCTGATAGCATTGACCGCTCTTAAAGTAGCTGAGACAAGGGATGTTGTTACCATAGGAGAAGACACAGATATCCTAGTTCTGTTGTTATACCACATTACTTCTGACCACAAACAGGTAGTGTTTAAGTCTGCCATGAAACAAAGGTCATCAAAGCCACCCAAGGTATGGGACGTTAACAAAACACAGACGGTCCTCGGTAAAAAGTTATGCAGAGCGCTGCCTGTTATCCATGCCATAACAGGCTGTGATACTACGTCACAGTTGTATGGAATTGGAAAAGGGGCGTCTTTGAAGAAGTTTTGTGCAAATGACAACCTTGTTCAACTTACAGAGGTATTCTTGGCGAAATCTATGAAAGAAGCAATTGAGACGGCAGGGGAGAATATCCTGGTTCTTCTTTATGGCGGGTTACCTGTTGAAGGACTAAATATGTTACGTTTCAGAAAATTTTCAACCAAAGTGATGTCAAGTTCAACTCATGTACAGGTACAAACACTACCACCAACGTCAGCAGCTGCCAAATACCACAGTTTACGTGTGTATTTTCAAGTTCAAGAATGGATAGTGGGTGAGACTAGCTTATTGCCAACAGATTGGGGTTGGACAATCAGACAAAACAAGCTAGTGCCATTGAAAACTGATCTTCCAGCAGCTCCGGATAATCTCCTTAATATGATTAGGTGCAGATGTAAACAAAATTGTGACTCAAAACGTTGCACCTGCAGGAAGAATGGACTGGAGTGTTCTACTGGATGTTCAGAGTGCCGAGGAGTTAGTTGTACAAACGCTGCAATAGCGCCTGAGATCGACTCCGACGAGGATTAAATTGTGCCTAACTATGATCAGAGGTCTAAATATAATACTCTAATACTTTAAGCCATATCATACTATATACTATACTAACATGGACACCCTACCAAATAGTATTCTTATAGAGACATGATAATATGATGTAAATCAGTTTTTTGAAATGCCACAAATAAGATATATATAAAAAGAGTTAAAACATTGCAAACATTTATACATGTTTATTATTAGATTGAAATCCAGATGTTTATAATGCATGCCTGATATTCACAACAGACTTGAACTTGTATGTTTATCATGTTTATTTCAAACATATATGCCCATTAGATAATTATTATACATTAATCATAATTAATATATAATAATTTACAATTATGTTTACAAATCACATCAATTCATAGATTATCCTAGATAAGAAAATGTAAAATGACTTAAATTACCCCACCCACTCAATCTCTGAGCATTCCTACCACGATATAAATAACTAATATAATCACAAACTCTGCATTTTGAACGCTTAAACACTGATTTTAATATCAAATGTTGAGATTGTCACAATCGGCAGTTCAGGACAGTGCTTGTATATAAATTAGTTTTACATATTGTAATGTATGATTGCATTTACTTGTAGAAAATAGATTTTTTAAACTGTCAAAACCCCACTTTTTGAAAGCGTATCTAGTTATCTTCCCCCAGCTAGATTTTTCTAGACTTTTTCTATGTGATTCAGTAGGGTATATACTTTCTAAAACAGTTCTTGGAATTTCTGTTGCAATTAGTTTGAGGTTAGGTGTATAATATTGATAGATTGACTGGACTATTAAGATCAACTAAGACATCATGCAATATGAGTCCATGGCTTAAGATCAAGTGAGACATGGTGCTTTAAGCTTTAATTACTTGCTGACGACATGGATGCAATATCCCAAGATTTATTGACTATGAACTGACAAATATTTATTTATGAAGTTTAGTTCACTGACCTAAAACATCCATGATACCATGTCCTGACTGGAAGATAACTATGACTTATTGACACAAGATTCACCACCTGGCTAAATACAAAACTTGTTATTTCACAATCCATCCCAATGATGTACATCAGTATTGTCTGCTCAGAGGCAGGGGTATCGCGAGGGACCCTCCCGCTCATTGTAGCCAGGTTTTAGCTTTGTAGAAAAAGATGGACAAGTAATGACAAAATATTTATGCAAGCAATAGTTGGACTGAAATACAAAGTGATGGAAAAAGAACTGTGGAAACTGACTGATATGATATGGACAATTATTGAAACACAATAACTCTAATTATCATGAAGTTGTTTCATTTGTTTTTTAAGATACATTACAGCAACCAACTATTAGCCATTACAGTAATGTCCAGCTGTTTTGTTGGTGGAGGACACAAGCGCACCGCATGTCAGTTGGAACACTTTCCCACATTGAGTCATTTGGCCCAAATGGACTCGAACCTACGCTGTGGGAGTCTTAGCAGTCAGAGGAGTTACAAATCGGCGACTCTGCCACTACGTCACAGGCGCCCCCTCATGTGGGTGATGCTCAGGTCCAGGTCGGCCGTCCTCTAGACGTTTGTTCGTCTGGGGTGGTCATCATCTATATCTCAGTTAAAAATACATTCAAAGGAAAAGGTTAGTACATACTTAGAAACATGTTCACTATTTTAGTTTTAATTTATTTATATGATCAAACTATTAAACTTAACTATAACCAACCACCCAAATTGGCAATTAGAACCAACGCCCCAAACTGAAAACCTTAACCAACCAAACAACCAACAAACCCAAAACAAACCACCCAAACTGACAACACAAACCAACCACCAAAACTGACAACACAAACCATCCCCCACAAACTGACAACACAAACCAACCCTCACAACTGACAACCCAAAAACCATCCCCCACAACTGACAACCCAAACCAACCCCCCCCCCCCAAACTGCCAACCTGAACCAACCCCCACAACTAACAATCTGAACCAACCCCCACAACTGACAACCTGATCCAACCCCCACGACTGACAACCTGAACCAACCCCCACAACTGACAACCTGAACCAACCCCCACAACTGACAACCTGAACAAATCCCCACAACTGACAAACTGAACCAACCCCCACAACTGACAACCCTGAACCAACCACCCAAACTAACAAACAAACCAAACAAAACCAACACAATATTTAATAAATAACAAACAAAACAAATAAAATAATAAAATACCTAAATAACTTAAAATAACTAAACAATTAACAAAATAAAAAAGGTTATTAAAATATAAACAAATAAACAACTAAAAATATATAATATATAAGCGTACAAAGATGAAAACAGACACATACAGTTACTTATGTATTATCCTGCAGGTGTTCATTGGGTCTTGGTCGGCTGGTCATCTTGGCATCCTTGGCTCCTCTGGGGTGGTGGTCATCTGGGTCTTCCATCATCTACAGCTTAAGAAAACAACATAAAAAGGGAAAAGCGATTAGTACATTCCTAAAACAAACAACAAAAACCAAGCATATTAAAATGATGACAAGACAAGGACAAAGCTACAAAAAATACTTATTATCCGGCTGGTGGTCATCGAGTCTTGGTCGGCAGGTCATCTTGTCATCGTCGATTCATCTGGACTGGTCATCTGGGGCTTGCATCTATCTATATCTCAGTAAAATAAAAATTTAAAAGGAAAAATATTAGTAAATTCTTGGAAACATGTTATTTTATAACAAATAATAGAAAAAAAAACTAATTAGAAAAAAATACATATTTAACTAGATACAAAGACTAAGTAAATAACAAAATACATATCTAATTAAATTTAATTAACTACCTACAAAAATGAATAAATAACACATTAAATACTAAAGAAAGTAACTAACAACTAACTACTGCAGAACAGGGAGGTAGGGCAGGAAGCAGGACAGGGCAGGGAGGTAGGGAAAGAAGCAGGGCAGGGGTGGAGTGGGGAGGAAGCAGGGCAATGGGGGGGGGGGGGGCAGGGAGAAATGGAGGTGGTAGAACAAGGCAGGGAGGGGTTAGGGCAGGGTATGCTAAGATAAGGTAAGACATGATAAGGTAAAGATGTTAAGATAAAGTAGAAATAAAACAAAATTAAACACATATAATAAATAAATAAATGACATGTATAAAAGTATAAAAATGAAAACAGATACCAACAGTTACTTATGTAATATCCTGCAGGTGTTCATTGGGTCTTGGTCGGCTGGTCATCTTGGCATCCTTGGCTCCTCTGGGGTGGTCATCTTGGTCTTCCATCATCTACAGCTTAAGAAAACAACATAAAAAGGGAAAAGCGATTAGTACATTCCTAAATCAAACAACAAAAACCAAGCATATTAAAATGATGACAAGACAAGGATATAGCTACAAAAAAATACTAATTATCCGGCTGGTGGTCATCGAGTCTTGGTCGGCAGGTCATCTTGTCATCGTCGATTCATCTGGACTGGTCATCTGGGGCTTGCATCTATCTATATCTATAAAATAGGGTAAAATATGGTAAAAGTAATGTAAAATATGGTTAAATAGAAGGTAAAAAATTGTAAAAGGCAAGGTTATATATGGTTAACTGTTAAAAAGATAAGGTAAAAGGGTATGAAAGGTAATAGATAAAGTAAAAATGTAAAATATGGTGAAAATAAGGTAAAATATAGAAAACGAATAAAAAAATAAGATAAATTTGTAAAATATAGTGAAAATACGATAAAATATGGTAAAAGTAATGTAAAATATGGTGAGATATGGTAATAGGTAATGTAAAATATGATAAAATATAAGGTAAACATATGTAAAAGGTAAGGTAAAAATATGGTAAAAGGTAAGGTAGAATATGGTAAAAGTTAAGAAAATAAGGCAAAACAGTTAAATAAGGTAAAAAGATAAAGTAAGAAAAGTAAAATAAGGTGAAAAAAAGATAAGACAATATGGTAAACAGGTAAATTATGCTGAAAATGAGGTAAAATAAGGTAAAAGTTAGGTAAAATATGATAAAAAAGATTAAAAGAAATGAGGCAAAAAGATAAAATAATGATAAATAATATGGTAAAATAAGGTAAAATATGGTAAGGGTTAGGTAAATATAGAGATGAATGAATGAATGAAAGAATGAATGAATGAATAAATGAATGAATGAATATGTAAGAGTAGAAATATGGAAACAGACACATACAGTTACTTATTGATTATCCTACAGGTGTTCGTTGGGTCTTGGTCGGTTGGTCATCTTGGCATCCTTGGCTCCTCTGGGGTGGTCATCTGGGTCTTCCATCATCTACAGCTTAAGAAAACAACATAAAAAGGGAAAAGCGATTAGTACATACCTAAATCAAACAACAAAAAGCATATTAAAATGATGACAAGACAAGGACATAGCTACAAAAATACTTATTATCCTGCTGGTGGTCATCGAGTCTTGGTCGGCAGGTCATCTTGTCATCGTCGATTCATCTGGACTGGTCATCTGGGGCTTGCATCTATCTATATCTCAGTAAAATAAAAATTTAAAAGGAAAGATATTAGTAAATTCTTGGAAACTTGTTATTTTATAACAAAAAATAGAAAAATAACTAATTAGAAAAAAAGTACATAGTTAACTAGATACAATGACTTAGTAAATAACAAAATACATATCTAATTAAATTCAATTAACTACCTACAAAAATGAATAAATAACACATTAAATACTAAAGAAAGTAACTAACAACTAACTACTGCAGAGCAGGGAGGTAGGGCAGGAAGCAGGGCAGGGCAGGGAGGTAGGGAAAGAAGCAGGGCAGGGGGTGGAGTGGGGAGGAAGCAGGGCAATGGGGGGGGAAGGTTGGGGGGGGGGGGCAGGGAGAAATGGAGGTGGTAGGGCAGGGCAGTGGTTAGGGCAGGGTATACTAAGATAAGGTAAGATATGATAAGGTAAAGATGTTAAGATAAAGGTAAAAATAAAACAAAATAAACACAGATAATAAATAAATAAATGACATGTATAAAAGTATAAAGATGAAAACAGATACATACAGTTACTTATGTATTATGCTGCAGGTGTTCATTGGGTCTTGGTCGGCTGGTCATCTTGGCATCCTTGGCTCCTCTGGGGTGGTCATCTGAGTCTTCCATCATCTACAGCTTAAGAAAACAACATAAAAAGGGAAAAGCGATTAGTACATTCCTAAATCAAACAACAAAAACCAAGCATATTAAAATGATGACAAGACAAGGACATAGCTACAAAAAATACTTATTATCCTGCTGGTGGTCATCGAGTCTTGGTCGGCAGGTCATCTTGTCATCGTTGATTCATCTGGACTGGTCATCTGGGGCTTGCATCTATCTATATCTCAGTAAAATAAATATTTAAAAGGAAAGATATTAGTAAATTCTTGGAAACATGTTATTTTATAACAAATAATAGAAAAATAACTAATTAGAAAAAAGTACATATTTAACTAGATACAATGACTTAGTAAATAACAAAATACATATCTAATTAAATTCAATTAACTATCTACAAAAATGAATAAATAACACATTAAATACTAAAGAAAGTAACTAACAACTAACTACTGCAGAACAGGGAGGTAGGGCAGGAAACAGGACAGGGCAGGGAGGTAGGGAAATAAGCAGGGCAGGGGGTGGAGTGGAGTGGGGAGGAAGCAGGGCAATGGGGGGGGGGGGGGGGCAGGGAGAAATGGAGGTGGTAGGGCAGGGCAGTGGTTAGGGCAGGGTATGCTTAGATAAGGTAAGACATGATAAGGTAAAGATGTTAAGATAAAGGTAAAAATAAAACAAAATAAACACAGATAATAAATAAATAAATGACATGTATAAAAGTATAAAGATGAAAACAGATACCAACAGTTACTTATGTATTATCCTGCAGGTGTTCATTGGGTCTTGGTCTTCTCGGCATCCTAGACTCATCTGAGGTGCCATCTGGGGCTTGAAGTCTGTAAGAAAAAAGGAAAAAGTGGTTAGTCTAATCCCCTACCTAAACCAAACCACTTATCCAACCACCCAAACCAGACCACTTAACCAACCACCCGAACCAACCACATAAACCAACCGCATTATAACCAACCACATAAACCAACAAACTTATCCAACCACCTAAACCAACTAAATCAACCAACAACCTAAATCAACCACCTAAACCAACCACCTTGTCCAGTCACCTTAACCAACCACCTAAACCAACTATCTAAACCAACCACCTTTTCCAACCACCTAAACCAACTATCTCAACCAACAATCTTAACCAGCCATCTAAACCAACCACCTATACCAACCAACTAAACAAACCACCTTTTCCAATAACCTAAACCAAACACGTAAAAACCAACCACCTAAACCAACCACCTTATCCAACCACCTTATCCAACCACCTAAACCAACCACCTTATCCAACTACCTTATCCAACCACCTAAACATACTACCTCAACCAACAATCTTAACCAACCATCTAAACCAACCACTTTTTCCAATAACCTAAACCAAACACCTAAAAACTAACCAACCAAACCAACCACCTTATCCAATAACCTAAATCAACCACCTAAACCAACCACATTGTCCAGTCACCTTAACCAGCCACCTAAACCAACCGCCTTAACCAAACAACTAAACCAACCACTTGAACCAACCACCTAAACCAACCACCTGAACCAGCTGCTTAAATTCACCAAGCAGTCGGACCAACCACCAAAACTAAAACCCAAACCATCAACCTGAACTTTTCAAAACAACCAACCCAAAATAAATATGCCACCTCAACAAAACAACATCCCAAACAAAGAGCCAACTACCACAACCAACCAGAATCAAAATCAAACAATAACTTATTAACACATTACTTAAAATGCAGATAAACTAACAAGTACCTAATAAAATAATAAAGAAAATATCTTAAAATAACTAAATAATAAAGCATATAATTAAGTAAAATAATTAACTAACTTAAGTAACAAACTAAATGACTATTTAAATAAAATAAATAAATATCTAGCTAATTATCTAAAATTAATATCTAAAAACAATTAACCTGACTGACTAAATACATGAAATACATAACACATTATAAATAAATAACTCAATGAAATAAATTCAATAACAAATAAATTAAACTAAATGAATGAAAAATAACAAAATAAAGAAACATGGAGAAAGATCCCAGACAGATGTTTAGGTAGCATCACTGGCACTGGAAACCCTCGCATTAAGTCGTTTTTTTTCCAGACCAAAACAAGTTCAAAACGATTATTACCTGAAAAGATTCTGTGAGATTCTGTTTATTGATGTCCAAAATCGATGTGAAAAGGGAAGCCTAATGACAAACTCTACATTACAAACTCTTATTTCCAATCTAAGCCACACTGCACAATTACCTATTTTTAAACCACTTGACAACATACTTTTGACATCGAGTTTTATCTTCACCTGGGTAGTTCGTGCCGACAGCGATATCCATTTTAAGCAGAAATCCCCAACGTGCTTATTTATAGATTTGAAAAGACGTAAATATAGAGTGAATGTTTTCATATAACCAACAGTAAAGCTTAACACCCAAAGCAATATTTCACAATGTGTACAGTGTTAAAATTCTGATAGTGTTCAAAATGGTCTTGTCTTTGACTAAAAGATTGAGTGCTGCAATAGTTATGCCCCAGTTTCCACAAACAAGGGTAAGAGACTATTACATGTAACTGATACAGGAAAACTGTCAGATATCACCTTTAAACAGCTTATTTATATCCAACTTGCCATAATAGGCTTTATCTGGAGTACCTCAACTCAGTCTTTAAATTGAAAATATCTCACACAATTTTTTCGTTAGAACATTAGACAAAAGGTGCTAAAACAAGGTCAAATGTGCTTTGCATGTACTGGTCACAATATCGGACAATCTAAAATTCTGCATCAAGTTGTTTAGCGTGCATCATGAGGTGCATTATAATATTGGGGTTTTAGCCCTCACAAACTTCCATAGATTATAATAGCTAAGAGAAAAAGCTTTTGTGAATCAGGCCAAGTAGAAACACTTCCTATGCTTTTTGAACATCCGGGTATTTTACAATTACCAATGATGCAACGCTGCATAGCAACGGTGAAAACAAAGGTGATCTGCCACCTTCATTAAACTAAATAAATGACACAAGCAGCTAACGTGTGTCAGATGCAGCCAGCACAAGTCCAAAATCATCATATACAGAATTGATACAATATCAAGGAAGACATATATAAAGTTTTAGTCCAATTTATGCAGTTATATTGCATATACACTTGATAGTACTTGCAGGCAAAACTTTAACCATGTTTCTGAATTGAGGGAAAGAAATGTTTTTATTCTTGTTTATAATACAAAGTTTCAGGGCCGGGAACATGTGTTTGTAATTTTAATCCAACTTGTGCCCTGGTTGTTGAGATAAACCCTTGATTGCTGCTTGGGTGCAAAACTTGAATATTTGAATATCACATGACCATGGTTGCTTTAAATAGTAAAATACAGACATAGGAATACATGTGAAGTTCCAAATGTATATGTTCAGTGATCTTGTAATTTTGTATTTTTGGACCTGTATACATTTAAAGGTGGTATCCGATAGTTTGCCGGCATCTAATACATGTAACAATATTCCAACAGCAAGACTGTTAGAAGTGCCTATATGCGCTACACTACAATCAGTTACAGAGGTACTAGTAGCAATATTATCGATACTTTAACTAGAGTGGATACCATGCTCGGGCGAAAGGGGACAGCATTACGCAAGACTCGTCGGTGTCAGTATAATGGACCGGCCGGGTTCAGTCCCTGGGCACCTCATAAGTGCCCCTGTGCTATAATGATAGAATTGTCGCTGCACAGTATCGGCAAAAATGCTGGCAAATCCCATCCCATCCCATTTCTTGGCATAAGTCAATATGTACAATGTTCACTTCAGTAAAGCAAAATATCTGCCCCCAAAATGCACACACCTGCTTGATTTAAAATTGTATTGAATGGTGTGAAATATTACTTACAGGTGCATCTATGTCTTTGTGATGATGTCGTTTCAAATACAATTTTCCAATCCAGATTCAAAACACAACCACCATACCCCATTTTCTTCCCAACTATGAAAGTCCGCCAAAAACAGATGTGTAATAATAAGATCCCGTGCAAATCGTGTCCTGGGTACGGTCTGACGTCCAGCTGAGTGATGATGGTGCAATTTGATTGGTTCGCCGTACCTTTTTCACCTGGTGTGCATTGTTTCATTGTGTAGATGTGAACACATCTGGATATACACACATGCAAGAAAATGTTCAGTGGTTTAACATATCCCTTTAATCCCTAATTATCTGAACATTTGTTGAATACCAATCCAGCAATAGACAGAATCTTATGCTCGTCAGGTCTACATACCGACACTTTTAAAGGCATACAGACAGCAGTGACATTTTATGTATATGCAAAATGGCATGTGCGGACTGGAGAATGCAATAATCACAAAGCTTCGTGGAGATACGTACATTGACAATTTAAGAAAATCCAAGCTCCCTCGAAGGTAAACCATAGATCCGACAGGCCCCAGACGGACATATGAATTTTAAAGTTTCCAGATTCTCACACAGAAAGGCATTCTAATATACTATGCAACATACATGCAAGTTGTATAATATATTAGAATAATTATACACACATTGTTGGCACATATTTGAAAAACAAACAAACAAACAACATATTCCAGCTTGTAATCAATTGTCAAATGGGGAGGGGTGGCCATAGAAACGTGAAAAAACACTTCCTAATAAAGATAAAAACGTGCTCGCACATAACAAGTAAAACACCCAACAAGTCATTGTTTCTAAAAAGAATGAAAGGTGTTATTTTATGTTTTCATTTGCCTGCCGGCGGGTATATTCAAAGTTTACAAAGAATAACAAACACCCCAAATCAAAGAAAACAGCACATGGTAAACATATTTTATGTTGTTAATTTCAACCAAAATACTTTAAAGGGCTTGTGTGTTTAAAATCTCAATTATTCTCCCAGTTATTTAGAGTATATCTATTCGTTAAAAAATCTGACACTCTCAACAGAAGCATTTTAAAATAGCCTTTATAATGGATGTTAAAGGTGGTATCCGACAGTTTAGACCAAATATTGTTTCTCAAATAGCAAAATATGCGATGTAACCTGAAAAGGTCCCACAAAATGCTGTTTATTGGTGCCCTAGATCTAGTGTGTGCATAACTCTTCACTCGTCATTGAAAACAGGTATTTCCTATTCGAGCCGAGCTGCACAGTTAGCTATTTTTAAACTAAGAAAACCGCGTGACCACTTACTGTTGAGATCATTTTACATGAACATCCGGGTATTCAGCTCTGACGTCGATATCTATTTTTAACTGAAATTCCCATTGTACTTTTTATAGCTCTGGAAATAATATACATTTTATGCGATGTATTTCATGATTTGTATTGTCTTACAATTAAGCTAAAGTTATAAACAGGCTTTATTTAAACTTAAGTGTAAGTTTATGCAGCAATATTGCAAACATTCACCAGAACCGGGGCAAGATGTTGTTACATGTATAAGATATAAGCATATTGTCGGAAACCACCTTTAAGGGAAAGATATCATTTCATAAATTTATTTCGAATATTTTGAGTAAAACACTAAATTATCGTGCTTAGTTTATTTGTTCTATGTTAATTTTCTTTGAAATTTATAAACTTTACTCACTAGAAAAACATTTTTTATAAATCAATTAAGATAAATATTATAAAATTGTGTCTTCATTCAATCAAGTGGGAAAAGGCTTTCGAACCTTTAAGCTTGCAGATATCTCATACGGATATATCCACACGTATATTATGTACAGTAATAAAATAAAAGAACAAAATTGAAAATGATACTGACTTCTATGTATGCTTTAGAAAAGACTTTCGCGTGAAGATTATTATACAACTTAAGGACACATTACAGTCACTTCCCTTGTTTTAACATTTGATGTAAGACAGGAGGCAATATGGGGGGAAAGTGGAGAGAGTGAGAAATGAGAAAAGAGAGAGAGAGAGAGAGAGAGAGAGAGAGAGAGAGAGAGAGAGAGAGAGATGGGCAAGAGAGATGGAAACAGAGAGAGAGAGGGAGAGAGAGAAAGAAAGAGAGAGAGAGAGAGAGAGAGAGAGAGAGAGATGGGCAAGAGAGATGGAAACAGAGAGAGAGAGGGAGAGAGAGAAAGAAAGAGAGAGAGAGAGAGAGAGAGAGAGAGAGAGAGAGAGAGAAGCAACTTAACTTTAATTGCGCAGGAGCAACTTTACGATCTAGGAAGACCGAAGCACATGTAGGCAATGAGGCAATGTATAGTGCTGAAATACTCCATATAGGCATTGTATTCGGCTGAAATACTCTATGTATGTATACTGGTGAATTACTCCATGCAGGCAATGTATATGGCTGAATTACTCCATGTAGGCAATGCGTTCGTCTGGATTACTCCATGTAGGCAATGCGTTCGTCTGGATAACTCCATGAAGGTAATGTATACGGCTAAATTAATCCATGCAGGCAATGCGTACGGCTGAATTACTCCATGAAGGTAATGTATACGGCTGAATTACTCCATGAAGGTAATGCATACGGCCGAATTACTCCATGAAGGCAATGTATACGGCTGATTTACTCCATGAAGGTAATCCATACGGCTAAATTACTCCATAAAGGCAAAGTATACGGCTGACTTACTCCATGAAGGTAATGCATACGGCTGAATTACTCCATGAAGGTAATGCATACGGCTGAATTACTCCATGAAGGTAATGCATATGGCTGACTTACTCAATGAAGGTAATCCATACGGCTAAATTACTACATGAAGGCAATGTATACGGCTGACTTACTCCATGAAGGTAATGTATACGGCTGAATTACTCCATGCAGGCAATGTATTCGATGAATAACTCCATTAAGGTAATGCATACGGCTGAATTACTCCATGCTGGCAATGTATTCGATGAATAACTCCATTAAGGTAATGTATACGGCTGAATTAATCCATGCAGGCAATGTATTCGATGAATAACTCCATTAAGGTAATGTATACGGCTGACTTACTCCATAAAGGTAATGTATACGGCTGATTTACTCCATGAAGGTAATGCATACGGCCAAATTACTCCATGAAGGCAATGTACACGACTGATTTACAGGATGAAGACAATGCATACGGCTGAATTACTCCATGAAGGCAAAATATACGGCTGACTTACTCCATGAAGGCAATGCATACGGCTGATTTACTCCATGAAGGCAATGTATACGGCTGACTTACTCCATGAAGGTAATGCATACGGGTGAATTACTCCATGAATGCAATGTATACGGATGACTTACTCCATGAAGGTAATGCATACGGCTGAATTACTCCATGAAGGTAATGCATACGGGTGAATTACTCCATGAAGGCAATGTATACGGCTGAATTACTCCATGAAGGTAATGCATACGGGTGAATTACTCAATGAAGGCAATGTATACGGCTGACTTACTCCATGAAGGTAATGCATACGGCTAAATTACTCCATGAAGGCAATGTAAACGGCTGACTAACTCCATGAAGGTAATGCATACGGGTGAATTACTCAATGAAGGTAATGCATACGGCTGACTTACTCCATGAAGGTAAAGCATACGGCTAAATTACTCCATGAAGGCAATGTAAACGGCTGACTAACTCCATGAAGGTAATGCATACGGCTGAATTACTCCAGCTGGCAATGTATACGGCTGAATTACTCCATGCTGGCAATGTATACGGCTAAATTTCTCCATGCAGGCAATGCATACGGCTGGATTACGCCATGTAGGCAATGCATACGGCTGCATTACTCCATGTAGGCAATGTATACGGCTGACTTACTCCATGAAGGTAATGCATACGGGTGAATTTCTCCATGCTGGTAATTATACGGCTGAATTACTCCATAAAGGTAATGTATACTGCTGAATTACTCCATAAAGACAAAAAATACAGTCACAGACCTCATTTTGGCAATATATATTGCTGAATTACTCCATTCAGACACTAAATACTTTCAAATAACTTCATGTTGGTAAGTACGAGAGCAAAATTCTTTTGTCGGCAAGTCTTACGGTCTCATATATGTCTGTAGGTTATACGGCCTAGAAAACAGAATGCATGTAAGTTATACAGCTTAATAACTACATGTAAATTATTTATACGACTAATAACACCATGTATGTATGTATGTAATACGGCCTAGAAAAACTCAATGTATGTAAGATGTATGATCTTGTATCTACAGCTAAATTCTTTATACGACCTTATAAAAGCATGTCTGTATGTTATATGACCTAAAATCAATGTATGTAAGTTATGCCGCTTTATAACACCATGCATATTATTTATACGACCTAATAAAACCATGTCTGTAAGTTATATGGCCTAATATATAGATGACGATAAGTTTTCCGGCTTAGTTACTCAATGTTGGTAATTTATAGGGCATAAAACGTCCATGCCGATATACGGCGAAAAAATTCCGAATCGACAACTAAAAGCTTCATATTAATAACTTATACTGCTCCATATGTCGATAACTGATACTGTCTATTATATCCATATCGATATATATACACTACATACTTTTATGTTATAACTTACTCGGCCTAGAAAGCAATATTCATAAAGTATACGATCTAACTTATACTGCATAGTAACACAATGTCGATCACATGTACACTTACATCCACTTTACCTAGTTTCTGTGTGTACTGTAATTACAATGACCTATATTGAATCATGTTCTCTTAAGAATACAGCCAGTATCTCAATATCTTTTTTTTTACTAAGGCCAGTATCCACCAACTATTCTTAAGTAAGCTCAAGTCATGGATTTCAATCCACAATATCTTCATTATGTATTTATGACTGCATGTTTGCATGGCTTTCTTAATTTGCAACTTTGAGCTTAAAATCACAATGAAACTTCATAAATAAGTTTATTTTTGCTCTAACGTTGTGAGTTAGACTTAAGTCATGACATAGGCTCAAGAATAGTCGGTGAATACGGGTCTATGTATATGTCTAATGCTCCGCATAACGAACTATTTGACTGGAATATAAGCAATTCGACTAAATATATAGTTTTACCATAATCTTCTTTACTCTTATAATGAATATTTATTAATGTATTTCGAATACAAATTAACAAATTAACAAATACGTTAGAAGCGCAAAACGGCTGAGTCAATTGTTATGCATGTTTCGCATTTCACAATGTATGCAATTTATATTAAGAACCGAAAGTTATCGTTTGCTGTATCCCCAATGTTTCTGCCCTGTATTCACCATGGCTATAACCCCACATTTATGTCCTGTATCCCCTACGTCCATGTCCTGTATAACCATGCCCATAACCCCACGTTTATGTCCTTTATCCCCCAAGTCCATGTCCTGTATAACCATGCCCATAACCTCACGTTTATGTCCAGTTTCTTCCATGTACAAGCCCTGTAAACCCATGCCAAAACCCCACGTTTACGTCCTGTAACCCTATGTGCATGTCCTGTATAACCATGCCCATAACCTCACGTTTACGCCCTTAATCCCCCATGCCCATGCTCTGTATACCCATGCCCATAACCCCACGTTTACGCCCTGAATCCCCCATGCCCATGCTCTGTATACCCATGCCCATAACCCCACGTTTACGCCCTGAATCCCCCATGCCCATGCTCTGTATACCCATGCTAATAACCCCACGTTTACGTCCTGAATCCCCCATGCCCATGCTCTCTATACCCATGCCCATAACTCCACGTTTACGCCCTGAATCCCCCATGCCCATGCTCTGTATACCCATGCCCATAACCCCACGTTTTCGCCCTGAATCCCCCATGCCCATGCTCTGTATACCCATGCCCATAACCCCACGTTTACGCCCTGAATCCCCCATGCCCATGCTCTGTATACCCATGCCCATAACCCCACGTTTACGCCCTGAATCCCCCATGCCCATGCTCTGTATACCCATGCCCATAACCCCACGTTTACGCCCTGAATCCCCCATGCCCATGCTCTGTATACCCATGCCCATAACCCCACGTTTACGCCCTGAATCCCCCATGCCCATGCTCTGTATAACCATGCCCACAAACTCACGTTTATGTCCTGTGTCCCTATGTCCATGTCTTGTATACCCATGCCCATAACCTCACGTTTATGTCCTGTATCTCCCATGTACATGCCCTGTATACCGATACCCATAAGCTCACGTTTATGTCCTGTATCCCCATGTACATGCCCTGTATACCCATGCCAAAACCCCACGTTTTATGTCCTGTATTCCCCATGTCCATGTCCTGTATACCCATGCCCAAAACCCCACGTTTTATGTCCTGTATCTCCCATGTACTTGCCCTGTATACCCATGCCTATAACCCCACGTTTATGTCCTGTATCTCCCATGTACTTGCCCTGTATACCCATGCCAATAACCTCACGTTTTATGTCCTGTATTCCCCATGTCCATGTCCTTTATACCCATGCCCATAACCTCACGTTTATGTCCTGTATCTCACATGTACTTGCCCTGTATACCCATGCCCAAAACCCCACGTTTTATGTCCTGTATTCCCCATGTCCATGTCCTTTATACCCATGCCCATAACCTCACGTTTATGTCCTGTATCTCCCATGTACTTGCCCTGTATACCCATGCCAATAAGGTCACGTGTATGTCCTGTATTCCCCATGTCCATGTCCTGTATACCCATGCCTATAACCCCACGTTTATGTCCTGTATCTCCCATGTACTTGCCCTGTATACCCATGCCTATAACCCCACGTTTATGTCCTGTATCTCCCATGTACTTGCCCTGTATACCCATGCCCAAAACCCCACGTTTTATGTCCTGTATTCCCCATGTCCATGTCCTTTATACTTATGCCCATAACCTCACGTTTATGTCCTGTATCTCCCATGTACTTGCCCTGTATACCCATGTCAATAAGGTCACGTGTATGTCCTGTATCCCCATGTCCATGTCCTGAATACCCATAACCTCACGTTCATGTCCTGTATCTCCCATGGCCATGCCCTGTATACCCATGCCCATAACCCCACGTTTGAGTCCTGTATACTCCATGTATATGCCCTGTATAACCATGCCCATAACAGCACGTTTATATCCTGTATTCCCGATGTCCAAGTCCATGCCCTGTATACCCATGCCCATAACCCCACGTTTGAGTCCTGTATACTCCATGTCCATGTCCTGTATACCCATGTCCATAAACGCCATGTATGAATGTTTTAGCAGTGTCACTGAAATCGCTTACTTTCTATATTGCTTAATTCTTATTGGATTTGTGTTTTTTACTGACCAAAAATACAACACTTTCTGTAAAGAAATTCAAATACAGTACTTCATAAAAACAAAACAAAATAATACATTTTTCATTACCGTAGATGTTAAATACTTAAAATTTCTTACACATGCAAATTATGAATAAAGATTTTAAATAGAGATTTAGGAACATTCATTCAGACAGGTACGGTGCCACAGAGATGACATGCACTACTTTTTTATCTCGTTCCCACGACTTACTAAGTCGTTGGAACGAGATACTTAGTCGTGGGAACGAGATAATAAGTCGTGGGAACGTGTAAGTTAAGTCGTGGGAACGAGATACTAACTCGAGGGATACGTAAGTCGTGGAAACGAGATAGTTAGCCAATCAAAATGCTTGCTTTATTCAGGCATGATTCGGTTCAAAGATGGCCGATGACAGAGAAAGCCTTATTAAGTTTTACTTTGAAACTGGGTTAACATATGCAGAAATGAGATTTGTTTTGAGAGAAAGGCATGGTAAAAGGCTATCTGTCAAACAGTTGCATAGAGTTTTACGTGTACTGGGGCTGCGACGAAGAATTTATTGAACTGTTGTGAACTTTATAACTAATGAAGTTGAGCGTTCTGGAAGTATGCACGGGTACCGGGTCATGCGAAAGCGTTGTATCGGTAGTGGTTTAAGGGTACGGGCCGACGATGTTGCAACCATTTTTCCTTCGAAAATACGATGCACAGGGTAAGTTTAAAACATACATTAAGTCGTACTTTAATATAATTTAATTTATTTTGAGCACTAACGGTAGTATACGACAGTTTTCGTAAAGTGCACAGTGGCAATCTGAAGTACGGTATCGCCGACCAAAAATGTTGGGCTAGTTCAAAAGATAAACTGAACTAGAAGTAACTGTGGAACATATGTCTGCTTTTTGTATCATACGTTACATATACACTCAAAATGGCGGATCCAGGATTTTTGGTTGGGGGTTGGGGGGGGGGGGTGTATCATGTTTTGTCAGAGCTACCAACATTGATAAATGCTTTAAGTGATATTTTTTATTGATAACACATGTTCTTCTTACGAACAAATAAAAACAAATCTACTGCTTTTTAAAAATTAAAAAAATAGTCTAAAAAATTCCCATGCAGGAACAGTTCTGCTCCGACCATCGATTCTGTTCCGTAAGCCTATACTTTACCACTGCAGCATGGCGAACTGAAATGAATTTTATTGTAATTAAAGTTGGTATCCGACAGTTTGCCTGTATTAAATAATCACTGTATATCCAGATTTATAGATAAGCATGATAAGTATTGTTTTTAAAAAGAGATATCAACGTAAGAGCTTTGGATTATAAAAGTAAGTAGTCAAGTGGATTTCTAACTAAAAAAAAAGCAAACTGTGCAGCGTGGCTCAGATAGGTAATATGTGTTTTCCATGAATAATGTGTTCTGCTTTACTGTTCGCATACATGTAAGACATCAGGGAACAGCATTTTGAGGGATCTTTTCAGGAAACAATACATTATTTGTAGTTTTTAGAACAAAATGTTGGTTCAAACTGTCGGATACCACCTTTTACGCACTTATAGCCATTTACATTAATCGGTATTGAAAGATTGAAAGAAGCTGACGGCTAGAAGGTTTCAAAAGACGGAATTACTTTACAGCTGTTCCCAACTTCATTCGGCACGTGGACGGCTATGAAAAGGTAAAACCGTACGGACAATGGATACATGGATGCACCCATGTGGGTTTTCTAGGAAAGTGATATGGCTTAATGTATACCTCACAAACAACAACCCAATATTTGTCGCTGGTTATTTCGTGGTTTCCCTAGACGAGTACGGAGGCGCACCAAATATAATACGATATAATAAGTCATTATATTATTGTAAAATAGGAGGTGAGATTCATATTGCCGATAATGTGTTGTACTCCCAGCCTGCCATATATAAATAAAATAAGTTGCTTGAAAAATTATAATTATATTCATTTATTATATCAATCAATCAAAAGTTTAGTCAATGCTTGCACCCTGTTGTAGATATGTATGTATATTTGATCCTTTTATCAGTAAAAACAAAAATAATGTAACAAAAGTCCACATATTTATATATCTACCCTCATACAAAATGCAAAAAAAAATCCTTTTCTGATTTCTGTAAGAAAATGGCCCAACCTACACATACAAATTATATATATATATATATATATATATATATATATATATATATATATATATATATATATATATATATATATATATATATATATATATATATATTCACTACATGTTTAAAACAGAGTGAAACTCTCAACTAACATAGCAGATTTAAATCTCTGAACAAACACATCGTATATGTCAAGAATAGGTAGTCTAAGTTTCAAACTGCATGTGTTGATGAGTGGGAACTCCTGTGTGGAGTCTTCAGTTGACAAATCCCCAGAGTGGCGGAATGTAATTGAGCGTTCAAATCCCAGTGGTGGTATCTCATCTAGACCAGTCAGGAATAAAAGAAGCTTTGGTGGAGTTTCCTCTTCTACAGCAATAAAAAGAGAGTTACATGGTGTGCACGATGCCTTAAGTAAAGCAGCCAAGGATAACTAAAACTGTAAAATTTTCTATCCAAAATATCCTTCAGCAAACATCTTTGCACAAATTAAAGATCCCCATTAGTCTGAATGCCCTTAAAATGGTTGAAAAACTGAAACTCATTGTTTTGTCCCTAAATAAATTATTCTGGCCTTAATCTGAGTTGATGATATCAATAAAACGATAAAAAAGTTCCCAAGATAGTTTACTTCTTACAAAAATTTGCAATATAAACAAGGTGAAAACGTATGGGCAATCGCGAAAGTTCAGTTATTCTTCGAGAAACTGTCTAGGATTTATATCTATCGCATTTGGGGACTAATTTAAATGCTCAAAATTTGTACATCTTTAAATGAAGAGCTATATTTTTGCATGGAATAGTTTTTGTCTGCTTTTATTCAGGTTATTTCAGATTAATGGGGTCTTTAAAAAGCCACAATAGTATAAACATTTTGTTTTAGTTGAATAGTACATACCAGTAACTTTTAAATGCATTGACTGACAAACTTCCACTAAAAACAGTTCATCATAACTACAGTATTTGTGTTAAAAATGTGTCTTTGTCCAAGGACAAATAACTCAATGACTGGACAGACACATGTTAAAATCGGCATGTCTGCCGTTTATAGTAGAAATATGTTTAAAATTTTCTCCCAGCGGTTGACAAAAAAGGAAAGCAAGGTTACTAAGAAAAGGTTAATCCTAGCAAGTCCAGAGTTTAAATGTTCTGGATAAAAGCTGTACCACTGCAATGCCTAAGCCAATACATGTGACAAATGTGTTATACACGTTTACATGTATTTGTAAAATATATTCTCAAATCATAAGGAGATAAGAAGTTTGCTCCAAAATCCATTAAAATACATGTAATGTCATCTTAACAACCTGGTGACTTTGATAATACCCATTCATATCCATTTTTCCCTCTTGTGACTGAATGGATGTCCTTCAGTCATCAAGAAACCAAAACATAATGCAGTCACTATTTTGGGTATACACAAATTATCTATTAACATCTATGAATTAAGTGACTGACCCTCCATGTCCACCACCATGTCCCTCCACCATGATACTGTCGCATCCTCCTTCCTTTTCCGATTACTGCCGTCTGAACTCATGGACGCTGGACTGACTATGCATAATTGAAAATATCCTCTGCTGTGAGGGCTTTCTTATGATAGACAAAGAAGGGCTTCATGGTGTCGCTGTGTTCCTTAATAGCAGACAAAAGACTCAATGTTCTAAGACCTTCAGAGAATCTAAAAATATTATGATCAGTGGCAATGTCACTGTGTTTGTTTGAATAGCAATATAACAAAATAAAATACATTTAAACTGTTTGCATTGGAAACAAATGTCTGTTGGTGCATCTTGGCAATCTCTGTGTTTTCTAAAACTTCCTGGGAAAGTTTATAAATACAGCAATTGTTGATGAGGTTGATAACATTTTATGTGAATAATTTTCAACAAACTAAAAAAGAACAATAGCAAAAAATAAAAATAAAATGACTGGGGGGCACCAGTGGCTGAGCAGATAGTCCCCATTTTATAACTTCACAGCTCTTTCACTGCGCGGGTTGTTCAAGAGAGAACTATAATGTTGGGAAGTTTTCCAGCTGCCCTGCAGTGCACAGTTCAAAGAAAATAAAACACTCTAAATAACGTTCAAACTTGCCACCTAGTCGCATACCAATTTTAATCCACCCACCTCTAATAGTTTTCTAAGTTATGATGGTCGCCAGTTTTTGACCTTTTTTAACTATTTCAGTGACCATAGTAAACATATTTTCAATTGCTGAGAGAAAACTAAATGATGTACATAATGTTCATTGCTGTATATTGCAACATATTGGCATATCATAATATTGACATAATATAATACTAGTATATTAGAAAGAGATATATTAAAGAATACTTTTGGAAATATCCAATTATACCAATAGGTAAATAAGAAAAGGTCCTATAAAAATTTTCACAGATATTTAAATTTTATCTACCAGTAGACAAAGGCAAACAAGGTAAATGCAAATGTGACAAAAACACAGAGACGAGACATAACACACATAAAGAAAAACTATCAGTTACCGCCTTGGAACGGTCAATCGGCGAAAGGGCCAACTGGGGTGCTTAAACCTGGTTTGTGGAGCGCTCCAACCTCGCACTTCCTGGAGGTTTTTCTAGCAAACAAACAGGGTAAATAACAACATCCCGTCATAGTGAAACAACTAACAGTAAGCACCTGCATCGGGAGTTAAAACAGATACAATAAACTTATATACATACATAATAACTAGTAATAAAATAAACTATAAACATATGTACAGTATGTACAGTAGATAAAAGCCTCGGCAATGTAAAAATAAAAATTCCAAACGAGAGATTAGTTTGAAATAAAACAGCCCAAGCGCATATATATTATAAGATATTATAAGAACAAATAAAACAGCCCAAGCGCTGATATATTATAAGATATAAGAACAGATAAAACAGCCCAAGCGCTGATATATTATACGATATTATAAGACCAAATAAAACAAACTTGTTCAGCTTTTAACCTCAGACAATAAAGAATTAAATATTAATATTGCAATGTTTGCTCAAAAGTCGTTTGAACTAAAAAAACATACTACTGTTACTATAACAACAGTTTGTTGACTTGATTCTCCCGCTGAATGTTTGTAAATAATAAAGAACACTATTGTGAAATTAAATACTTATTTATGTGTACTTATATTATTGCTTCTGTATTTTCTTTACATGCTGTATTAAAATTCTTGTGCATAATAACAGATTGTTATTATTGCCATAAATACTTTGCATTATTTTAAAGTTGTTATTTATGTTGTATAAGTTAACTTGATCGATTAATCTTGAAAATATGTAAGTACACCTTTTACCACAAGCCAATCCACGTATTTATTTGATGTGTACTGATTTTTGTGCTGTACATGTATAACTATGTAACTTGTTGTATATATTGTGTACACCTAGCTTATAGCTATATGTATTTTGAAATAAAAATCTAAACTCTAAAACTCCAGTTTTATTCACGTAGCTTAAACAGTTTTTAATTATCACAGGATCCAGATTTCAACAAACGGCTGGACAGAAAGACAATCAAATGGACAGAGAGAAAACAAAATGGTGTGCATATTGTACAGATTGCCACCTTTTAACATACAAAGTTTCATGCACCTAGTTTAAATAGTTTGTAGGTTATCACAGAATACAGACTCTTGGACCAATGAAGAAATATACTTACTGATCATATGCAGGTTTCAAATTCTCAATGACCAGGTACTGGCACAATACCTTCACAAGCTGATCTCTTTGGTCGGGTTTTCCAAGTAGTGATGTATTCCCGGACACACGAACAATACACTCCACTGACTAAACAGTCTCATAAAACTCGTTTGCAGTAGTTGATGTAGCAATCTAGAATAATATTAAATAAGGTACACATATTGGGCTTATCACAAATGTATTAAAAGTAAAAATAATAAAGACTGCAGTGCAATTTGCACTTAAACAGCCACCTGTATATCTCATGAACCTATCTGTTATGGCCAGTACTAGGTCCGACCAATGGAAATCCCCTTATCTTCTTCTTCTTCAAGTGCCAGGTCTGGATATCCACTCTTCTCTGTGATAGGCTTTTCGGATAAAATCACTGATGGTGGACCCTCCTTTGGTAAACTTTTTGAGGGTATCTGTGTATTTTGTCTTCTGTCTTCCTCTGTCTCTCACACCGCAGATCTTCCCACAGAGGAGTTCATTCTCTATTTCATCCGCTCTGATAACATGTCCAAAGAAATTGAGTTGTCTTTTTCCGATCGTTTTCATCAAAGACCTCGAATATCTTGCAAGTTTCATGACTTTATCGTTACTTTTCCTTTCAGTCCATGAAATTTTCATGATTCGTCTAATGAACCACATCTCTGCTGCCTCCAATCTGCCTTGTATATCAGGTGTCATTGTCCAGCACTCACATCCATACAGGAGAATGGACCAAACATATGCTTTGAGGGTGTTAAACTTTTTTTGCAGGGTGATGTTTCTATTTGTAAACACAGATTTCATCTTGGTAAAGGTGTCCTTTGATATAGCTATTCCTCTTTTTTATTTCTTTGTCACATTTGGCATCAGGAGTTAAAGTGAAACCAAGATATTTGAATGTTTCTACTTGCTTTATGTGTTCTCCCTTGAATGTTACATTTCAAGCTAGTTTTGACGATTTTTTCGAGATGACCATGCACTCTGTCTTTTTTGCATTTAACTGCAGTCCTTTGTTTTCACTTTCCTCTGTGACCGTATGTAGGATGTCTTGCAACTTTTCCTCTGAATCGGCAATTAGAACTGTGTCGTCGGCATAACGTAAGTTATTTACATTGCGTCCTCCAACTTTTACTCCTTCCTTATGCTCGATATTTCTCAAAATCATCTCACTGTATTAGTTGAAAAGATCTGGTGGAAAAACACATCCTTGCCTGACTCCTCTTTTGACCGGTTTATACTCATCGAATCACCGTCTACTCGTATTGCGGCTTCCTGCTCCCAATAAAGGTTTCTGATGACTCTAAGGTCTTTGCCATCAATGTTCAAACTCTGCAGAATGTCAAACAGATCAGAATGTTTAACTTTATCAAATGCTTTTGAATAATCAATGAAGCACAGATATAAGTCTTTCTGTACTTCTACCGCCCTTTCCATTAGCATCCTGAGAGAAAATATGGCGTTACTTGTACCCTTGTCTGTCTTATATTCGAATTGAGTTTCAGAGATTTCAGGCAAGATCTTGCACCTTATTCTGTACATAATCACCTTTAAATTGCACCAGTTATTCAGCATGATCACTCCTAATGCGGTTAACGGCCACTAAATTTTAGTCCAAAAGGTAAACTTGTGTACTATCTACAATTAGAATACATAAACACAATTCTCTGCAATCATAATAAGGTGTGTAAAATACAAGCACCAGTAAATGTTTACAACACAAATATATGAAAAGGGTCTGACAATCAATACACATGTATAAAAAGTTAAAAGGTTTTACTATGTAAATAGCGCATAGTCGTGTATTATTATAAGCATTGGTGATGAAGTCATTTACCAAGTGTTACATAATGTGTACCTAAGAATGTTACAGTATTGGTTAAATATAACTGTTGCATTTACTCTGTTCATATTCTAATTAAGTGTTCATGCTTATATGTATCGCAAAAGTAATGGTTATATTCAACAGAAGCAAAATCTGAACATTAGTTAAGATTTTGTCACATTTTCTAAGCAACTCACATTTATTGCCACACAAATACATTAATTTTAAAGATTATGTGTGACAGAAGAAAATCTTCCATATACAAAAAGAAATGGCTGAGTAGTACAAAATCCAATATTTATAATTATATATAATTATTTACTCAACGTCATGTAGACACTGAGTTATCATTATGGCTGAACAAACATTGAACCTGGACACAGTGGTCACCTGTCTGTAGTGGTCACCTGACTATGATTGATTGTCACATACATAATCAGGTGAGTATATTGCAGGATACTGTACTATGGTTGCTTGTCACATACATAATCAGGTGAGTATATTGCAGGATACTGTACTATGGTTGCTTGTCACATACACAATCAGGTGAGTATGTTGCAGGATACCGTACTAGGGTTGTTGGTCAAATACACAATCAGGTGGGTATATTGCAGGATACTGTACTATGGTTGCTTGTTATATACATAATCAGGTGAGTATGTTGCAGGATACCGTACTAGGACTGCTTGTCACATACATAATCAGGTGAGTATATTGCAGGATACCGTACTAGGACTGCTTGTCACATACATAATTAGGTGAGTATGTTGCAGGATACTGTATTATGTTGCTTGTCATATACATAATCAGGTAAGTATGTAGCAGAATACTGTAGTATGGTTGCTTGTCATATACATAATCAGATGAGTATGTTGCAGGATACTGTATTATGGTTGCTTGTCATATACATAATCAGTTGAGTATGTTGCAGGATACTGTACTAGGGTTGCTTGTCATATACATAATCAGTTGAGTATGTTGCAGGATACTGTACTAGGGTTGCTTGTCACATACATAATCATGTGAGTATATTGCAGGATACCGTACTAGGGTTGCTTGTCGCATACATAATCAGATGAGTATGTGCCATGATACAGTACTAGGGCTACATGTATATGCATGAAACCCAAAGAAGTGTTTGTTTATTTATTGGGTTTATCGTCCCACCAACAGTATTTCAGTTATCTGGAGACGGTGTCCACTTGAAGCAGCCGCGAACACCTGGCATGATACAACACCCAGTCACATTATCCTGACACCGGGCCAACCAGTCGTGAAACTACCCTTTTATTTGCTTGAGCGTTAGCAAGGGAACTATACCACAACCATTTTTAACGACTTTGGTATGTCGCGGCCCGGGATCGAACCCGGGGCCTCCCGTACCTGGAGCCGACGCTCTACCGATTGCGCTACCAGGTCCGGCCCAAAGAAGTGCGCTATGTTTATAATTCAATGAGTTTGAAACAACATTCAGTCAGGAGTAAGGGTATCTTATATGTAAACTTTATAAGAATAATAATAATAATAATAATTATTATTATTATTATTATTATTATTATTTAACGAAGGTAACTCATAGGCCATATACATACAAAATACCTATACATTTTTTGCAACAGCGATTTTCGTCAACAATGCGAATGCATATATTACTTTTCAAGAAACAAGATTGTAATTTGAATTGTAAATAGAAGCACGAATGAAGATGAGAATGTAAAGAGGATGAGACTTATCAATAGAATATTACTGAAACAGATACAGAATGATGAAGATTTAAATAAATATCAAGTGCACGTATATATAAACATCGCCAAAATGTGCTCTTTGTCAAGACTTATCTGTATGTTTACCGCTTATTATATTTTAATGCCACTTTCTAATTGGTTGCAAATCAGCTGGAAATGGCGGTAGCGGTAGATTCGCCGACTTGTTACTGATTTGCCTCTCACTGCGTGGGAAGGTCTTCCAGCTGACTTGCGGTCTGGGGTCTTCCCTCACAAAAATAGTTGGACTTCGCTGTACTGACAGTACGTAGTCGCTGCGGTTTAGTTAAAAATAAAATAAAATAGAAATCAGCTGGTTTGGAAAGCCGTTTGACCCTTCACCCCCCACCACCCACCACGCGCATTTGTTTATGTTTTTGTTTTGGTGTTGTTGTGTTTGTTGTTGTTGTTGTAGTTGTTTTTTGTTGTTTCATATGAAAATGTCACATGTCGTATCCTACTTTTACGATCGTGTTAAGTCTTTCTTTGAAACATATCTACCCCAAACATTAAAAACTAAAGTAAATATTATAAATATGCACCCGAATATTGTAAAAAATACCCTGAGTCTAATTTCCATTTAAAAAACCCTCCTGTAAAGTAAACCCTAGTTCCTGTTCCCATCAGTTCAAGATGTATTCTTACCCCCGTTTCAAAATGCTATTCTAAGTCGAAAATTTACCATAATCCTTGGTATTTTAATGGTATCAGGAATGTTTCTTGTGATAACCAGTGAGAGCTATACATGCTCTACTCAGTAAAGTCCGTAATTATTATTGATGCCTGCTTCCGGAAGAGTAAGAGGCTATAAGATACAGACTATAGTTAGTTAATTCTTGGTTCAAAAAAAGGTTAAAGAGGAGATGAGTGTAATGGAAATGGTCTCACAAATGCTGTTTAGTCATTTTTGTTTTTTCTTTATTTCTCGCCACTTTGTAAATTATAAAACCCCATTAGACCACTGTTAGACAACAATGTAGATCCCAAGGTGTTAACATCTACACAATGAAACAACACGCCAGGTAGGACAGGTAAAAATCACCACACTCACCATGCCTGTAGACCGTACCCAGTACACACGATCTGCACGTGGTGTTATTGTAACACAGGTAATTTTGACAGAGTTTCTGAAAAGGAAAAAAATGGCTGGTGGTGGATGTTTGGTTGTTGAATCGAGAGTTCAAAGCGATAGTTTAAAACATATTTTGAACACGACCTCCTTACACAGACTTTGATACTGATGTAAGTGACCTGTTTCTTCATTTAATACATTTTAAAAGCATGCTGGGACACGCATTTTTATGGGCTCCAGTATTAGGGGATGTTGACACTAGAATGCATGGATTTGAATTTACTAAAAAGCATACAAATCGTGAACGGCTTTCTTGGTTTTTATTCCTGGATAGCTTAGGACTTTTATATCTTATTTTGATGGTATTATTACGTTATATGGCCAGTTTTGCCTGTGTTTTATGATATTTTAAAATATAAATATTAAAGTCGATTAATCAATATGACTCGATTTGTCTACTTTTTAAAATTATGATCTTAAGTTTGTTTGCTTTTTAATATAAAAAGTTGTTTATTGTGTACAATCAGGGTTGTCTACTTATAAGGGATTTTCGGTATATAAAAACATAAAAAGCAAAACCGGTTTGTTTGTTTTAGGAGCCTTTTAAATTATAAATTTTAAAATCTTTTGATTTAAATGACCAGCTTTGTCTGCTTTTTAGTACATTATGAATTATTTTAAAGTATTTTAATGTAAAAAGCCTGCTTTGTCTTTAACGTATTGATACTAAAGTATTCTTTAGTGTAAGACCAAGTTTGTCTGCTTTTTAGTGTTTATAAAGATGTTCAATTCTAATATTAAAGCATTATAATACATAAGGCCAGGTTTGTCTGGGTTTTTTTTAATAATTGTAAATACTGGTATTAGTCTTTTAATACAATAGGCCAGGTTTGTCTTCTTTTTAGTGATTTTAAATACTGATATTAAAGTATTTTGAATAGGTAAATGAGAAAAGGTCCTATCAAAATTTTCACAGATATTAAAATTTTATCTACCTGTAGACAAAGTCAAACAAGGTAAATGTAAATGTTACAAAAACACAGAGACGAGACATAACACACAAAAAAACATCAGTTACTGCCTTGGAAGAATTAGGCCAGGTTTGTATGCTTTTTTAGTGATTTTAAATACTAATTTTAAAGTATGTTTATATATTAGGCCAGGTTTGTCTGCTGTTTAGTGATTTTAAGTACTGATATTAAAGTATTAAATACATTAGGCCTGGTTTGTCTGCTTTTTAGTGATTTTAAATACTGATATTAAAATAGTTTAATGGATATGGCCAGATCTGCTTTTTAGTGTTATTTTTTCAATATAAAAACTGTAAAAGCTGTTATTGTAAATTGCAAGCTCTTTCTGCATTTTAGTGCTTTAATACCATTAAGTATATGTCCAAAATGGGCAAGAAGTTGTAAATATGTCAAGTATTTATGTCAGTCATAAACAATACCTGATTGACAAGTGATGCAATAATTTACATATAAATGAAGTGTGGGTTGTCTAGTTCTGTTTAACAATTGTTTACGAGGCACTATGAGTATTGCAACATATACATTAAACTTAGGGGGAAAAAGGCACAGGATAAAGGTATTCATATGCCAGTCAAATGTAAAAGTTACAACAAAACTGTCACTATATAAAATAGAGAAAATATATGTCCTGCAATTTTGAAAAAGTGTGATTAAGTCGCTTTAATGAAAACACTCATGTTTGTATGTTTAATTTGACCTTTTTTTTAACTTTTAAGCTCTACTTTTATGTAGAATTTTAAATTGTACAAGTCAGTATTTGCTACAATCTTTTTAATGATACTTTTATCTGCACTATGATCATGAATTGATAAAAGCATTTTTTTCTTGACAGACAATGACAATGCTTTATTTTTCAATGACTAGCTTTCCATCCATTTTAGGGCATACTTTATCACTTATTGTTTGTATGTTAAGGTATACTTTTGATAAAAAACGCGCAATGAAAATTTCGAAACATGTTTTAAAAGTCATTTTCTTTGTAAAATTGTTTAGGCCAAAACGATAAGACTACTTCAAAGCCCAAAATATTTTTGTGCATTTTAATCCGAAAGAGAGATAAAGAGTTATTCAAAACTTCAACAAACTTCTCTGCTGCAAAATGTAAGTGCAAACCAAACAATACCAACATTAACTTTCAAACAATCTAACAAATTATTATCTGGACTGTGCAAAAATGCAACAACTGATTAGCAGGCTAAAACGTCTGCCATGAATTAAGTCATAAACAAGGACAGCAAAGAGTGTGTGTAATTTAACAATACAAAAAAAAACATTTTCTGGAAATAGTTGACAAAACTGGCCTCAGATATAAAAAGTTAATAAAGCACAGAAAAATGATCTTATACAGAAAATGATCATAATAATCGTTAAATAAATTGGGAAACAAAAGAGACAAAAGTGGTTGATTTAAATTGTACATCCTATCACCAGATTAAAATTATGTGAAGATGTTATCTTTCAGAAGATTGCATTGAATTTAGGTAGGGAGAATGAAACCCGTTGCTATAGTTTTCAGTTAATTTACTTTTTATTATAAGCCATTTGAAGCCCAAAAGTAAAGAACAGGCCTGAACCTATGCAAAAGTACAAGTAATGTGGTTCTACGCCTGCATGTACTTATGCTTAATAACTTTGACCCAGTCAGTTCAAGAAATTAAAAGACAAGATGGCATGGTTCTGCTTTACAGTTGTTTTAAGAAGAGAAAAGCAGATAAGCGTGATAGAGTCTGTAAAAGTCTTTAAATCTTAAAACTACAAAACTATATTTACTCATAAAATAACTATTCCTTTCATTACAGCCATTTAAAAGACACACATAGCACATAGTAAGCAACATTATAATACCTTAAAAATATTTATCTGAAGAAAAAAGACAATAGCAAAAAATGCCATGAAGAAAACTTACCCAAAAAAACAACAGGATATATTGATGATTATCAAATAGACATACAAAATGATACCTCATACAATTTATTTTCTCTTGACATAAAAGTTTTCAACATTTTCTAAAAATGTAGTTAAATGCAGGCAAAACTAAGTATGCATTGAAAGAAATTTAACTTTCTGTTGCATGAAAGAGCAGATACAACTTGCCAGGGATGGTTAATGAATTGACTTTGTAATATAAAATATAAATATGGTAAAATAATATTTTAATAATAAATGCACTGAAAATCAGACAAAAATTTTCAGGTAGATTGAAGGGCTTTAAAAACTCTGTACTACCAAGATACAATTAACCAACGAAATGTTAAACTACCTTAGACTTTAAAATCAACTAAAGAGCAGAAACAATACATTATTAGACTTTAAACTCTGTTTTGTCTAAATATATATTGTAATCCTAAAAAGAACAGATGAAAGTAGACAGGTGCAATAAATGAGCTACAACAAAATTATTTAAAAAAGCTCTAAAAAGCTTACAAAACTAGCTAGATACATTGAGGACTATACAATGTATTATATGGTTAAAGGTCATTTAACAGACAATATTAGCCTAGGTTAATTTCAGGGCTTTAAAGTTGATATTAAAAAATGCACTAAAAGCAGACAAAACGTGTGAATTAAAGGGCTATAAATTTATATAAATATATTAAAATTCAGACAAGTTAATTCAGGTTCATTAAGGTCTCTACAATGTAATTTATATTTTAAACAAAATCTAAAGAGGCAGCCAAAATTAGACGTATACCTTAGATGCTATATAATTAAATTTATATTTTAAAAATGCACTAAAATGCAGACTATGTTTTCAAAGCTACCCAGCAATAATTTTACTGAACTGGAGTAATGCCTTGTATTTTTATTTATTAACTTGGATAATGTGCATTTTAAAAGCAAAACTGCACTGAAATATATGTACAGAATGTGATTTCATAGTAATTCAACCTCAGAAAGTATACATATTTTCCATCAAAATGTACAGTTTTTGCATTAATTGTATCTGTCAACTTTTGGTGAAATCAGGCAATTGTCTGCTATCTAGTGCTAACCAATGAGAGAATTGAACTACATGTCTGTCTATCTATCCATAAATTAGCACTTATGAATATTTATAAATTTTAATGAGAATCTTAAAATAGACTTTATTTTTTAAAAGTTGATTAGATTCTTGTCATTTAAAAGCAATTTTCAAACAAACTCAACAGTTTGTGTTGTTGTTTTTTCCAGTTATATACATGCCTTAACTTGTCTAACACATGTTGGTCTAAGTTTCATATGATTTGGTTGATTTTGCGATTTTTTTTAAAGATTTTTTTAAATTTATTTTCATCCAAATTTTGCTTTTTCAATCTTAATGCATAATTTTACATTCACTCCACTTTCTAAATTATAAAGCTCCTTAGACCACGGTCACAAGAATGTAGATCCCGAGGTGTTAACATCTACACAATGCAACACAACACACCAGGTAGGACAGGTAAAAATCACCACCACTCACCATGCATTTAGACCGTACCCAGTACACACGATTTGCACGTGATGTTATTGTGATAGAGTTTACGAGAAGGAAAAAAATGGCTGGTGGTGGATGTTTGGTTGTTGAATCGAGAGTTCAAAGCGATAGTTTAAAAATATTTTTAACACGACCTCCTCGCATAGACTTCGATACTCATGTAAGTGATCTGTTTCTTCATTTAATACACTTTAAAAGCATGATGGGACGCGCATTTGTATGGGCTCCCGTATTCGGTGATGTTGACACTAGATTGCAGACATTTGAATGTACAAAAAAGTAAACAAATCGTGTACGGCTTTCTTGTTTCTTATTCTTACTAAGGTTAGCACTTTTATATCTTATTTTGGTGGTATAATAGCTTACAAACCGGATTAAAATTAAAAACTGTTGAACTTTTTTTTAATAAATTGTTTGTATTTTTTTTTATGGTTTTTAATTCACTTAAACTTTGGTTGTTGACTTACTCCGCGTGTAAAGCTGAATGTCATACATCTACATGTGTACTTATTTGTCTGCTTTTTAGAACATTGCAAAGTTTTAATTCTTTAAATGTATATGCTTATTATGGTGTTGTTGTTGCTTTTAGTGCAATTTAAAATATTTTAAAGTTCCTTAAAGTTTATATTTTAATTTGTAATAAAAGCAGACAACCTGGCATATTGCAATAAAGTCAATTACGTTATATGGCCAGTTTTGCCTATGTTTTATGATATTTTAAAAAATAAATATTAAAGTTGATTAATCAATATGACTTGGTTTGTCTGCTTTTCAAAATTATAATCTTAAAGTTTTTTTTTATTTATATGTCAAAGTTTGTCTGCTTTTTAATATAAAAAGTTGTTTATTGTATACAACCAGGGTTGTCTGCTTATAAGGGATTTTCGGTATATAAAAACACCAAAAGCGAAATCTTTATGACACGGTTTGTTTGTTTTAGGAGCCTTTTAAATTATAAATTTTAAAATCTTTTAATTTATATGACCAGCTTTGTCTGCTTTTTAGTACATTTTAAAATATTTTTAAGTAGTTTGATGTATACTAGCCTGCTTTGTCTGTAAGGTATTGATACTAAAGTATTGTTATGTGTAAGACTAAGTTTGTCTGCCTTTTAGTGTTTATAAAGATTTGATAATTCTAATATTAAAGTATTTTAATATATTAGCCAGGTTTGTCTGCTATTTAGTGATTTTAAATACTGATATTGAATGTATTTTAATACACTAGGCCTGATTTGTCTGGCTTTTAGCGATTTTAAATACTGATATTAGAAATTTTTATTACATTTGGCCAGGTTTGTCTACTTTTATTCAGAATTTTAAATTGTACTAAATTTCAACATACTATTCTGAAATTTAGGTGCAAACCAAACAATGCCAATAGTAACTTTCAAACAATTTAACAGATTATTATCTGAACAGTGCAAAAATTATGCACCGAGTATCAAGCTAACACCACCATGAATTAAGTCATAAACAAGGACAGTAAAGAGTGTGTGTAATTTAACAATACAACAAAACACATTTTCTGGAAATAGTAGACAAAACTGGCCTCAGACATAAAAAAGTTTAGTTATATAAAGCACACAAAAAATATAACAGAAAATAATCATAGTAATAGTTGAATAAATTGGAAATTGATGTTATCTTTCAATGATTGCATTTAATTTAGGTAGGGCAGAATAAAAACCATTGCTTTAGTTTTCAATTATTTACTTTTCTATTGTAAGCCATTTGAAGCCCTTAAGTACAGAATAGGTCTGAACTATGCTATAGTACAAGTAATGAGGTTCTACACCTCATGTCCTTATGCTTAATAACTGTGACAGAGACAGTTAAAAAAATAAAAGACAAGATGCCATGGTTCTACTTAACAGTTGTTATAAAAAGAGAAAAGCAGATAAGCATGATAGTGTCTATAAAAGGCTTTAAATCTTAAAACTGCAAAACTATGTTTACTCATAAAATAACTATTTTTTATCATTACAGCCATTTAAGGACAAACCAAGTAAGCAACATTAAAACAATTTAAAAATATTTTTTCTGAAAAAAAAAAGAAAAGACAATAACAGAAAATGCCATAGGAAGGAAACCTACCTAAAACACAACAGGATATATTTATGATTATCAAACAAAACATACAAAATGATACCAGATTCAATTTTTATTTTTACATAAGAGATTTAAACATCTAAAATGTTCTTCAAGTCAGGCAAAACTAAGCATGCATTGAAAAAAAAACGTTCTATTGCATGAAAGAGCAGATACAACTTGCCAGGGATTGTTAAAGAATTTAAATTTTTTAATATAAAATATAAATAAGGTACAATAGTAATATTTTAATAATTTATGCACTAAAAAGCAGGACAAAACTATTCAGGTAGATTGAAGGGCTTTAAAAACTCTGTACAACCAAGATACTATGAACTAAGGAATATTAAACTACCTTGTATTTAAAAATCAATTAAGCAACACATTATTAGACTTAAAACTCTAAAATTTTGTCTTTAAATATTTTTAATCCTGAAAATCAGATGAAACTAGGCAGGTATAATAAATGAGCTACAAAAGATTTTATTTTAGGAAAGCTCTGAAATGCTCAGAAAAGTAGGTACATTGAGGACTATACAATTTATTATATGGTTAATGGCCATTTAACAGACTATATTAGCTAGGTAAATTTAAGGGCTATCAGAGCTCCAGATAACGGTCATATTGTCGTAAATACGACTTTTTTAATATTAATAACGAAATTACTTTTCAATTACAGTCGTATAAAAACAAAATAAGAAAAGCTATAAAGAATTTCAAAATCCGACTAAGTCTTTTTTATTCTTCTCTCCATTTATACATAAAGCGATCATTATCTAGGGGAAAGTAAGCAGTAGGCATAGCTAAACTTTGTCTAGTTCCCTGCCTACTATCATGTAGTTATACGTCGATAACGTCATAAACTGTGACTTGGTTTACAATTCAACTTTATTTACATGCGCAATGAATTTTCCAATATAAACTGAAAACCCTACAACTGATTACATCTAAACATCATGGCTTCCCTTTTTTAAAACTACTATTGTAATGTTTAATAATTAAATCCTCAGAGCTAGTAGTTACAGTACTAATTAATTTTCCTGTTAAGAATTTTTGTCTGGAAACAGGTAGTTATTTTAAGAATTTCATAAAACCTTATCTGGAGCACTGGGCTAAGTTTCATATGATTTGGTTCATTTTATTTATTTTCATGCAAATTTTCGTTTTTCAATCTAAATGCATAATTTGGCTAGAAGTCTGGTTATAACTAACCATAACTTTAAAGAATACTTTTTGTATCATTCTTTAAGGGGAGGTTATCACTAAACTTAGATTTAAAATAAATAATTATGCAAATTAGCCTGCATGAATCACATATCTTAATGAGAATCTGAAGAATAGACTTCATTTTTGAAAAGTTGATTAAATTCTTTTTATTTAAAAGCAATTTTCAAACAAACTCAACAGTTTTTTTAAGTTATATAGATACCCCTACTAGTGTAATACATGTTGGTCTAAGTTTCATATAATTTGGTGACTTTTTTATGATTTTTTAAAAATTTTCATTTAGATTTTGTTCATTCAATCTTAATGCCCAATTTGGTTAGAAGTCTGCTTATAGCTACATATAGCCATAACATTGAATAATAGTTTTTAATATCATTCCTTACGTGGAGGCTATCACTAAATTTAGATTTAAAATGATTAATTATATAAATGAGCCAACATGAATATTCATACATATTATTGAGAATCTAAAGATAGGTGGAGGACATGATTCTGTATGAGATCAAGGATGATGGTGAGAAGGAGGGCTGGTTAGCTGATGTATCCCTTGATATGTAGGATAATTATATAAGTATGTTATTTATTATAGATTCATAAGATAAGATCGATTTTTATGATAGTGAATTATATCGACATATTTGCAATCTATATTTCTTTCAGAGGCTGCTCTTTTAACTCCAGTTTTCTTTTTTAAATTATTGCTTATCTGGTACATGAAGCTGTGTAAGTAGGTCTTTGTAACACCTGGTTTATCTCTGTTCTGCAGTGGCCGGGAGATCAAGACCCTGTTACAGAAGGTGGAGGACATGATTCTGTGTAAAATCGAGGATGATGTTGAGATGGAGGAGGAGACACCATGAACTTCATGGAGCTGTTCAAGAAACCTGGTGAGGAGGAGGAGGGAGAGGAGAAGAAGAAAGAGGGGGTCAAAGTTAAGGATACCAGCAATTTAAGTAGTGTTTCTTCATAATGTGTAGATTGTGTGTTTAATGTAACTCTTAAAGAGGGGAATATGGGCACCCTTGACGTAGTGGTAGAGTCATTGATTTGTAACACCTCAGACTGCTGCATGGGTTTGAGTCCAGTTCAGAGCGAGGGACTTATTGTGGAAAGGTCTTCCAGCTGAATTGCAGTGTGCCAGTGGTTTTACCCAAACATTTGTCTGGGGTCTTTCTCCACCAAATAGCTGGACATCGCTATAATGATCATAAATGGTCGCTCAATATGTATTTAAAAAAATAAATAAAAGAAGCCCAACTGGTTAGAGTCACTGACTTGTAACTCCTCAGCCCCTTCAGCAGTTTGAGTCCCAGATGTAATAAAGACTCGTATTCACCAGCTATTCTTAAGTATGCTCAAGTCATGGATTTCAATCCACAATATCTTCATTATGTATTAAGCTACATGTCTGTATTTTTGCATGACACTTCAACCTTGCTTCTTTCAGCTTAAAATCACATTGAAACTTTATAAATGAGCTTATTTTAGTTGGTATAAAAATTGAGACTTGGGCTTAAGTCATGGCTAGGCTTAAGAATGGTTAGTGAATACGGACCAAAAACTTTGAAGCGGGGAGATCTTTCAGTTAACCTGCAGAACACCAATGGTTCTACTCAGACATTAAACTGGGGGCCTTCTTCATCCAATACTAGCAGGGCGTCACCATCATGATCTTAATTGTGTGGAAGTGATGTATCTAAACCCAAAACTAGTAGTTAAAGTGATACTAGCCAGTGAGTACTAAGGGTTCTTTTAGTAAAACTGGACTAACTGCTTAATTCTATTTAAAATATTTTAAGTTATACAATAATTGGTTTCAAATTATTTGATAATTCCACGTCTTATAAATGATTCCTTTATTGTCTAATGGTAATTTTGATGAAATCCAGTTAAGAGACTCAGGTGGTAGAGCATTCGGCTTGCAGGATCGGGAGGTCGTAGGTTCAAACCCCAGGCCAGGGTCAAACCAAAGACTTTAAAGTTGGTAGTAGTGGCTTCCCTCCTAACACTCGGGGCTAAGGGGACAGCATTACGCCTGACTCGTTGGTGACAGTATAATGGACCGGCTGGGTTCAGTCCCTGGGCACCGTATAAGTTCCCCTGTGTTATAATGATATAAATGTCACTGCAAAGTATCAGCGAAAATGCTGGCTAATCCATCCAATCATCCAGTTGAGAGAGTCTTTGAGTTCGAACCCCACACCAACCACTAGATATTAGCCATGAAAAAAGACAATTTATTGTACATTGCTTAAATAAGATACTATCCCAGTTTTGGTTTTACCCAGGAAGTAGGCAGTCAAGGAAGATAACAGAGGGAGGAAAAGTTGACTATATAAATACATGTTCAAAGATATCTGTATATATAACTAGTTACATATATGTTTCACTCCAGACGTGTCCAGATTCAGAAGCTAGATGACCATGGCCACGCTGCAGTGACCACACACAGTCTGGCAGCATATGTATCGTGTCTCAATGACGACCACCTGCATCGCTTTACACCTGCGAATTCTGGCTCGGCAAGATGTTTAGGTAATGACAGATATAATTTAAATTAATCTCTTTAAGGTTATTACAGGTGTTGTTTGTAAAATTAATTTGATTTAATATGTCATTACCAGGTTATACAAGGCTCAAATTTACAATATATATATATTTATATATATATTTATGTATGCAATATACAATATATATTGTTTTCTTATAAACTCAGGCATGAGACAAAAAATTAACTAATGCCATCTTGAATATGAGTTCAAAATCATCATTTAAAAGTCTTACTTACTTGTGCTTATATATTTTTATACAGAAGGAGAAGTCCATAAAATAGAAATTTTGCTTTTACCTCAGTCATGTTATTTAATATTTGGATGAATTATATCACAGACAATAACACCGGTACTGAAAAGCTCCTGTGTTTAAAATCGCCATGTAATAACAGCTCCAGGACTGATCAGTTTTAGCCTGTATCAAGACCATGTCTCTGGGATGGAATCGTAATAATTTTTTATAAAATCTAAATGATTACTTATGTAAAACAGGTTTGGCGAGTGTGGAACATTCTACCATGATGAGGTCAAGGAGGGGCTGATACGTGTGTGTCCACTGGCCCTGCACCAGAAGTATGTGACAGAGCGGTTTGAGGTGCTCTTCTCCCGTCCACCTGTGATCTACCTGAGAGCTGCCACCCCACCTGGTCTACCACACTACATCTGTCTACAGGTGAGAGAGCCCTTTTTACATAGCAGCAACATAATTATAGTCATAAAAGAGATGTCCATTTTTGGTGAAAAAAGGCCCTCAAAAACATCTTTACATAACTACTGGTGTGCTGAAAGACCTCCTCTTGGCTCTAACGGGACTTGAAGGAGTTACAGTTCTGGAACTGTAATGGTTGTCACACAATATGATTTATGTACAGTACGATTACATTTGATGTACGATACCATGTACATATTTTACATGATACCATACACATTGCGGTTTGATACCATACACGATATGCTTTACAATAGAAAATCTACATGTTACACTGCAATACGATGTACACTTCGATACAACATACTGAACAGTTAACGTTTACTTCACGTTACACGAAATACCATACCAAATGCTTCATGTTATTGTGAAAAAGGTAAAGGTTCAACTCAGCCTATTTAGACTGTAAAAACTCAGCATAGTCCAAATTGTTCTGCCCTATTCAGCCTACTTCCAGCGCATGTAGCTGGTAATGTTTTTCACACCTTTCAAATGAGACAATACAACTATTTCGTCTAAATGGTTAAATGTGTAGGCAAAGGATAAGTGAAACCAATATGATACCCAGCTTAAACATTGTACAAGTATGTAAAAATGCTAAGATAAATTAATTTAAATCTGTATTTTATTAACATTCTTACACCACTCTTCTATACACGTATATTCAGATTTGCTACACCTATTCGGTGCATTCATATTTGCATTTAACTGAAGTGAAATTAATATTTAATACTTAATATAAAGCACTAATTAAATTTACAATTCGGTATGGTGTAGAATCATATGCGTCGACTGGAAAAACAACTACATTGCTTGACAAACTACAATGATTTCAAAACAGAGCTATTAAAATGATATTAGGGGAACACCACTACTCACGCACAGAACAAATACATGCAGCTGATAGGAGAACATAAATAACATACTAAATAGAAATGCACAGCTTAAGGTACTGGACCCCCTTAATTAGACTATGAAATCCATTAATCACAAATAAAGATATATTTAACAGAGTAGGAGAGTAGCCAAGCCAACTAACAGAACCATACACACAAAGGATCATTATGTTATTATGAGACAAAATGGGACAGCTGACCAATTAACACCTCAAGTTAATTTGTTCTATGTTGGGATCAAATATATTAACATAAAACAAATTTTGTGAATGTAATCGATAAGAACAGAACAGAACAGTTTTATTTTTTTCTCAGTGGGATACATAGTACATAGTTGTAAGATAATTACAATCAATGTTACTGTCACTGATCATCAAGATTTTTCAAAACCACATACTAACACAGACACAAACGCATGCACGCATGCTTGTACACTAATACATACACACGCACTCAATCGCACCCACCAAAAATGTAAAAGACACACAAACACGCCTCACACCACTTCACACACCCCACGCTTACGAACAGTGTAGCTGGAAACATGCAATGTTACAATATGTAAGAGTTTATTATAATATTATCATTTATCAATACCTTGTATTTTCAGTTATAACATAAAAATCCCCCCCAAAAAGAAAAAGGAAAAAAATGGGAATATTTTAATCAAGATAATCTTATTGTGTGAGAATAATGCTGTTCTTTCAATATTCTAAAGCTTGTTTAATATATTTTGCAATATTTATCAATACTTCCTTTTTATCAGAATTTAACATCTCACAAAATTTAATAAAACTTGGTTTTATGTAGAATTTTCTATATAAAAAGCATTTTCTGATTTCATTGCAAGCTGGACAGATAAAAAAGAAATGATACTCATCCTCAATATCAGTTTTTATCACAAAGTACCGGTATACAATATTTAAGGTTTCTATCAATTCTATTTCTGCCATATCATCCTGACTTAATTTTTAAAGGATGTGATGATGGGTGCAATTTAGCCAGAAAATATCTTAGTTTTTTTGGCACTATATCAAGATAATTGTCAAAGGTAAAAACTGTTTAAAAGTGTTTGTATGTAAATAATACACTACTGACTGACAGATCATACATATTTGTACAAAACAATCTATTATTCTTATTTTAAATAATAAACAAATTCTTTGGATTCACTGAATAAGGGTCAATAAATACATTGCTGAACCCATACTGATCTAGCAATCTTTTTACATTTAATACCCAATTAACTTTACCTCTTTTACAATCATCCAGCATGTAAGAATACATTTTCTGCATAATTACCTTATCTGTGTTTAAGAACTAAACCAATATTTCACTACTTTTCCATAACAAGCAACATACAACGGATATCTACCAATACGGCCATACACTGATATTGAGGAGGTAGTTAAGACAGATTATCCCCTTAGTACTGAGATACCACTACTTACATCCACATCTACACCGACAGTAGCAAGGATACAAAAACAAACATCCATAGGAGCAGTAATTATGATTGAAATCAATAGAATCACAAATAAGGCCGAAATTAAACTAGAGAGTAAGCATTCTATATTTAGATGCTATTGGCAATTATAACTAATAAAATGTGTTCAATAGAACAAAAAAGCTGATCAACAATAAATATTTTCCACAGCTCTCTTATTTCTTTTTACTCGTTTCAGACAATTTATGGAAGGAATGAACAAGAACTAATCAAAGAAATATAGATTAAAAATACAAATGTTAAACAGAATCTCAACTTGGCTTGGATCCCAAGCCATATACATGTATGAATACAAGGTAAATGAATAATAGATAGTCTGCAATACTATTGCTAAAATGTTAAAACCTGATTTTAAAAAAAAATGCACAGAATAATCCTTTTTTTATATTCTGAATTTTTGTCAATTTTATAATACAAGAAGGTAATAAAACTGCTCAGAACCATAACTTTTGGCACCTAGCAAAATGCTTGCTATCATCGGACCATGGGTAATACACTCCATAGGACCCTTGTTCTTAAAACATTGTTCCCTCACAAATCAAATGGTAGTTATCATATGCCGACCCCTTCAAGCCCACCTTTCCTTTCTTCAGAAAAAGAAAAGAAAGGCCAAAGTCTTAATACTTTAAAAGACAAAATACCAAGTTTTACACCTAATGTTTGAAAATAATGAGGTGAATTTAGGCTTAATATTAGGCTGAGAAATTCACAAACATTTACACTCGCCTTATTTAAAAACAAAAATAGCACTTAAGGTGCTGTAGGTGGGTACCTGCTGGGAGCCCCCTTTCGTCACTCTAATTCATCCTTAAGTCATGACTGGGCAATAAGATAGTGTTACGATAAAATATGAAAGGATTTGCAGCCAAAAATATATTTTTTTGCCTTATTGTACTTTAGAGTAAATTAATATTATTAATGAATTATAATTTACTCATTTTCAATCATAAAAAAATATTTTATTTCCTGTTCTGGAGTTCTTACTTCATCTTGGGGTTTGATAATTTAAAAGCAACTACAACTACAACAATTGTTTAATAAAACCGCCCTCTCCCATAAAAACTAGGAATGTGGAAATGCCAAACTCAAGTATCGTGGACAATACGACACAATTAGTTTTACTATATGGTCCTAATTTTGGTTGTTTTTAGATAAATGGTCAAACAGACTTATGGGTGCTGCTATTGTAAGGCTCATCAAAGGTCCTCCATTCATCAGCCATGTCCTAAGTTCTACATGTAATTTGATACAGCTGAATATTCTATCTGTTATTCTATCAGCGTAAATAGGAGTAATAAATGACTTGACAGGCATCTAATAAAAACTGGAATAATTTTAGGAATATATGTTTAAAACAGTTAAGCAATATTACTCACATCCATTCTAAATAAATCTATGCCAAAACATACAAACAATCATAATAAACCCAACAAATCAGTCACATGATGGAACAATACATGTACAGCGGCATATAAAAAAAGGGGAAAACTGTAGGAGGAATAATATGTGTGACAAAAAAACAAGAATTAAACTCAATCTATGGCATAATGCAAGGAGAAAGGCAAGCACGATCTTACAGGAATCCCACAAAAATAGTTTGGGGAACGTTTTGTACCAACATCCAACATAGGTCATCCTGTAAAGAATTATGAGATTTTATTAAAAGAATCAGGGGGCACAGCCCACAACACAATCAACCATTCATCATTGATAATACAATGATAGTAAATCCAGAAGATAAAGTGAAGTATTAGTTGATAATTACTCCAAATTTGGCAGCAGTGATGGATACTCACCCGAATTCATTATGAAAAAAGAACAAATCTAAGTAATATAAGTAAATTATCAAAAAGGAACATAAACATGACTCTCTATACTAGAACCAACCATTCTTCATCACTGAGCTAAAAATTGCACTAATTACATGCGGCAAAGGGGCTCCTGGAGGGGACTATAGACTTATATACCGACTCGATTAGGGCATTACCAGTTCTTCAACAAGTTAAAGGAACAAACTGACAGAAATAATTAAATATATAAGTCTTTTGCCATGACAAAAGAAATAACCTATAGAACAGAAATACAACTTGTTTGGATACCAAGTCATGTAGGAATTGCAGGCAATGAAATTGCCAACAAAACAGCAAAAAAGGCCTCCTTGAATGGCATCCCGCCCCAAAACCCTCATTAAATATAATTAATAATATTGGATAACACCTACATAAACTTAAAGTAATGCACAATCCAACCGATATCATATCCAAATCAAACAATAACTAAGTTTCAAATCCACATCACACGTGGTGGGGAGAAATCACATTTCCTGATTGGCTGAACCCTAATTTGGCGGGAAGATTATGACTGCTCTTTTTTTAAAGGCATTATACCTCTACGAAATTATTTCTTAAAATTTTCACCAGTGAAATGTTTTCTACTCCTGATTAGAGCTGGCACCTTTTTCCTCTAAAAGTGGATATGAAATTGGATTTTTATGAACAAAATAATGAATTGAGGGATAACACCTAAATAACTAATCACCATACAAAATTAAGGCAAATAGATGGAGGGTAGTTGAATAAATTGTGGAGCCATAAAGAACCCATAAAAGAAAGGCACCCGACATAAACCCGCTATCACACCTATCATATCATAAAATACTATATATAAAATATATAAATATATTCGATTTCAATACATATATATATATTTTTTATAGAAATCCATTTCATCTTTCTTTTAAAGGTGGCATCCAACTCTTTGCCTTTGTCAAATATAGGTCACAATATCTAACCTCTGTGTGGGGTATTTGGGCGTAATCTCTGCAGAAAAATCATACTACAGTCTACACTTAAATGTTTATTAACAGTATCTCCATTTTAGGGCAGTAAAACTTGTTCATCAATTCAAATATGTTTATTCTTTTCAAACCTATAAATAATAAACAATTGAAATTCCTGCTAAATAGACATTGATGTCAGATCTGAAACATAAGTTTTCATGTGGCTTTCTTAGTTTAAAAATATTTTTTTTAAGGTTCAGAACTGCCCTGATGATGATTTTACGGAATTTGCTCGGCTCCAAAAGTTGCGATTTTAGCGGATGTTTTAAAGTGAATATATTACGGGAAAAGTTTGGGTTGGTAATTCCATTAGTTTAATATATAGTATATAATAAATATTAAGTAGAGAATTAAATGTGTTTAATGTATTTAATATCTTCTAGGTATTTAAGTGTTGTACTTTTATTAAATTTGCCTTTTCTGCTTGTACAAAAAGCAAAGACATTGTATTTACCGAAACGAGTTGTGTGTGAATAATAGAGCTTGTAATTATAGCTAATCTCTTGCTATTGTGTGCTGCCTTTACCAAAACAGCACGGGGTTAAAGGATTTCTCTAGGTCACAGAAGGGACAGTTCCTAGGGGTGAACTTGCATTCTTTACCAAGGTAGCTTGCTCCTAGTTTAAATTGTGTTTAAAATAACTATCGTAAACTAACTAGATTGTGGCAGTAAATTTTGTCCTTAGAGACCTACCACCATATCTGAATTTATACATTTATTTGTACTCAGTAAAATTATTTACTGCCTTTATAAAGAGATATTGAGCTAATTTTTCTTATAGTTGTTTTTAAACTGTATAGTTCTCGGACCGGCCGCGATAGCTCAACTAGTAGTGCTTCGGTTTGCGGATGGGGAGGTCGCGGGTTCAAACCCGGCTGGGTCAAACCAAAGATTTTAAAGTTGGTAGTAGGGCTTCCCTCCTAACGCTCGGGGCTAAGGGGATAGGATTACGCCTGACTCGTCGGTGTTAGTATTATGGACAGGCCGGGCTCAATCCCTGGGCACCTCATAAGTGCCCCTGTGCTATAATGATAGAAATATTGCAGTATTGGCAAAAAATGCCGGCAAATCCTAAATCCCTTTAGTTCTTGGATCATCCTCATTGAAAGACTGTAAAGATTGTAAGGCATTTAACGAGTATTCTTTGAGTACACTTTTTTTGGCAAATTTATTTTTTCTTACCCATCATAAAGCTTTGTTCATAGGGTAGATTTATCATGTGCAGATAGAGGGTCTGCTAACTATTTTCAGTATCTATACTGCCAGTCAACGTACATGCTGATGTGCACTTTATTTTAGGAGAGTATGTAAATGGCTTCATTATCCTAAAAAGACTTACTAAGGACCTATTTCTTTGTTAGAGGAAATTGATTTAAGAACAGTACAATTAACACCTTCCGGTCAATACGCTATACATAGGGAATCAATACTAATCCATTGTCTTGACAAACACATTCACACCTTAAATGTTTGATCACATCACTGGCAGAAGAATATTGGCTTATTGTTATTTTGTCTTCTACACTTGTGAACAAACTGACTTTCTGTCAAGCACTATAAATTGTTTTTAAGTTTATTTAAATTCACATAAATGTGTATAAAAATTATGCATTCAAAATAATTGGGCAAACAGACTAAATCAGTGTTGATTGTGCCCAGTGATGATATAGGTAAGCTAGTTTTGCAATTAACTTGTCGGAATATTAAAGATGATTCAACAAGGTCCAATTATTTATTAACAATGTACATTGTATATGAGCCATATCATTCAAATCCAATATTTGAGATTAACCTCTTTTCCATAACCTGACATAGTGCTAGATTGTGTGAGAAAAAATAATAAAGGTATACAAAATCTCTACTGGATCTGGTAGCACAATCGGTAGAGCATCAGCTCCAGGTACAGGGAGGCCCATGGTTCATTCCTGGGCTGTGACATGCCAAAGTCAGTAAAATGGTAGTGGTGTAACTCGCTTGCTAATGCTCAAGCAAATATAAGGGTAGTTCCACGACTGGTTGGCCCAGGTGTCAGGATAATGTGACTGGATGTAGTATCATTGCCAGGTGTACATGCTATACACAGTGATGGCAGCACTATATCTGCTTCAAATGGACTCCGTCCACATATAACTGAAATTTGGCCTTTTTCAATACTTTTTAAACATGCTTAACATTCTTATTCTGTAAGAAAGTTGTTAAAAGAACCAAAGAGTCGACTTTGATTTTCTGGTTTGGAGTATCCTATATTGAAAGATGAATGATCATTTAATGATATACAGTCATAGAAATTAGGATTGAAATTTCCAAGCACATTGGGCTAGTAAGTAAGCAATTTTCACTAGCCTGAAAATAAACTCACTAGTCTAAATTAAATTCTGTTTTAATTTACAAATAAATCTAAAAAAAAATAAGATAAATATAGAAAAAAACCCTATTTAAGTATCATTCGCCCGGCAACTTCAGGCTATTTTTTCATAGGTTTTGCACCAGAAACATATTTCAGTTTCATTGTCTCTGCCGTTTAGTTCTATGACCCAGCTGATTTTAATTTGATATAGAACATTATGTACCATGCGGGAACCAAAATACCACGTGGTTCGTGCACAGTAAACATATCAGTTTAGTGGGCATAACACATTTATGATACAAGCGACAGTTTTGCAGAATGAAATAGGCAGCTGAAAAATTTGTTTACAAATTGTAAATGAAATGATAACGCTTGTTCAACGATCTGAATCTTAAAAGCTGTCGGGCTAGTAAATTTAGAATTTTTACTAGCCGGAGAGAAAATCTACAAGTTTTTTGCTGTTGGGCGAGCGCTAATTTTGACCACTGGATACATTAACTATACTGCCTTTAAGCTGCAGCCAGCTAAACGAAAAAACCAACAAGATTTTAAACTTCATTGCGTCTATTGGTTTCATTAGGAAAAAACTGAAAAAGTACAAAAATACATAAAAATAGGCCGTTCTTTCAATAATGTTTACTTATACAATCCACGAAAATGTTGATTATGACTTTAGAATATAACAATTTAGTGCCATTAAGGATGCAATGATAAGATATGCTATTCTCATTAAACATACCCTTTAGGTACGAAACAATAATTGGTCCAAATCCACAAATTTAAAATCATAGAATTTACCTATATTTGCCATACATGGGAACTTATACATATACAACAATAAAGAAAAAAAGGCTTAATGTAATGTAATACACCATGGTGGGTTACAGTCAGCCTAGGTCTTAATGCAACAAAAATGCAACAACAAAAAACACTTCCTAAGTATGCCAATTACAGCTATCACGCATGTGAAACGATTTGCAATAACTAGTTTGGTCAAGAGCGTTTAAGGCTTACGTTAACTCATTCTGTTCCAGCATATCAACCCTAAGTTGGTTTTTCTTAACTACATGTATGGCTCAACTGTTCTGCATGTATACATTGTGTTTTGCAGATATAACATGTATAAATAGACCAGACCTGGTAGTAGTAGGGGAGGCCTCGGGTTCAATCCCAGGCCTCGACATACCAAAGTCATTAAAAATGGTAGTGGCCTAGCTCCCTTGCTTATGCTGAAGCAAATATAAGGGTAGTTTCATGATTGGTTGGCCCAGTGTCAGGATAGTGTGACTGGGTGTGGCATCATGCCAGGTGTTCACGGGATGCTATACACAGTGAAGGCAGCACTATATCTGCTTCAAGTGAACACCGTCTCCAGATAACTGGAATACCGTGGTGGAGGGATTAACCCAACAAACAAACAAGCAAGCAGATATAAATAATTTTTTTTTTTAAATACAGACATTCATTTTGCAGTCAGGTGTATTAATGGGCTCCTGCGAGGGTTTTTGGGTCATGAATATAACATCCAAGTGTATTGGATGCTTTAGAGTGCGATTGTTGAATTTACCCAAACCACCTTGTATTCCAACTGTAAAGTTGACAGAACTCGAAATAACTTGAAAGTGAACTACAACTAGTTACCAGGCTTGGATTTACCGGGGGGCCGAGGGGGCTATGGCCCCCCCCCAAGTTAGCCCTGTCATACATTTTTTCTCGACCATATTTATTGAGCAATGGCATGATCACACACATTGTGTAGACCATGTAGAAATAATCACTGGTATCTGGGCTGTCATAGTTATGCTTAGCTGCCAGAGCAGTAATTAAAGCCCCTCAGCCCCCTGCTGATAACCAGACCCCTAAGACCACCTGGCCTGTGTATAACATCTGCTGTATGCATTGGCTGTCCACTGCTGCACAAACGAGCTTTATCGGCACTCCTCTGCAGTGATGCAGACGTTATTAGGCGAGGTGTTGCTATTGTTTGTCACCTTGCATCCCAATCATGGTACACAGTAGATTTACAGTGTATTTTTTTCAGGTCAAGACAGAATAGTTAAAAGGTGCTAACAAGAATTGTGTTGTTTATAATAAGAAGATGTTTTTATGAAAATATATTGAGGTCACAGCTTTGAGACTGATTCTGACATAGAATAGAGCAAAAATGCAAATTTAAGCTATATAAGCTAAACAAAGAAAAAACACAAACAATGGAATAATTCTACATTAGTAGCAAAAAATACCTCCCGTACAAAATCCCTTCCATTAAATTAAGCATAGGTGGACAAAATCACTCCCGTAAATTAATTACTGTAAAATATATCTTGAAGTTTTATCAGAAAAAATCTGAAGCTAATATCAATGCATTTATGAGACTTAACTATGCAAACCAAATAAAGATTCTTACAAAATGTGGAAATTTTACAGAGGTGATTTATCTGAATTGGAAACATTATGGGAGTGTGTTTATCTGCCTTTGCTAAGATGAAGAGGAAGAATTGTGTTATCAAAAGATTTTGTCCCTACTCAATTTTTAGAAATAACCCAGGGTTAAAGAATTATATATCATGTTGCAAAAAAAGAGAAATGGGTAGAAATATTACTAAGGTAGGAGTAATTTTATAATTAAGTGATCTGCAGCTGTAGGAAGCACCATGTGTAACAATAGTAATTAAAGGTGGTATCCACAATTTGGACCAAAAATGTTTTCATTAAACATTACAATAAACCATTGTTACCTGAACAGATCTCGCTAAATGCCAGGCGCGTATCTGGGCTGTTTGTGAAGTTACCCACAAGTACAAGGGTTGCAGGGTGGCCCAGCTAACCTGTGGTGTACCAGTGGTTTTTCCCAGATATAAGTCTGGGGTTATCCTACACCAATAATTGGATGTTGCTGATTTGACATTAATTGTGTCGGTGCGATGTAACAAAAAACAAAAGAACGAAGGAAAAAACTTAAGCTCTATTCGAACAGTGCCAGGCCCATTAACCATGCTGTTTTGCCACATCTTTTTAAAAAAACAACAACAACAGTTTATTAGCATTTTTAGCATTGCAGTTTACTTCAAACTACATAAAACTGATTTGAGAATTTTAGTGACAGTTTGAAAGTCACCATTCTACCTGGTAGTTTTAAGATGTTTTAAACTAAAGTGACACTTATAAGTTGACAGCCTTGATCTGTTTTGAATTGTCACACAATCATCAGTAACTGTTTGGCTGCAACCTTAACCCTAAAGTCTACAGGTAAAGTGAGTTGCATGTTTGCATTTATCTTTAACTGGAGACTCCCCAGCCCCTCACTGCATGGGTTTGAATCCCGCTCGGGGCAAGAACTTTCATGTGGAGAGGTTTTCCAGCTAACCTGTGGTGCTCCAGTGGTTCTACCCAGGCATAAGTCTGGGGTCTTCATCCACCAATAATTAGCTGGATGTTGCCAAAGTGACCATAATTGTGTTTGTGTAATGTAACAAAAAAACAAAAACACAATCCAGAGCAAGTGACTGCTATGTGTGGAAAAATCATACATTGTAAACAGTGTCTGATAACTGGTATACGCTAATTGTTTTACATGGTGACAATTATTTTGTGTTTATCAGATCGTGTTATAAATACTATGCTGGAAGCAAATAAAATAACCTGCTTGGTTTGAGATTGATGTGTGTAAATATAAAATACATATACATATAAAATTGACATGGAAATATAACAATATAGCAGCTTCTTCAAAATGCTGTATTATTGTATCATATAAACATGAGTGTACATGCAGTCTGTGATGCCTTAATTAAGTTGTTTTATTATTTTTTTCATTGTAAGATGGAAATAACAACCCTGATCAAAAATAAAACAAACTCTTGTTTTGTTTAGAGAAAAGATGGTTGGTCATAAGTTTAAAATAGTAAACAATTTCATATGACATTCAATAGTTCTTATAGGTGGTATCTGACAGTTTAAACTGATATTTTTTCCATAAATAACTAAGTCACTGTAAATTGAAAAGATCCTGCAAAGTGCTGTTCACTTATGCCATATATCTGTGTGATAAATAAAGCATACATCTTGACTCATCATTGCAAAAAGGTATTTCCTATCCGAGCCACCCTAAAGAGCTAGCTATTTTTAAATGTTGAAAAATATTTTAAGCAGAGATCACTATCGTCCTTATTTATAGATTTAAAAACAGCAACATATTAGGCGATTTTTCTGCACTTTGTACTGTCTAACATATTTTTAGAGTTCAAAATGGTCTTTATTTAGGCTAAAGTATGAGTTTATGCCAAAATTATGACAAAATTTCCTGAAAACAGTGGTAAGATATTGTTACATGTAATTGATTTAGACAAAGTGTCGGATGCCACCTTACATTATATGTTACATTATAAAGCTATAGAAGATGTTTGTACAAGTCATGCGCTTGTTTTTTCCTTTTAAAAAAGATAACACTCTAGCATATAATTATTATACCAGCAGTATGCTTCTTTGTTTTTATCATCCTTTAATTGTGCTGTATGCTCTATGCACTAAAGTTTAATAGTAATCCATATATTTATACAGGCATGCCTTATAACTATACCATTTTTTAAATTTCACAATGAGAGATATTAGTGGATAGTCTCCACTGAATAATCCCTAAATGCAAGAAGGTTCTTTTATTTGGCTTACTCGTTTTTTGTGCTTGTACTTTGCAGTGTTTGTTTAATTTTATGCCTTTCTTGTGATACCCAGGTTAAGCGTCATCAACAAACACCTTCATTTTCTTGTTTAAATCTCTATAAGTATTTCAATTGATTTAAAGCTTACTTAAATGTAATCAAAAGGAAGACGTTTCACCATTTTATCTTGTACCATCTGCAAAAGAAAAGGCAATATAATTCAAGAAATCCAATTGTGGATCTGGAGGTTGTGGGTTCAAACCCCGGCCAAGTCAAACCAAAGACTTAAAAGTTGGTAGTAGTGGCTTCCCTCCTAACGCTCGAGGCTAAGTGGACAGCATTACGCCTGACTCGTCAGTGTCAGTATAATGAACCGACAGGGTTCAGTCCCTAGGCACCTCATAAGTGTCCCTGTGCTATAATGATAGAAATGTTGCTGCACAGTATCGGCAAAAATGCCAGCAAATCCTATCCCATCCATCTCAACTAAAAACGACATTCCTACTATTTGGACTACCTTGGATATTATCTTACAAGGGAGACACTTTCCATTTCAATAGTATAATTTTATTTCTTTTTTATGAAAATTACCTCTAGAAGGAAGAAACAGATAAAAATGTGTCCATCAAGCATTTTTTCATCAGAAAAAAAGTAACAGTTGTGAACAAGGTGGCTTTGTTTTCTCTTGATAATGTTAGAAATAGATTAACAAAAAAAAAACAGATTTTTAAAAACATGTTTTAATTATTTTTTCAGTATGTTTTAAGTCACAAGTTGATAAATCTTTTTTTTTTCTTAGAACATTCCTTGTCCAAATAGTTAATTCAGCAAAAAAAAAAACAACAAATAAATGTATAATTAATGCCCCATTTGAATATTTAAGTGTCTGGTGGCAGTGTTGAAATATCAGTTTGGATACATTTTGTTTTATTTTTCTGCCACCAGGGTCAGGAGCAAATTGCTTTCGAACTGTCTGTATCTGTCTGTACATCCATTTGTCCTATATTCATTTCTTAATTATAGCTTTCATAGTAAACCAGACCTGGTAGTGCAATCTGTAGAGTGTCGGCTCCAGGTACGGGAGGCCCCAGGTTCGATCCCAGGCCATGACATACCAATGTCATAAGAAATGGTAGTGGTATAGCTCCCTTGCTAATGCTCAAGCAAATATAATGGTAATTCCACGACTGGTTGGCCCTGTGTCAGAATAATGTGACTAAGTGTGGTATCATGCTAGGTGTTCACTACATGCTTTACACAGTAAAGGCAGTGCCTTGTCTGCTTCAAGTGGATACCATGTCTAAATAATAAAAATGAGAGCCAAGCTTGCCAACCACTCAGTCATCCAGGCAGATTATTGTTTGTGGTCATTCTTAAATATTGATTGTTTAACTTAATGCTAATTCTTTGATAATTTTTGTTAAAAGAACTGTCCAAGAAGTTATTTTTTAACATTACTATGCCACAAACAATGAAAAAGAAAATATATGAAACCTCCACGAAAACTGGGTTTTGGGCAGTCAAAACAAATTATAAACTTAAACTAAAACTTTAACTTTAGGAATTAGTTAAATAAAAATAGTATTTGGTCTGCTTTACATTGCTTAAGCCTGATCTAAAAGTATTGTGTTGAAAAATATTTGTGAAATTATGTTCGATACTAAAAGAATTCCTTTATTCATTAAAAAAAAATGAACAAACTCTTGACAAAGGTTCAAGCCCTATTAAACACTTGTTTAAAATCTTGTAAAAGGTATGTTTTTCAAGTATCGCAAGTTTAATTACAAGACACATTGCTTGGTTTTAAATTTAAAGCAATAGCTATATCATTTACTTATTGCCATCTCTAGAGGACTGAAAAATTGTGGTGAATACCTTTGTTCTAGACCTTTTCAAACTTTAGTATATGTTGCAATGCTCATAGGATTTGTCATATTCTTAGTTAATTGTGGCAGCAGTCTTTGAACAATGAATGATTCAGGCATATTAAACTTTTATGCCTGTGGCTGGCTAGTAACACCTCTGACTCAGTGACCCCTAAGCACTAAGGGTCGAGTTCCAGAAAGGGTGAAAAATGTTATTGGGGTAGATCAATTAGCATTTTGTCGCCGATTCTACTCGGACATATCCCTGGGATCTTTTTTCCACAAGTAGAAGCTAAACATTGCTATAATAAAAATCATTGTATCCCTGCTATATACTTTAAAAAAAAGCAGAAAGAAAATATTTGTTGGCATAAAGTTAGCCACATTCAAACATTTTTTTCAAGCTTATTCTTTGCATGCTAAGCAAAACATAACTCAGTTTATCACTTTGCTATGTCTCTCATGCAGCACTGTTTAAAAGGAAAAGACTACCAGTTATTTATTAGACGAAAGTTTGTCGTCGTTTGTCTGTCATTTTCTGGGCAATATTTTTTAACCTGGAACCTAGAACCCTCCATTCCTAGTCCAACATTTCTCTGTATTTCACTGTATATTTCTGTATTTTTCACCGTTTATTTCTTTTGTTTCCACAGTTCTTGGGACCACTGATGATGATGATGATGTTGAACTTTGGCAAATGTTTTGCGCAACTAGTAAGTGTTTTAATGTTTATAGTCAGTTGGGAAACAAGTCAAAACACTTCTTGTCCATGGTTTAAATCGTCAAGGTCACTTCATTAAGTTAAGGGGTTTCTAACCTGCAACCCTCGGTTCCTAGTCCAACATTTCAACTACTAGAACATGAATGTTGTAATGTATTCATGTTTCATACTTTCAGTTTTAGGTTTTTTTCTGGTCTTTTAAGTATAATTTCATATTCAAAATGTATAAACTGTGATTTTTTTCTAAGGAAAGTGCTTTCTTTTTTGCATTAAGCATGTTTTCATGATGCTCTGAAATGGAAACATTTCATACATCAATTTTACATTTTTTATAGTAGTATTTTTAATTGATGTTTTGAGTATCTTTTCAAGTTTTCAAATTAATCAAATACGTTTAATTTTTTTTTATTTACAAACAGAGCTCAGTGCCTATATGGCCTAGTTGTTACCTGGATGCAATATGGTGTTAAATTATGAGAAGTTCCGGCTGGTATGCGGATCCCACTCCAACCTGAGGATCGTAGAGGTTTTCAACTGGGCAGGGCTGTGCAGTAAGTACTTAATTACTAGTCTTGGCAAAAGTGCAGGAAGTAAAATTAGTACATCATTAATAAAAGACTCTGGTTACACAATAAGTTGACTGGCAGCTCCAGGTACAGAAGGCCCCAGGTTCAAATTTAGGTTGTGACATACCAAAATCCTAAAAGTTATAGTTGTGTATCTCTTCCATGTATGCACTCAGGCAAAAGGGAGTTCCACTGCTGTCAGTTTCAGTGTCAGAATAGCGGGACTTTGTTTATGTCTGTGGCGCCTGTGGCATAATGGTGGAGTCGCCGATTTGTAACTCCTCTGACTGCTTAGCCTCTCACCACGTGGGTTCGAGTCCCATTTGGGGCTGAAAGACTTTGTGTGAGAAGGCAGCTGATTTGCGTTGCGCCAGTGGTTCTACTTGGACATGTATCTGTATCTGGGGTCTTCCTCCACCAAAAAGCTGGATGTTGCTATAAAGATCATAAATAGTTGCTGCATGGTATTTCAAACACAAAACAAACAAAACGTTATACATCAATTAAACAACTCTAGTTGATTTCATGCAGATAGTTTACAGCTCTAATGCAAGTGTGTGAGGTCAGTCAAACTATCAGCACACATCCTGTATACCTCAATATCCAATAAACCCAAACTGTTGCAAATTGCTGATACAGTTTTTCACACCTGTGGTTAGATAACAGCAAGGATGAAGTTTGTAGGATTTTGTCTTACGCAACCAAGTGTCTGGTCTTTGCATGGATAACTTTTTGCCAAAAATCATAATTTACAAGCCAACCTATTTCCATCTATTTTAGATATATCACAGACGAGAAAGTAGATAACTTAACTCCACTGGCAGAATGTCAGATCAACAGTCTCAACACAGAGCTGGTCCATCAACTCAAGACTTCAGATTCAGCATTTTCCCTAGGTAAGAACTACAAATGTTTCCATAGACATTAATGACCCAGCCTTTTGGTATAAACATATTAAAAAAAAAACTATAAATATTATAATAATAAATTGAAAATAAACAAATTTGAACTTGACCTAAATTTTGATTTCAGACACTTTAAAACCAGATATGAATCAAATTCCTTGTGGCGTAGTGGTAGAGTCGCTGACTTGTAACTCCTCTGACCACTTAGTCTCTCACTGCATGGGTTCAATTCCATTCTGGGCAAAGGACTTAATGCTAGAAAGTCTTCCAGTTGACCTGTGGTGCACTGGTGGTTTCACAGACATTTCGATGGCTCAACGCAAGACTGTTGTAACTCACTTTTTTCAGCTTTCCAGGAAACTCTTTTTACTGTCTTTATTTAGGTAAAACTGTATGAAATAATATATTTATGGGTTTTTTTATACATTTTTTTCGGTTATTTTTCGGTTATTATAAAGACACTTATGATAAATTTCATGTAAAAAAAAGGGTATTGATAAAAAATTAACATACTACAGTTTTCCCTCTGAAAAAATAATCAATCTTCAGCAAGTTTTAATTTTAATTTTCCCATTAAGATTTTCATTATGAATACATATTTTTTAAGCATAACTGTGGTATCTTTTAGTTTTACTTTTATTTAGATAAAAATGAAAGAGGAAACTTTTTCATGGTATCTTTTATGTAAATTTCTGTCATAGATTTATAGTACTTATGAGAAATTTCATAATTGTCTTTCATCAAGGGGAAATAATGCATTTACCTTTTTGGTCATTGTTGTTTTTTACAACACCCCATCAACACCATCCTCCCTTTTATCATCAACGACCTCCTCCCACTTATCATCAACACCCTCCTCCCAATTATCAACACCCTTTTACACCTCATCATCAACACCCTCCTCCCCTTATCATCAACTTCCCATCAGCACACTCCTCCCCTTTATCATCAACACCCTCCCTCCCCTTAATATCCACACCCTCCCCTCCCTTATCATCAACACCCTACTCCTGCCTATCATCAAAACTCTCCTCCCGCTTATCATTAACACCCTCCTCCCCCTTATCATCAACACCCCTCCCCTCCCTTATCATCAACACCTTCCTGCATCTTATCATCAACACCCTCCTGCTCCTTATCATCAACATCCCATCAACACCCTCCCCTCCCTTATCATCAACACCCTACTCCCGCTTATCATCAAAACCCTCCTCCTGCTTATCATCAACACCCTCCTCCAACTTATCATCAACACCCTCCTTCCACTTGTCATCAACACCCTCCCCTCCCTTACCATCAACTTCCCCCTTATCATCAACACCCTCCTCCCCTTATCATCAAAACCCGCCTCTTGCTTATCATCAACACCCTCCTCCCACTTAACATCAACACCCTCCTTCCACTTGTCATCAACACCCTCCCTTACCATCAACTTCCCCCTTATCATCAACACCCTCCTCTCCCATATCATCAATACCCTCCACACCCTTCTCATCAACACCCTCCTCCCACTTATCATCAACACCCTCCTCCCACTTATCACCAACTTCCCATCAACACCCTCCTCCCCCTTATCATCAACACCCTCCTCCCCCTTATTATCAACACCCTCCTAACACTTGTCATCAACACCCCATAAACACCCTTGTCCAATTTGTCATCAACACCCCCCCCTTATCATCAATACCCTCCACCCCTTAACATCAACATCCCATCAACACCCTACCCTCCCTTATCATCAACACCCTCCTCCTCCTTATCATCAACACCCTCCTACTTATCATCAACACCCTATAAACACCCTTCCCACTTGTAATCAACACCCTCTTCCCACTTGTCATCAGCACCCTCACCCCATTATCATCAATACCCTCCACCCAACCTCTTCTCATCAACACCCTCCTCCCACTTATCATTAACACCCACCTCCAACTTATCAACACCCTTTTACACCTTAACATCAAAACCCTCCTTCCCCTTATTATCAACACCCTCCTCACCCTTATCATCAACACCCTCCTCCACCTTCTCATCAACACCCTCCTCCCACTTATCATCAACACCCTCCTTCCCCTTATCATCAACATCCTCCTCCCCCTTATCATCAACACCCTCCTCCCCCTTATCAGCAACACCCTCCTCCCACTTATCATCAACACCCCATAAACACCCCCTTCTACTTGTCATCAACAACCTCCTCCCACTTATCAACACACCATAAACACCCTTCTCCCACTTATTATCAACACCCTCCTTACATTAATCATCAACACCCTCCTCCCCTTATCATCTACACCCTCCTTCCACTTATCATCAACACCCTCCTCCCACTTATCATCAACACCCCATAAACACCCTCCTCCCACTTGTAATCAACACCCTCTTCACACCTGTCATCAACACCCCATCAACACCCTCCTCCACCTTATCATTAACTTCTCATCAACACCCTCTCCTCAATTATCAACACCCTCCTCCCCCTTATCATCAACACCCTCCTTCCACTTATCAACATCCCATAAACACCCTCCTCCTACTTGCAATCAACACCCTCCTCCCACTTATAAATGCACTACAAACAGCCTCCTCCCACTTATCATCAACACCCATCAACACCCTCCTCCCCTGTATCATCAACACCCTCCTGCACCTTATCATCAACATCCTCCTCCCTCTTATCATCAACATCCTCCTCCCTCTTATCATCAACATCCTTCTCCACCTTATCATCAACACCCCATAAACACCCTCCTCCTACTTGTAATCAACACCCTCCCTCCACTTATCAACACACTACAAACAGCCTCCTCCCACTTATCATTAACACCCCATCAACACCCTCCTCCCCCTTATTATCAACATCTTCCTTTCACTTGTAATCAACACCCTCTTCACACCTGTCATCAAGACACCATCAGCCCCCTCCTCCACCTTATCATCAACTTTCCATCAGCACCCTCCTCCCCCTTATCATCAACACCCTCATCTGTCCCATCAACACTCTCCTTACCCTTATCATCAACACCTTCCTTCGCCTTCTCATCAACACCCTCCTCCCCCTTATCATCAACACCCTCCTCGCCCTTATCACCACCCTCCTCCTACTTATCATCAAAACCCCATAAACACCCTCTTCCTATTTGTAATCAACACCCTCCTCCCACTTATGAACACACCATAAACACCCTCCTCACACTTATCATCACCACCCCATCAACACTCTCCTCCTCCTTATTATCAACACCCTCCTCCCACTTATCATCAACACCCCATAAACACTCTCTTCCTATTTGTAATCAACACCCTCCTCCTACTTATGAACACACCATAAACACCCTCCTCACACTTATCATCACCACCCCTTCAACACCCTCCTCCTCCTTATTATCAACACCCTCCTCCCACTTATCATCAACATCCCATCAACAGCCTCCTCCCACTTATCATCAACACCCCATAAACACCCTCCTCCACTTGTAATAAACATCCTTTTCACACCTGTCATCAACATCCCATCAACACCCTCCTACACCTTATCATCAACTTCTCAACAACACTACCCCCCCCATTTTATCATCAACACCCTCCTCCTGCTTATCCTTAAGACACTCCTCCCCCTTAACATCAACACCCTCCTCCCCCTTATCATCAGCATCCTCCTTTCCTTCTCATCAACACCCTCCTCCCTCTTATCATCAACACCCTCCTCCCACTTATCATAAACACTCTCCTCCCAAATATCATCAACACCCAACTCCCCCTTATCATCAACACCCTCCTCCCACTTATCATCAGTGTCCTCCTTTCCCTTATAATTGACACCCTCCTTCCACTTGACATCAACACCCTTTTACACATTATCATCAACAGCCTCCTCCCCATTATCATTAACACCCCATCAACACCCTTTTACCCCTTTTCATCAACACCATCCTACCCCTTATCATCAACAACCCATCAACACCCTCCTCCCCCTTATCATCAACACCCCATCAACACCCTCCTCGCCCTTATCATTAATACCCCATCAACACCCTTTTACCCCTTATCATCTACACCATCCTATCCCTTATCATCAACAACCCATCAACACTCTCCTCCCACTTATCATCAACAGCCTCCCCCTTTTATCATCAACACCCCCTCCGCCTTATCATCAACACCCAATTGACACCATTTTACCCCTTATTATCAACAACCTCCTCCTCCTTATCATCAACAATCCATCAATGCCCTCCACCCACTTATGATCAACACCCTCTCCCCCTTATCAACACCCTCCTCCCCTTAAAATCAACACCCCATCAACACCCTCCTCCACTTAATCATTAACACCCCATCAACACCCTCCTCCCACTCATCATCAACACCCTCCTCCACCTTATCATCAACACCCCATCAGCACCCTCCTCCCAGTCTTATTTTATCGTATGTAATATTTTCTATCTTTTTTATTACAGCTGATGCAGGACCCCTGACGAAGACGACAACAGTCAAGATGGCAATAACAAAAACGACAACAACAAAAAGATGACAACAACCAAGACACCCAGTCAGCTCCACACCACCACCTGCCAGGCAAGTATTCATTCCATTTATTTATTTATTTATTTATTTATTCCCCCTTATTTGCGTTATTTGTTTTAGTCCTGTGTTTTTTATTTACTCGTCCTGCTTTTGTGTTTATTGTTACGTTTGGCCTTATTCGCTTTATTTGTTCCAGTCAAGCCTAGACTTAAAACTAAAACAAAACTCTTATAACTTAAACTTTAACCTTAACCTAAAACTAAACCTAAATTAAAAACTAAACCTAACCTTTAAACTAAACTTAAACTTATAAACCCAAACAGCAAACTAAATTTTAACCTAAAATAAAAATAAAAAATAAAACTGAACTCCGCCATTGCCGGTCCCAAGCCCGGATGAGAAAGGAGGAGGGTTGGGAAAGGGGCTTCTGCCTCTTCCCGTAAAACTTAAAACTAAAACTAAACCTGAAACTTAACTTAAACCTAAACCGAATGCTAAACCTAAACAAAAAACAACCTAAATTTAAAGTTAAACTTAAACACAAACGGAAAACTAAAATTAAACCGAAAACTTAACCTAAACTTAAAACTTATCTTAAAACTACACTTTAAACTAAACGTAAACCAACATTATAACCAAAAACTAAACTTAAATCATAAACCAAAAACTAAACTGAAATCATAAACCAGAAACTAAACTTGAACAAACAAAAAAACTAAACTAAAATTCTAAACCAAAACCTAAACCTTAACCAAAATCTTAACCATAAAACTAAATTTAAATTGAAACCAGAGCGAAAAAATAAACTTTAACCTAAAAGTAATCCGAACACTTAAAATTTAACTTTAACATAAACTCTAACCCAAAACTAAACTACAACCTAAACTGACTTTTAAACCAAAAACTAAAACCTAACCTTACACCTATATCGTATCTCTGTCACTTTTCTAGTCCGGCCTTTTACCTTTTTTTTTGTTCCAGTCCTGCTTTTGTATTATGTCTTCTAAATCACCTAATGTTATTTGTTCCAGTAATACCTTGTCGCGTTTTTTTTTGTTCGTGTCATTTTTTTGCGATTTTTGTTCCAGTCCTGTGTTTTTTCTTGTTATTTATCCCAGTCCTGTTTTATTTATTTATTCCATGCCCCCTACTATGCCCTAATTTATTTAGTCATTTTATGCGAGTTTTTTTCCTGTCCTATTTTTTCTTGTTATTTATCCCAATTCCGCTTTTGTGTTATTTATTCCATTCCCCATTCTTCGCGTTATTTGTTTCCGACATACCTGATTTGCTCTTATTTTTTCCATTTATATCCTTTTGTGATTTTTGTTCAAATCCTGTTTTTATTTTGTTAACTACCCAAGTCTTGCTTTTATGTTAATTGTAATCTTCCCCCTTGCTTGCATTCTTTATCCCGATCAAACCTAAACTTGAACCTAAAGCTAAACTAAAATCCTAAACCAAAAACTAAACTTAAACCAAAAACTAATCTAAAATCTTAAACCAAAACCTTAACTAAAATCATAAACCAAAAACTAAACTTAAACCAAAAAACTAAACTAAAATCCTAAACCGAAAACAACACTAAAATCATAATAAAAAAACTAAACTTAAACCAAAAACTAATCTAAAATCTTAAACCAAAACCTTAACTAAAATCATAAACCAAAAACTAAACTTAACCCAAAAAACTAAACTAAAAACCTTAACCAAAAACAAAACCTTAGCCAGAACTTAACCATAAAACATAATTTAAATTAAAACCGGAACGAAAAACTAAACTTTAACTTAAATTAAACCGAAATCTTACATATTAAATTTACCATTAACATAAACTCTAACCCAAAACTAAACTACAACCTAAACTGACTTTTAAACCAAAAACTAAAACCTAACCTTACACCTAAATCGTATCTCTGTCATTTTTCCAGTCCGGCCTTTTACCCTTTTTTTTTGTTCCAGTCCTGCTTTTGTATTATGTCTTCCAATTCCCCTCATGTTATTTGTTCCAGTAATACCTTGTCGCGTTTTTTTTTGTTCGTGTCATTTTTGCGATTTTTGTTCCAGTCCTGTGTTTTTTTCTTGTTATTTATCCCAGTCCTGTTTTATTTGTTATTTCTTCCATGCCCCATACTATGCCTTAATTTATTCAGTCATATTTTTTTGCGATTTTTGTTCCAGTCCTGTGTTTTTTCTTGTTATTTTTCCCAGTCCTATTTTATTTGTTATTTCTTCCATGCCCCTTACTATGCCTTAATTTATTCAGTCATTTTATGCGAGTTTTATTCCAGTCCTGTGTTTTTTCTTGTTATTTATCCCAATTCCGCTTTTGTGTTATTTATTCCATTCCCCATTCTTCGCGTTATTTGTTTCCGACATACCTGATTTGCGCTTGTTTTGTTCCATTTATATTCGTTTGATTTTTGTTCAAATCCTGTTTTTATTTTGTTAACTACCCAAGTCCTGCTTTTGTGTTAATTGTAATCTTCCCCCTTACTTGCATTCTTTATCCCGATCAAACCTAAACTTGAACCTAAAACTAAAGTAAAATCCTAAACCAAAAACTAAACTTAAACCAAAAACTAATCTTAAATCTTAAACCAAAAACTAAACTTAACCCAAACACTAAACTTAAATCATAAACCAAAAACTAAACTTAAATCATAAACCAAAACCTAAACTAAAATCCTGAACAAAAAATTAAACTAAAGTCATAAACCGAAACTTAACTAAAATCATAAACCAAAATATATACAAAAATCATTAAACCAAAAACTAAACTTAACCCAAAAAATAAACTTCGATCCTAAACCAAAAACTAAACTTAAATCCTAAACCAAAAAACTAAACTCAAAAACTAAACTAAAATCCTAAACCAAAAACTAAACTAAAATCCTAAACCAAAAATTAAACTTAAACAAAATAACTAAACTTAAATCCTAAACCAAAAACTAAACTAAAATCATAAACCAAAAACTAAACTTTAACCAAAAAATTAAACTAAAATCCTAAACCAAAAACTAAAATCTAACCTTACACCTAAATCGTATCTCTGTCACTTTTCCAGTCCGGCCTTTTACCTTTTTTTGTTCCTGTCCTGCTTTTGTATCATGTCTTCCAATTCCCCTCATGTTATTTGTTCCAGTAATACCTTGTCGCGTTATTTTTTGTTCGTGTCATTTTTTTGCGATTTTTGTTCGTCCTGTGTTTTTTCTTGTTATTTATCCCAGTCCTGTTTTATTTGCTATTTCTTCCATGCCCCCTACTATGCCTTAATTTATTCAGTCATATTTTTTGCGATTTTTGTTCCAGTCCTGTGTTTTTTCTTGTTATTTATCCCAGTCCTATTTTATTTGTTATTTCTTCCATGCCCCCTACTATGCCTTAATTTATTCAGTCATTTTATGCGAGTTTTATTCCAGTCCTGTGTTTTTTCTTGTTATTTATCCCAATTCCGCTTTTGTGTTATTTATTCCATTCCCCATTCTTCGCGTTATTTGTTTCCGACATACCTGATTTGCTCTTATTTTTTCCATTTATATTCTTTTGTGATTTTTGTTCAAATCCTGTTTTTATTTTGTTAACAACCCGAGTCCTGCTTTTGTGTTAATTGTAATCTTCCCCCTTACTTGCATTCTCTATTCCGATCAAACCTAAACTTGAACCTAAAACTAAACTAAAATCCTAAACCAAAAACTAAACTTAAACAAAAAACTAAACTACAATCCTAAACCAAAAACTAAATTATAATCCTAAACCAAAAACTAAACTTTAACCAAAAAATTAAACTAAAATCCTAAACCAAAAACTAGACTAAAATCATAAACCAATAAATAAAACCTAACCTTACTCCTAAATCGTATCTCTCTCAATTTTTCCAGTCCGGCCTTTTACCCTTTTTTTTGTTCCAGTCCTGCTTTTGTATTATGTCTTCTCATTCCCCTCATGTTATTTGTTCCAGTAATACCTTGTCGCGTTTTTTGTTCGTGTCATTTTTTTGCGATTTTTGTTCGTCCTGTGTTTTTTCTTGTTATTTATCCCAGTCCTGTTTTATTTGCTCTTTCTTCCATGCCCCCTACTATGCCTTAATTTATTCAGTCATATTTTTTGCGATTTTTGTTCCAGTCCTGTGTTTTTTCTTGTTATTTATCCCAGTCCTGTTTTATTTGCTCTTTCTTCCATGCCCCCTACTATGCCTTAATTTATTCAGTCATATTTTTTGCGATTTTTGTTCCAGTCCTGTGTTTTTTCTTGTTATTTATCCCAGTCCTGTTTTATTTGTTATTTATTCCATGCCCCCTACTATGCCTTAATTTATTCAGTCATTTTATGCGCGTTTTATTCCAGTCCTGTGTTTTTTCTTGTTATTTATCCCAATTCTGCTTTTGTGTTATTTATTCCATTCCCCATTCTTCGCGTTATTTGTTTCCGACATACCTGATTTGCATTTATTTTGTTCCATTTATATTCTTTTGTGATTTTTGTTCAAATCCTGTTTTTATTTTGTTAACAACCCGAGTCCTGCTTTTGTGTTAATTGTAATCTTCCCCCTTACTTGCATTCTTTATTCCGATCAAACCTAAACTTGAACCTAAAACTAAACTAAAATCCTAAACCAAAAACTAAACTTAAACCAAAAACTAATCTAAAATCTTAAACCAAAACCTTAACTAAAATCATAAATCAAAAACTAAACTTAACCCAAAAAACTAAACTAAAAACCTAAACCAAAAACAAAACGTGAACCAGAATTTAACCATAAAACATAATTTAAATTAAAACCGGAACGAAAAACTAAACTTTAACCTTAAATTAAACCGAAATCCTAAATTTTAAATCTAACATTAACATAAACTCTAACCCATAACTAAACTACAACCTAAACTGACTTTTAAACCAGAACCTAAAACCTAACCTTACACCTAAATCGTATCTCTTGTCATTTTTCCAGTCCGGCCTTTTACCCTTTTTTTTGTTCCAGTCCTGCTTTTGTATTATGTCTTCCAATTACCCTCATGTTATTTGTTCCAGTAATACCTTGTCGCGTTTATTTTTGTTCGTGTCATTTTTTGCGATTTTTGTTCCAGTCCTGTGTTTTTTTCTTGTTATTTATCCCAGTCCTGTTTTATTTGCTATTTCTTCCATGCCCCCTACTATGCCTTAATTTATTTAGTCATATTTTTTTGCGATTTTTGTTCCAGTCCTGTGTTTTTTCTTGTTATTTTTCCCAGTCCTATTTTATTTGCTATTTCTTCCATGCCCCTTACTATGCCTTAATTTATTTAGTCATTTTATGCGAGTTTTATTCCAGTCCTGTGTTTTTTCTTGTTATTTATCCCAATGCCGCTTTTGTGTTATTTATTCCATTCCCCATTCTTTGCGTTATTTGTTTCCGACATACCTGATTTGCGCTTGTTTTGTTCCATTTATATTCGTTTGATTTTTGTTCAAATCCTGTTTTTATTTTGTTAACTACCCAAGTCCTCCTTTTATGTTAATTGTAATCTTCCCCCTTACTTGCATTCTTTATCCCGATCAAACCTAAACTTGAACCTAAAACTAAACTAAAATCCTAAACCAAAAACTAAACTTAAACCAAAAACTAATCTTAAAATCTTAAACCAAAACCTAAACTTAAACCAAAAACTAAACTAAAATCCTAAACCAAAAACTAAACTTAAATACTAAACAAAAAAATAAACTCAAAAACTAAACCAAAATCCTAAACTCAAAAACTAAACTAAAATCCTAAACCAAAAACTAAACTAAAATCCTAAACCAAAAATTAAACTTAAACAAAAAAACTAAACTAAAATCATAAACCAAAAACTAAACTAAAATCATAAACCAAAAACTAAACTTTAACCAAAAAATTAAACTAAAATCCTAAACCAAAAACTAAAATCTAACCTTACACCTAAATCGTATCTCTGTCACTTTTCCAGTCCGGCCTTTTACCTTTTTTTGTTCCTGTCCTGCTTTTGTATCATGTCTTCCAATTCCCCTCATGTTATTTGTTCCAGTAATACCTTGTCGCGTTATTTTTTGTTCGTGTCATTTTTTTGCGATTTTTGTTCGTCCTGTGTTTTTTCTTGTTATTTATCCCAGTCCTGTTTTATTTGCTATTTCTTCCATGCCCCATACTATGCCTTAATTTATTCAGTCATATTTTTTGCGATTTTTGTTCCAGTCCTGTGTTTTTTCTTGTTATTTATCCCAGTCCTATTTTATTTGTTATTTCTTCCATGCCCCCTACTATGCCTTAATTTATTCAGTCATTTTATGCGAGTTTTATTCCAGTCCTGTGTTTTTTCTTGTTATTTATCCCAATTCCGCTTTTGTGTTATTTATTCCATTCCCCATTCTTCGCGTTATTTGTTTCCGACATACCTGATTTGCTCTTATTTGTTCCATTTATATTCTTTTGTGATTTTTGTTCAAATCCTGTTTTTATTTTGTTAACAACCCGAGTCCTGCTTTTGTGTTAATTGTAATCTTCCCCCTTACTTGCATTCTCTATTCCGATCAAACCTAAACTTGAACCTAAAACTAAACTAAAATCCTAAACCAAAAACTAAACTTAAACAAAAAACTAAACTACAATCCTAAACCAAAAACTAAATTATAATCCTAAACCAAAAACTAAACTTTAACCAAAAAATTAAACTAAAATCCTAAACCAAAAACTAGACTAAAATCATAAACCAAAAAATAAAACCTAACCTTACTCCTAAATCGTATCTCTCTCAATTTTTCCAGTCCGGCCTTTTAACCTTTTTTTTGTTCCAGTCCTGCTTTTGTATTATGTCTTCTCATTCCCCTCATGTTATTTGTTCCAGTAATACCTTGTCGCGTTTTTTGTTCGTGTCATTTTTTTGCGATTTTTGTTCGTCCTGTGTTTTTTCTTGTTATTTATCCCAGTCCTGTTTTATTTGCTATTTCTTCCATGCCCCCTACTATGCCTTAATTTATTCAGTCATTTTATGCGAGTTTTATTCCAGTCCTGTGTTTTTTCTTGTTATTTATCCCAATTCCGCTTTTGTGTTATTTATTCCATTCCCCATTCTTCGCGTTATTTGTTTCCGACATACCTGATTTGCTCTTATTTTTTCCATTTATATCCTTTTGTGATTTTTGTTCAAATCCTGTTTTTATTTTGTTAACTACCCAAGTCCTGCTTTTGTGTTAATTGTAATCTTCCCCCTTACTTGCATTCTTTATTCCGATCAAACCTAAACTTGAACCTAAAACTAAACTAAAATCCTAAACCCAAAACTAAACTTAAACCAAAAACTAATCTAAAATCTTAAACTCAAAACTAAACTTAACCCAAAAACTAAACTTAAATCCTAAACCAAAAACTAAACTTAAATCCTAAACCAAAAACTAAACTCAAAAACTAAACTAAAATCCTAAACCAAAAACTAAACTAAAATACTAAACCAAAAATAAACTTAAACAAAAAACTAAACTACAATCCTAAACCAAAAACAAAACTAAAATCCTAAACCAAAAACTAAAACCTCACCTTACACCTAAATCGTATCTCTGTCACTTTTCCAGTCCGGCCTTTTACCTTTTTTTGTACCAGTCCTGCTTTTGTATTATGTCTTCCAATTCCCCTCATGTTATTTGTTCCAGTAATACTTGGTCGCGTTTTTTTGTTCGTGTCATTTTTTTGCGATTTTTGTTCGTCCTGTGTTTTTTCTTGTTATTTATCCCAGTCCTGTTTTATTTGCTCTTTCTTCCATGCCCCCTACTATGCCTTAATTTATTCAGTCATATTTTTTTGCGATTTTTGTTCCAGTCCTGTGTTTTTTCTTGTTATTTATCCCAGTCCTGTTTTATTTGTTATTTCTTCCATGCCCCCTACTATGCCTTAATTTATTTAGTCATATTTTTTTGCGATTTTTGTTCCAGTCCTGTGTTTTTTCTTGTTATTTTTCCCAGTCCTATTTTATTTGTTATTTATTCCAAGCCCCCTACTATGCCTTAATTTATTCAATCTTTTTTTGCGATTTTTGTTCCAGTCATGTGTTTATTCTTGTTATTTATCCCAGTCCTGTTTTATTTGTTATTTCTTCCATGCCCCCTACTATGCCTTAATTTTTTCATTAATTTTATGCGAGTTTTATTCCAGTCTTGTGTTTTTTTTCTTGTTATTTATCCCAATTCCGCTTTTGTGTTATTTATTCCATTGCCCATTCTTCGCGTTATTTGTTTCCCTCATACCTGATTTGCATTTTTTTTTGTTCCATTCATATCTTTTTGTGATTTTTGTTCAAATCCTGTTTTTATTTTGTTAACTTCCCAAGTCCTGCTTTTGTGTTATTTGTAATCTTTCCCCTTACTTGCATTCTTTATTTCGATCAAACCTAAACTTGAACCTAAATCTAAACTTAAATACTAAACGAAAAACTAAACTAAAAAACTTAACAAAAATTCTAAACCAAAAACTTACCTAAAATCCTAAACCAAAAATTAAACTTAAACAAGAAACTAAACTACAATCCTAAACAAAAAACTAAACTAAAATCCTAAACCAAAAACTAAACTTAAACCAAAAACTAATTTTAAATCTTAAACCAAAAATTAAAGTTAACCCAAAAACTAAACTTAAATCCTAAACCAAAAACTAAATACTAAACCAAAAACTAAATACTAAACCAAAAACTAAATACTAAACCAAAAACTAAATACTACACCAAAAACTAAACTAAAAAAACTAAACAAAAATCCCAAACCAAAAACTAAACTAAAATCCTAAACCAAAAACTAAACCTTAACCAAAAACTTTACCATAAAACAACTTTAAACTAAAACCCGAGCAAAAAAACTAAAGTTTAACCTTAAATAAAACCGAAAATGTAAACTTAAAACTTAACTTTAACATAAACTCTAACCCAAAACTAAACTACAACCTAAACTGACTTTTAAACCAAAAACTAAAACCTAACCTTACACCTAAATCGTATCTCTGTCACTTTTCCAGTCCGGCATTTTACCTTTTTTGTTCCAGTCCTGCTTTTGTTTTATGTCTTTCAATTCCCCTCATGTTATTTGTTCCAGTAATACCTTGTCGCGTTTTTTTGTTCCAAACCTGTGTTTTTTCTTGTTATTAATCCCAGTCCTGTTTTATTTGTTATTTCTTCCATGCCCCCTACTATGCCTTAATTTATTCAGTCATTTTATGCGAGTTTTATTCCAGTCCTGTGTTTTTTCTTGTTATTTATCCCAATTGCGCTTTTGTGTTATTTATTCCATTGCCCATTCTTCGCGTTATTTGTTTCCGTCATACCTGATTTGCATTTATTTTGTTCCATTCATATTCTTTTGTGATTTTTGACAAGTCCTTTTTTATTAATTAACCCAGTCCTGTTTTTGTGTTAATTGTAATCTTTCCCCATACTTGCGTTATTTATTCCAGTTAACGAAACCAGAAACTAAACTTAAATCCTAAACCAAAAACTAAACTCAAACCTAAAACTGCACTTAAACCTAAACAAAAAATAACTTTAAACTAAACCAAAAACTAAACTTAAACCAAAAAACTAAACTAAAATCCTAAACCAAAAACTAAACTTAATCCAAAAACTAAGCTTAAATCCTAAACCAAAAAACTAAACTTAAACCAAAAAACTAAACTAAAATCATAAACCAAAAACTAAAGTTAAACCAAAAACTAAATTAAATCCAAAACTGAAACTAACCTTAACTCCGCCATTGCCGGTCCCAAGCCCGGATGAGAAAGGAGGAGGGTTGGGAAAGAGGCTTCTCCCTCTTCCCGTAAAAAATTTAGCTTCTTACTCTTAACTTTTTTGCAGAAATCATGCACAAAACCCCAAACAGAAATAATATATTGTTATATTAGATATAGGCAAACTACTCGATACAACCTTAAACCATTTGTGCAGTTTCTGTTGGCTAAAAATGTTGCTGTTTCAAACATTTAAACACAGCTACAATATGCTTTGGCAATAGTAATAATGATTTGTTATTGTTTTTCTAAAATGCAAATGAGCAGCGCACTGGAACACAACGGTCCATCGCGGCAAGTCATTATTGTTTTGTTTGCCATACCATTTAATGAAGGCTCCACTGTAAATTTTGGTATTTTTATAAGACGAGTTTTAGTTGTTACTTCCATAAAAACTCTACATTAAAATTGTGTACAACACATTCTCGATTCGAACCAGTTTTCAACAACAAAGTTATGTTACTAAACTTTTATGTCTTTCCATTTTCAGATTTTCAGAGTCAGTTTAATAAATGCGCAAAAAAACTATTAACCTTTTGTCCAGATACACTTCAGAACTCATTTCCGACATTTTAAAACATTTTAACGGGCCTAATTGTCTGGCTTTGACCTTGATGTGTATTGTTTTCAAATTGACATGATAAAGTAAATGGGTAAATCTATTTCACAAATGAATAGTTTTATCTATATATAAAACTTACCATTCAAAATTATAACCAAACCGTTCATACAACAACACTGTATGGGTGCCTGTGGCGTAGTGGTAGAGTCGCTGACTTGTAACTCCTCCCACCATTTAGCCTCTCACTGCGTAGGTTCGAGTCCCGTTCGGGTCTCCCAGCTGATCTGCGGTGCGTCGGTGGTTCTACCCAGACATTTGTTTGGGGACTTTCTCCATCAAAATAGCTGGATGTCGCTTTAATGATCATAATAAGTCGCTGTGGTGTATTTAAAAATAACTATTCAATTCAATGTAAAATTTCAGATAAACAAAGTGTATTAAACTTTTAATTTGTCCCTCAGGTGCCAAGTGTTATGCTTTTTTGTGATGACAGATGAGTCTTGTTCTATTGCCTTGAGTCGTATTGCTAAGAATTCGCAAACCTTTTTGAGGTGAGTTTAATGAAAATTAATCGTTATTATACAAACTTAAGCTAAGAATTTACCTGTGTGATTTAAATTAATTTTTGAGTTTTGGAACAGGAGAATTATAAGATGAAAATTAAAGTGACTTATATTTTAACTATAAAATAAGTTTGAAATGACATTGACTTTATAACTTCCTTGTTGGTTGGTTTGTGTGTTTGGTTTTATTATGTTTTTGGTTGTATTGCCAACATCAAGCCAATTATTGGGGGGAAGACCCCTAGACATGCCTGGGTAGAACCACTGGTGCACCTCAGGTTAGCAATGATAATAATTTAACCATCAATCTTCTGCACAAAGAATCCCAATAATTTCTGGGTCAAACTATCAGCGCTATGAAAGTACTCGCCCAGACTGGAACTCAAACCCACGCAGTAAGGAGCTGAGGTGTTACAATATGCACTGACGAGTAAGATCATAAAGCGTGTGTTCCTAAGTACTGGGATACTTTTATGTATATATTTTATAAATCTACTTTTTAAGTGTTGCAAAACTTAGAGCATAGACAGTATTTCAAATACAAGTATGTGCAATGACAACATTTGATTTATCCTCCCCTATTGTCATGTTGCAGAAATTGCTGTGGTATCCACGAGTATAAAGCCACATGGACCTGTTCAGAGGATTGTACCCAGGTCATTGTCAGTCCACCTACCTGATGAGGTAATGCTGGCCATAGACCCACACGTAGAAAGTGATTACTGTCCAGTCTGAAGATGCTAGGATACACCTCAGACCAGCTCAAAGAAAAGGATCATTCTCCAGTCCAGTCCAAAGATGCTATGATAGACTCTAGACCAGCTCAAAGAGAAGTCCTGGCTGCAGCAGTTTGTAACCTGTTTATGATCAGTTGTGTTGCAAACTGTCTTGATTTTAAAAGGTTATTTCAAAGTATCATTGCGACAGCTCTTATTTTTGGTTAGGCAGACCAGTTTTAAAATGATCACTTGCAATCCTTGGTCTGTTGCAGAACATTATCCTTTATTTCACTTTAAATATATTTTTTCAAAGGTCCAGTGGGCAAAAGGAATAAAATAAATACAATTTCATAAAAACTTGTACATAACCTATTTGCAAATGCATGAATGAAATTTGCACATTAGTTTCATACGTTGTTCAATACTGATAAAAATGGTAAATGAAATCGTACGGAAGCTATAATTGCCCGACATGCCTCTAAATCACTCCATAATCTATTCACATCGTTTTACCAAATACATCTCCCAATTTCCCAGAAATTTTAAATGTTTGAAACTCTCATCATGTCAATTCTAAATTACTCAGCTAGTGTTTTGGGGTATCATAAGGCAGCATCCATTAAAATCACATTCCAAATTCTGTAGGAGAATACCAGAAGTTAAATTGTCTACAAATATTGAGGCACTATGCGGTCGTACATCTCTGTATAGATATAGACGTGTTTTACTCATTAAATATTGGATTGAGCTATTAAAACTTGATAGTCAATCAATACTATTTAAAGTGTTTAATATGTTGAAAAACGATGCCAATGAGGGACTAACCTATAATCGGAACATTGAGTGCATCACGTAAAAGCTATCTTAGACAAAGCCGGGTTATCTTACATGTGAGACAACCAGTTCAGTATACCATTACATTTTTGTACTATTAAAGATAATTTGATATTTCTCAACAAGAATGGGCTTCATCGATTACATGTAACAACTCTAGTCGACTCAACACGTGCTGTACACTTACTTAAATGTTCATTAAATTATCAACCTTACCTTGATATTATAACCTAGCCACTGGCCGCAAAAGCTCAAGAGGTAGAGCATCAGCTTTCAGAACAGGTGGTCTCGGGTTCAAACCCCGGCCGGGTCAAACCAAATACTTTAAAGTTGGAAGTAGTGGCTCGGGACTAAGGGGACAGCATTACGCCTGAATCATCGGCGTCAGTGTAAGGACTTATTATATATTAAAAGGTACTATTATACCCGGCCAACAAAACTAAAATTTAACAGTGTACTTATGTCTCAATCCAAAAGAAGGTTTCTTAGAAAGTAAGCTAATTATATTTATTATGCAAGTTATTTAAGGTGATAATGATACAGAAATCTAACAAATCCATATGTTTAGTCACTTGTTATAATAATTTGTATGCATTGTATTATTTTTGCTAAAACATGTTATGTTTTAATGCAATGAAATATTTGTTTTGTAAGTACTGATTTGGGCATGATGTTGTGCTGAAAATATCTTTAAAACATTGCAACGTTACTTGAGCTCTTTCTGTATTTTTTTTGTTTTTTGTGCCTTGTTTTAACTAGTGCTACAGGTCTTGATATGTTCCTAAGGCAGTGCCTTAGACCACAAATGTTGGTATAGATTCTAGGTCATGAAATAGTAGTTTAACATAGTAAATTTATACTGTTGGTGGGACCATAAACCCAAAAGAAACAAACATAGTAAATCTACTCTGTAAAGGTGGTATCCGACAGTTTTCAAATACATGTAACAATATCTTACCACTGCTTTGGGCATAATTTCTGCATAAACTCATACTTTAGCCTAATTAAAGATACTTTTCAACACTACTTATAATATTATACAGAACAAATCAGGAAAAATCACACTTACTGGTCATTCTTCCCAAATATATAAATAAGCATGATAGGGGTCTGCTAAAAATACATATTGACGTCACAGCGGACTAATCTTAAAATAGCTATCTCTGCAGCATGGCTCATATAGGAAATACCTATTTGCAATGACGATTGGGGATTTATGCCTCGCTGTTCACACAGATCTAGTGCATCATTGAACAGTATTTTACAGGTCCTTTTCATCCAACAATGCTTTATTTTGTCATTTAAATATTTTTTAACTTAACTGTCAGATGCCACCATTAATCTGTAAATAGAACCATGCAATTTTTATACTATTTTCTGACTTCATCTTGTTGCAACTGGAATATGCCGATCATTGTAGCTTAAGTTGTAATGAATTTTTCTTTTGAAAGACACTAATTATAACTTGCTGCCTGCTACACATAAACCTATATTTTCCAGCCTTTATATATTTTACTTTATAAATGATTTCGTAAACACATGCTTTAATCTCAACGTCCAAATGCTTTTAAAATAAGATATTTGTTGTTTTTTATTGTACTTGTGAAAGTTGCATGGATCATTGATGCCCTCTAATTGATTGATATTTATGAATTTAAGTCTGTATTATATGGGCGTATTGGGCATTGATTGGTCCAATTCTATTTTTTTACTCAACTATATTATAACTCAATATGTTATATCATCAACGTAAAGAACAATGTGAAATGAATATGTTTATTTATTTGTTGATTAACAGATCAAAATGAGTGTATTTTGTACAATATCTAAGGTTTCTGATTTACATACTGACAAGAAGGCTGTTCACTTTTTTTGTAGGGGAGGTGGGGGGTATGCCCGTGGCATAGTGGTAGTGTCGCCAATTTGTACCTCCTCTGACTGCATAGCCTCTTACCGCGTGGGTTCAAGTCTCGTTTGGGGCGAAGGACTAAATGTGGGAAGGTCTTCCAGCTGACTTGCGGTGCGCCGATGGCTCTACCCAGACATTTGTTTGGGGTCTTCTACCACCAAAAAGCTGGACATTGCTATAATGATCATAATTGGTTGCTGCAATGTATTTCAAAAACAAAACCAAAATACTTTTTTGTCACATTTTAGTTTCTTTTCAAGGTGGTATCCATCAGCTTGCCCATGTCAACTATAATTATGTAACAATATCTGACCTCTGTCTGGTGTATTCGTGCATAGCTTCTGCTGTAAGATCATACCTTTGTCTAAGCTTAGACGATTTTCAACAGTATCTCTATTTAGGGCAGTAAAACTGGTTACTCAACACTTAAAATATTCATTCTTTTTAAATCTATAAATAAGACCAATTGGGATTCCTGCTAAAATAGACATCAAAGTAAGAGCGGGTAACGTGAATGAGCTTAAACAAAAGTGGTCAGGTTTTCTTAGTTTAAAAATAGCTAACTGTGTAGCGTGGCTATGTTAGGAAATACATTTTTGAAATGAAGATTGTGTCATTATGGTTCACTTTTCACACAGGTTTAGCACATCAGTATACAGCATTTTAAGAGATCTGTTCAGATAACAGTAATTAAGTTGTTTAATGAAAAAATTGGTCCGAACTCAAGGATATCACCTTTAATAATTGAACATGCAATGTCCTCTTCCATTTTTAACTTTGCAATAGTAAAATGTGGACTTAGCAGTACTTTTTTTGTAATGTTTGTAGTTTACAATTATTTTTAAGCCTCAAATATTATTAAGGAGATGTGTGTGCTTAATTTGTAATCTTTTGAATACTTATTAATCCATCATGAATGTTATTGTTTTTGACATTGTATATTAAATGGTTTGATGCTACATGTTATGGTTAAAGTAAACTGACATAAAAATTCACAACAGAGTTTTGTGTACAAAGCAAAATTAAGCAGTCACCCAAGTCAGTCTACAATAGACATTACAAATATTTATAAGATGTTGAAAAGTATCTTTGCATATACATTGCATGTATGTATATGAAAACATCAAATAATTTAAGATTCTCTGACTGTTGTCAGATATTAAAATGATATCGTCTGATGATAGAAAAATGTAGACATATGACCATTGACCAAGCTTTTAGGTATTGTCCTGTAAGAGGTTTGGATAAAAAAAGAGGAGCTGAGATTTCTACTTAACTACCTCTTACAGAAAACATTGGGTCAAGAGTTGTTCCCTTTACATAAGAAAATAGAAAACCTGTGCAATCTTTTCCCAAGAATTTCACAATATTGTGTCAGAGTCAAGTGTAAAGAGCCTGTTCTTATTTTTCATGTACTCGTGCAAAGGATTTGATTTGAGGACAGTTAATATTCCAAAGTACATGTAAATACTGCATTTGTCTTCCAACTTGTTTTGTTTTTAAGATATACATCCCAGCAACCAATTACAATCATTGTAGTGACATCCAGCTATTTTGGTTGAGGAAGACCTAAGACAAATGTATAGGTAGAACCACCAGTACAACACAGGTCAACTGGAAAACCTTTTCATTAAGTCCTTCGCCCCAAACAAGACTCGAACCCTCCCGGTGGGAGGCTTAGCAGTCAAAGGAGTTACAAGTCGGCGACTCAACCATTACGCCAAGTGCGCCCCACCCACTCCATTTATATTTCACAGTTATTAAAACCAAGCCGAAAATTACTATTAAAGAATTGTTATTTTATTTTATACATTTATGTTTGTATATTTTAAAACTTTTATAAATGGTTATTGATAGATGTGTATTATGCTTATTTGTCTGTACTTCTTTGTACATTCTTTTATCTGTATGCCGGTGGTTCTACCCAGACATTTCTCTTCTCCCTTCCACCACCAACAAAACATTACTAAAATGATTGTGAGTGCAGTTGTTTAAAAAACTTACCAACCCTACTGTGTATTTGTTTTATATGTTCTGGGTTTGTTTTGCTTAAATATTCACCTACAGTGTCTTAGTTTTTCAAAACTAAAACATGGATATGAATGGTTGATGAATGTAATTAGGTTTAATTAATGGAGATTTTCCATGTAACATCATCTGTATGGTGTTCTTAACTATTTGTAAAATTGCTGTTGTTCTGTGTTGATTACAAATAAATATTTTTGTATAAAACTCAATGTTTCAGTTGTTTGTTCTTTCCAGATTTACACTGATAATCTCAATATTTACAATTTGTCACAAATAATAAATATATACATATATATGAAATAAACCCAACAAACACTTCAAATAATGTATGGTCTATTTCTACCATAACGAATATAGTGTATTGAGAAAAGTGGTAAGAGTAAAGTGAACATTACGTTCACCAATGATAGTCTGTGGTTAATCTTAATTTAAATATTTATGAAACACTTGTAAACCGAGTACATGTTAATATCTTGATATTTTTTTTGTTGTTCATTCAGGCATGTTTGGTCACCAGCCGATTATACAAAAGTACAGAAATATAACATACTTATTGACAGATGCGTCTACAAATCATGTATCAATATTCAAGAAAAATACAATGTATACTATATGATATATATAGTTTAGAATTTGCTAAGAATCAATTAGTTTTTTGTTGAACTTATCTATAAATTGTTGCTTGTCAATATTCTCCGTAAACCATAAGAGTAAATTTGCTGGTCGTTGATCTTGGGATATTCGGTAAATACATAATGTTTTTCTTCAAGAGCTTTTCTTTTTTATTATTATTAATATTTTTATTATCATCATCATCAACATCATTATTAATATTATTACTATTACTATTATTATAATTATTATCATCATCATTATCATCATTATTATCACAAATGCACAAAACCGATTAGCATACCTGTATTTATTGTGTCTATCCGTTTCAAAATCTGTGATTTTATTTTATCAAGTTTCTATATATTTCCATATACACATATTTCTGATGGATTTATTGTGCAAAAGCCCAGTATTTTTCATCACAGCTAGAGGATTATTTAATTTAAAAATCCCACTCATGAGTTGCATTTGTCGAAAATACATAAGTCAGACTAAACCAAAACCAAAATCTGGCCGCAATTGCTCAGGTGGTAGAGCGGCGGCTTGCGGATCGGGAGGTCGCAGGTTTAAACTAATTTAAATTAATATGTTAACCTGTTTTCACCATTCACATTTTTTACCTGATAGATTTTTATTTCTACTCATGTTTTTTAGTTTTAACCTGATAATATTATATTGTCGTTAAACTTCAATGTATTCGGCGCCGTATGACCTAGCAAGTGTTGGTGTGCCGTAAAACCCAAAATACAAATACTCTCCGCCCTAATGGCCATGCGTACAATATCTTGCCTAGCTACGTCCTTGAGTTGAATGGCCTGTGAACCAGGGGTTAAAACTGTGAAGTTATCTGTATATAAATTGGCATAGTAAGAGACTATAAACCAGACTTTTTTTAACTTTCCATAAAGTTTACATCCCATCTTCGTGTCTGCCATTAATTCCATATTATTTTCAGTACTATATGTGTCACAATCTTGCATAAACACTTAAAAGTGTGTCACACGTAACTTTTATAGGATCAATCCTTAGGGTCATAGTTTGGCCTTTAGATGATAACAGAAATTGAACCCTCTCTACACAGTATTAGTCTGTCCAGATGGTGTAAACAGGGCACAAACATGGTACAAACTTGAGATCAGAATTTCCAAATACAGCATCTGCCATTTGTTGCCATTACAGCCTAATGACAGTAGATTTAAGTTTCTGTCCAGAATCTCTATTTCCAGGTTGTTGTCATGGCATGTTTTATTTCATATGCTATAATAATGACAATCAAACAATGGCATTCTTCATATTATACCTCCACAACCTGGGGCAGGTAACTGGGTCCAATCCCATGTGCCAGAAAAAATGCTTGGTCTATGGAGAAGATGAAAAAAAAGCATTAATACAAAGCATTAAATGGCATTTATTGTGCTTTAAATACATTATCTAAGATGTGATAATAACAGACATCCGAAAAATAGAAAACCTTCAGGTGAGTACTTTTATTAAAAGTGACCTAAACCTATGATTGAGCAATTAACCTTCACAAGATTATTCCAGTTGCATCATATTGTCTAAATGTTATAAAAATTTCATTTAATAGTTTAAAAACAAACTTTTACTGGGCCCATTTAAGAAATATTGAAAGAAAAGCAAATGTATAATCCTTCAGTATCACTACATGTATAGACAGGTGAGGAAAAACCTTGGTTAAGCCATGTTGTTCAAAGCTGTCAAAATCTGTACTTTATTAACGTGTTACAAAGTTGATGAGGGATCAAAATCTGAAACAAATAATAGCAACAGCAACAGCCCAGTGACAAATTTCTGATGTATTAATGTTTAAAGCGTGTTACACTTCAGTGTGACTGCCAATTATACAATAATATCTGGCAAAAGGGAGAGTATTCAGATATCTGGAGAGAACCTTTTGTTATCGCCCTTCCTAAGAAAAACTAAACCAGAAATGACCTATACTCTTACAGACCAATAAGTCTCGCATCCCATGTGGGGGGGGGATATTGCATGAGGTGATGGAGAAGCCTGTTTAGAACATAATTTAGAATCAAACAATATCAAAATACATATTTCATAATTTCAACTAAAAATAGATATCTAGCTGAATATGTAACATGATTCCAGAAGTAACTGGTCATGTGGATTTCTAAATTTAAAAATATCTAACTGTGCTGTATGACTCAGATAGGAAATATATTTTTGTAGTGGCAATTGGAGTGTTTTCATAGGTACACTTTCATATGGATGTAGGGCACCCATAAGTAGAATTTATAGGTGTTTTTTCATGTAAATTATTTAGATACACAAAAAAAGGTCCAAACTGTCAGGTATCACCTTTAAAAGGACTGATTATGCCCAATTTGGGTCAAATAAACATAGCTCCATACTTTTGTACCAGTCTCTTGTATGTCCAAAATAGAACATGGCTGTCAAATAAGAGCCAGTGCACTACAATACATGTATCAACTACAGAACAAAGGTGTAAGGATAGCACTCGGTGCTTTCTTTACCACACCAGTAGTACATTTGAAACAAGAAGATTGAGCGCTGGAGTGACTCCCTTGTTTCTCAGAAAAGAAAAACTACAATAACACTACTGGGTTAGAGTTTGAGCTAGGCCAACCGACCTGGTCAACAAGATCTCAAATTTGGCACCAATTACTTTAATTTTAACCGATATGTAAGATAACAACCTGAATACAACTCCTTGACCTTTGGATGCTGAAGGGTCGAAGAATATGGTGTTGATCAGTGGTGGAGTTTTGACCCTCTGAGTCTGAGCTATGTTTCCTTTCAGAACAGGATGTAAACCTACAATGCACAAAAAGGGATACCTAAAACAAATGCCCCTAATTTAATCAGGGCAACAACCACTAGAACATTGAGGTAAACACTATAAAATGGGTTCAAATACATTGTATGTACCTGGTACAAATAAAAGTAAAGATACAATTTCAGGGAGAATGCAGCCACCTTTGTTATCCCAGAAAGGAACATCTTTTTCTCAGAAAGACTATAATAAATGTTCCATCTGCATTATGTTGAAATCAGAAAACATAAAATCAACTAAATTATATAAATATTTAACTTACAAGTGTGGCACACATTTTTTTTCAATACCATTTTTTTATTATTGGCAGAGAAAAAACCTACTAAATCTCCATCTTTGGTTTCAACTAATATTAAATGGAGAGATGTGTTACTAGACTAAGGCTACATTAAAGCTAGTTACTGGGCAGTTTACTTTAAACCCAAGATACAGGCACAGAGGTGGTGGTGTGGTGTGAAGGAAGATAGTTTTTACAATGCCAGTCCTTCCCAGACTCGAACTAGGGACCTGATCAGGATCGCTCCATGCATGGACTGAAGGCACAGTTATCATATACATAAACATGTCCAAGTGCAGGTGATGTTAAAATAATAATGAGAAATGATGAGAAAGGTATACCTATATACTTTTTCTTAAACAATAAATAAGGTACTGTCATTCAGCATGGGACAAGGAAAACAAATACTATTATGCTGTGTAAATAAAAAGTACAGTGTTAATATTTAATTTAAATACATATATTTAGTAAGAATGCCTTAAAAAATATATAAAAGTTTGTGGTAATAATTTAAAAAGAAGGTATAAACTTGCATTTACTTTTATCTGTGCACTAAAACAGACTCTTGTATGAAGGTTTTATGTTCTTTATTATGATTTGTTTAAATCTATGACATACAACAGGTAGAAAATACCACCAAACACAGTTTTCAAAACGTAAACTATGGGTTCATCTATAAGGCAGGCACATCCTGAAATGAAAGCATTAATTCAACATAATATAAGGTATGAAAAGGAGAATACAGCTGAAGTATAGAAAATGCTTATCACCAGACTAGCCTTACCCAAAGGTAGTAAATCTCTTATAAAATATGGAAATGTCTAGATCAACCAACCTTATGACAGGCATAACACCAGATTGGCACTCATTTCATATCGGTCATAAATTGTACCCAAAATACACCCAGGGTATTTAAACTGTACACCAATGCAAAGAAATACACAATTAAACATCACTGTAATTGATATTTTAATTAATAAAGAATAACACATAAAACCTGCAATGGCTTAGCACTCATGTAATTAATATTGTTGTTTAAAACAGAGATACATGTATAGAAAAACAAAATAATTATCATATAAATTGAAATCTTCAATGATGGTGGTGTCTTTTGTGGGACCCTAGACAGAGACAGTAGGGCAGACAACTTAACCAATATCTAAATGTAAATGTGGAAAAACAAAATCCGATGGGGACAGTGTATATATTTTATTCACATATCAACTGATATATGTACTTATATATATTTATATACAAAGTGTATCTATTATATTCACATATTAACTGATATATGTACTTACATATATTTATATACAGAGTGTATATATTATATTCACATATCACTGATATATGTACTTATATATATGTATATACAGAGTGTATATATTATATTCACATATCACTGATATATGTACTTATATATAGTAATATACAGAGTGTATCTATTATATTCACATATCACTGATATATGTACTTATATATATTTATATACAGAGTGTATATATTATATTCACATATCAACTGATATATGTACTTACATATATTTATATACAGAGTGTATATATTATATTCACATATCACTGATATATGTACTTATATATATTTATATACAGAGTGTATCTATTATATTCACATATCACTGATATATGTACTTATATATATTTATATACAGAGTGTATATATTATATTCACATATCACTGATATATGTACTTATATATATGTATATACAGAGTGTATATATTATATTCACATATCACTGATATATGTACTTATATATATGTATATACAGAGTGTATATATTATATTCACATATCACTGATATATGTACTATATATATGTATATACAGAGTGTATATATTATATTCACATTAACTGATATGTACTTATATATATGTATACAGAGTGTATATATTATATTCACATATCAACTGATATATGTACTTATATATGTATATACAGAGTGTATATATATTCACATATCACTGATATATGTACTTATATATATGTATATACAGAGTGTATATATTATATTCACATATCAACTGATATATGTACTTATATATATGTATATACAGAGTGTATATATTATATTCACATATCAACTGATATATGTACTTATATATATGTATATACAGAGTGTATATATTATATTCACATATCAACTGATATATGTACTTATATATATGTATATACAGAGTGTATATATTATATTCACATATCACTGATATATTACTTATATATGTATACGAGTGTATATTCACATATCACTGATATATGTACTTATATATATGTATATACAGAGTGTATATATTATATTCACATATTAACTGATATATGTACTAACATACAGACACATTTTGTTTAAATCATCCATATATTAAATGGTCCTGAAATAGGTCAACAGGATGTATAGTAGTGTTACATAGACCAGTATTACTACCACAAGCAGGACTATATTGTAACTTACTGTCTGATGACCATTTTTTAACAGTTACATGTTAATTTGTATATTAAAAATTCCATGTCTTATATTCCTTTCATACTTGTGCATAATGTATTGTAAATGAGATAAAATCTAAATGTTCCAATATGTTCTAAGATATTTACAGATTGATCCATATTTGGATCTAATGAGACCACTTACTGAGGGTCGGCTTATGCTCAGTTTTGCTAAAATAACATACACAAGAAGAGCATTAATAAACTTTCAATGGTTTGGTGATGTACAGATGATAAGCTGAGATGATAACAGGAAGAATAGCAGACCTCCAGATATTGTTAAGTCCAGTGATTCATGGTTTATGGTGTAATGATTTATAACATAGGGAGAATAGCAGACCTCCAGATATTGTTAAGTAGACAGATTCATTGTTTTTTGGTGTAGTGATATACAACATAGGAAGAATAGCAGACCTCCAGATATTGTTAAGTAGACTGATTCCTGGTTTATGGTGTAGTGATATATAACATAGGAAGAATAGCAGACCTCCAGATATTGTTAAGTAGACTGATTCATGTTTTATTGTGTAGTGATATACAACATAGGAAGAATAGCAGACCTCCAGATATTGTTAAGTCCAGTGATTCATGGTTTATGGTGTAGTGATATATAACATAGGAAGAATAGCAGACCTCCAGATATTGTTAAGTCCAGTGATTCATGGTTTATGGTGTAGTGATATATAACATAGGAAGAATAGCAGACCTCCAGATATTGTTAAGTCCAGTGATTCATGGTTTATGGTGTAGTGATATATAACATAGGAAGAATAGCAGACCTCCAGATATTGTTAAGTCCAGTGATTCATGGTTTATGGTGTAGTGATATATAACATAGGAAGAATAGCAGACCTCCAGATATTGTTAAGTAGATTGATGCATGGTTTATGGTGTAGCAATCAGTGATACATACTTTAGTAATAATTTTCAATTTGTATTACTAGAACAGTGTATACTACAGAAGTCCTCCAACTTTCAGCCCAACACATGCTGTTGAAACACAGTTGTGCCCCTTTATCCAACACAGGTATATTACTGGAGAAAAGAGCTTAGCCCAAGAGAAGCTTATCTAAATAAAAAAAATTAACAATTTTATCATTTACTGGAATATTATGATGAAATAAAAAGTACTTGGTTTGTCATGACAAACTCTGTTAGTAAATGCATTTACAATGTGTTTGTAAATTATGATTTCATTGACCTGAACATATTATAACAATATTGCATAACTGTTCAAGTATTTAACACTTAATAAAGCAACAACAGGATACCTTTACATGTCAAATCTTTCATAAATTTAAAAAGCAGTAAATAACTAATAAAATGATACATGTTTTATTAATTTATATCAAGTAGTTTCAAAGTGTCTTGTGGCAATCTAGCATGACTGGCAAAAGGGGCTGGCCTAAGGAAAAGTTGGCAAAACTAGATTTCTAAAAAAAATCTTATTTCTTGGGGTATTTTGATGTTATGAAAAGTGTTAGATTTGTCATGACAACCCCCATTAGAAAATGCCTTTAAAGTATGTATATATTTGAAACTGTAGGTTTTACTGACCTATCACACAGCATATAATAATATATGAAAATGGTAATTATTCCAGTGTTCTAATCCAACTCGAAAAATAATATCACAAGATATGTATTTTTACATGTTCATGTTTTAAAAGAAGAGTAGGACAAATAAAATTATGTATTGGTGAAGATCCTGGGCAGTCGACTTCATCTATGAAATTGGCGGAGTTGGTTGATCCACGTCAAGCTGTATCTGCAGGTATCAGATGGTATCAGGCTCTTAGACCCAGGGCATCAGAGACAGCCTGAAATGAAAAAAGCATCATCATCAACACTCGACATGAGACTGGTAGGCAGTGAACAGCTGTCAGATTTATTTAATACAGCCTACAAGAATGATCAAGAAGAGAGGGCAGATTGCATCCAGCATAACATGACTGTTGCTACAGAGAAAAAAATGGGGAGTCTGCTGAAAATTGTCAATAAAATGCAGATTTCAGCTTTGTTACATCAATCCAGAAGCTGTACAAGGAGGCCAGGTCTCCAAGACAAGGTCCAAAGCCAGCAGCAGCTAATGTGGGCTTGGTTGTTGGATAGTGTTCTGGCTCTACATTTAAAATTTTACATTTAACTGACAGGTGTATAGATTTGTCTTTCTCCATTTAAAACTTTATTAACATGGTCGGATGGTCAGAAAGTCTTGGCATGTTTTGGTATTGTAATGACTTTTGTGAATATGGGTATTACATGGTATCGTTACCTGCTTGCTAACATGGATACACTGCTACTGACGTGTAAAAGTATGCATCTTATTCAAAGTGTCCTGATGACCATCCAGACTGCACAGTGAACACACACCACCATCAGCCACGGTCCAAATATGAACTGGCGAAGCAGATTTTCGATATGCTCTCTACACATGAAACATATGTTAAATACTTTACCATAGATGGAGATGCAAGATCAGCTGCTGGTGTTGATGCTATAAAACTATGTGATCCATTGTGGAAAAATGAGAGATAGACAGACCCAACACATGAGGACCAGGCTCAGTTTAGAAGCTGCTACAAAACCAACTTCAGTCAGGCAGTGTTTCCCTCCACAATATGTGACAGTGGAGTCATCAGCAAAAGGCATACAGCCGGGTTGTAAAGGCCAGATGCAGCCGTATTATAAAGGAACTATGGTAAAGAATGCTGGAGACATTATATCGATCAAAAATATTACCTCTCTTACCCAATGCAACAGTCAGCTGCTAGTGTGGTGACTGCTCAGTGTCGACATCATTTGTATGTTTGCGGCAGTGGCTCAACCAACTTGCGGTGGAATCGGTCCATGCAACACACAGAGTCAGCAGCCTGCAGATTAATAAAATGACAATCGAATAGTAAAGGTAAATTCTAAAAATTAAGTTTAGCACTGTTGCCGTAAAGACAATGAAGCTGGGGACAAGCACCCAGAAATGTGAGGCAGTGAATAGGTCAGTAAGTGTATCTCTACAGAACAACAACTGCTCTAGAAATGTTCAAAGATGACTTTCATTTACAATTCACCAACTTAACAATGGCATTGTGAACATTGCAGATTGAGAAGTGTCTTGACTTCGAATCATCCAACCACCCAGGAGAAGTTACTATGGACAATGCCAAAAGGTTAACTATGTAAGGTAATATGCCTTCTATGCAGAAGGGAAAACTTATTACCAGTAATGTGCTCCATTAAAGTGCACTTAAAGTTTAAAGCCACCAATTCGAACCCAACTTCTGTCTATTTGACAGGACAACTTGACTCGATATCATCAACTTCACAGGACCACAGCTACTCACAGTGATTCTCTGCTCTGAAAACAAAACAAAATGATTGTCTTTATGTATGTAAGACATTTAAGGTTCTGAATAAAAAATTATTCATGTTATGTAAATGTAAAATGTAATAAATTTATTTAGCTAGGAGCCTTTTGGGCGGGAAGGGGGGAAGGGGTACCAACATGGATGGAATACAAGACAAAATCCCTTCCACACAAAATCCTCTCCAGTTGTTTAAGCCTTAGGCTGACGAATCTCTCCTGTATATTTTCATAGACAGAGAAAGTCCCCACCTCCCATAATTTCCTGATGGCAGAAAATCTCTTTAAGCAACGACATATGTTCTAAGTCGGTCGGAGACATGTGTCATCACAAAATTTGATTTCCAGAGATACGTTCTGAAATGTATCTAAACAAAATGTATGCTTAATGGGTTTATTAAATTTGCTCTGAAACTTAAACAAAGACATAAACCTTGACCAACTTTATTGTTGCAGGATCAAATTCTTCTCAAAATAGTATGCTCAATTAGGCAAACACACTTTTATTTGAGTTGGACCATATATAGCAAATTGGTTACATTTCTTGGCTCTGTTTTCCATCGACTGCATTTGCATATTTAGGCAAGAAAATAATAAAAGAAAAATTGTGCTAATAAAGCACCATTTTTCAGCAAAAAACCAGTGGAGTATCATTGGATTTTATGCTTAACAAATAAACATCAATACTGACTGAGGTAATATTTCTTTTGGATATTCGATAATATTTTGTACATAATTTTGCAAAATATGGTAATCGATATTCTCCGGTTGTTATTACTGAAGTTACAGCTAGAACTCGTAGTATATTTTAGCACCTAAAATACAGGTACAGTACATGTATACCAAACTCACCTGACTTCCCATGGAGCCTTAAATAATGATATAACAAACAAAACTATACTTATTTGGCATGTTTTATGCAAAGCTCTTCTTGGATGTTGGACCCAAAAAAAATGCTCTCTTCCCCTTATAGAAATAAACATTCTTGAATGACAATGTTGTACACAATTATCATTAAAGATAATTTTTTTTTTTTCAGAAATATCAATAGAAAAGAGCATTTTGTCAATAATATTGTAGTGCTTCAGTGTTTTTTACACTGAGCACTGAGTACAAACATTCCCCATGCAAATGTTTTACCTTAACTGTTGCTAACATTATTTATTTTGTGAGGGATAATAAGCATATTTGTAAAGAACATGTTGAATCTGTATTTGTATTTCAACATTAGAAATCCTACCTAACAAGCTGCAATGTGGTTAAAGTTGGAAGAAGACCGCCATTATTACTGTTAACAATGTGATGGTCATGCACTGCGTTGTGGGATTATTACCCATGGTTACCGTAGTAAACATGATTGTTAAGCATTATAATATCATTTTGTTGCATTTCTGCTATTTTGGTGTTTATCTGAGACTTAACATCATTTTGTTGCATTTCTGCTATTTTGGTGTTTATCTGAGACATAACATCATTTTGTTGCATTTCTGCTATTTTGGTGTTCATCTGAGACATAACATCATTTTGTCACATTTCTGCTATTTTGGTGTTCATCTGAGACATAACATCATTTTGTCACATTTCTGCTATTTTGGTGTTCATCTGAGACATAACATCATTTTGTCACATTTCTGCTATTTTGGTGTTCATCTGAGACGTAACATCATTTTGTCACATTTCTGCTATTTTGGTGTTCATCTGAGACGTAACATCATTTTGTCACATTTCTGCTATTTTGGTGTTCATCTGAGACATAACATCATTTTGTCACATTTCTGCTATTTTGGTGTTCATCTGAGACATAACATCATTTTGTCACATTTCTGCTATTTTGGTGTTCATCTGAGACGTAACATCATTTTTTTACATTTCTGCTATTTTGGTGTTCATATGAGACGTAACATCTTTTTGCTGCATTTCTGCTATTTTGGTGTTCATATTAGTCTATGTTTACATTTTGGTTAGTGAAGATTGTTTTCATGTTTGACAAAAGTTTAACAATAAGATTAAAGCCTAGTTTTCTAGAGCATACAAGTTTTGAACATCGGGTGCGAAACGGAAGGGTAGCGAAACACCCATCACTCGTATCATGCAGTATATAATGCTTAGAGTAATCTCCCATATCTACAAACCTGTAAACATGTTTACATGATGAAACATAGGTTTCGTATCGTAACTATCAATAGTTAGAGTTACTATACGTAGTAGTTATTGATAGACTATCGTGACCTATTGATATTGCAATTTATCGATACTATCAACTATCGTTACACCCCTAGTCATATACTTAGCCACCCAAGCAGCAGTTAAGGCCACTCTGCACCCTTCTACTAGCCTGACCAATGAGGTCGTCAGGCACGAGTACAACATTCTGTGTGTACAGCATTCGCTCTCACTCCTCGGCAGTGATGCAGACGGCATTAGCTGAGGTGTTATGATTGTTTGTCACCAAGCATTCCAATTAAGGTACATAGTGGATACTCAGTGTACTTAAATTTGTTTAGGTCATGACAATATGAAATATGTGAACAAAAATTTGGTTGTTTTAATAATTACCAAATAAACAATACTGCAGCCAGAATGTGGAAAATTTACAGGAGGGGATTTATAGGCATTGGAAAATTACAGTAGGATGTTTGTCCATCTTTGCTAATATGAACAGAATAAATTTTATTATTGAAGAATTTGTTCATACTCCATTTTTAGCAATAAACCAGGGTTAAAGAGTTATATATCAAGTTGCAAAAACAGACAAGGAAAGATGTAGCGTTAAGTTGATGATGTTATCGTTTTGCATGTATACATTGATTACCTCCAATAATAAACATAACATTCTGAAACACAAAGCGAGTTAGTCGAGTGTTTCCCTATATTAACAACTTCAACATATTTTGGTGCAATGAAAAAGTGAGAAGAAAATGGATCTTCAAAAGCTCAAGAAGAAGGGAGGGGTGCACAAAGCCGTGATTTCAAGGCAGCTTCGAAGATTAGAAGAATCAAAGGCCAACGAAGCAAACTTCACGGTAATTCTTAAAATCACTACAAGACAAGATAAACATTCTTGAACAGCTAAATGAGGAGGGGATTAACCAAACAGATGAGGACGACTATGATTCCGAGATGCTTGAAACGCAAGACAACACGCTGGAAGTAAGACTGGTCATCGGCGGCCTGGAGGCTCAACATAGACACAATGCGACGGTTCAACCGCACAATGGCTGCTCAACCCTGAGCAACCTGAGGAGGAATACCCCAGACATAGAGACTGCACAGAGAGTGCCCAGTAGCACCGACGGAACTCCGGTAACACGAAAAAACAGTACTTCCGGCAGACTTTTAAGTGAAATTTCTATCCAACCTTCCCAGTCATCGCAATTTCATAAGCTTCCCAAGTTAACATTGCCTACTTTTTCAGGAAACATATTAGAATGGCTGGGATTGTTTGGAATCTAGTGTGCACTCTAAAATTTTGCTGCCTAAAGTCATTGCTGTCTGATGATGCCGCTTGTGTTATTGAGGGACTGCCATTAACTCATGGAAATTACGACGAAGCAGAGGACTTGTTACGAGACAGTTTTGGCCAAAATCACAAAATTATCAATGCTTATATGCAAGGCCTGTTGGATTTACCCCGACCCTCATCCCATCTATCAAGCCTTAGACCATTTCAAGAGAAAATGGAAGCATATATTTGCGGTCTACAGTCCCTTGGCCAAGGTCAGGAATCATTTGGCAACCTTCTTGTTCCCTTTATACTGAAAAAACTTCCTGCTGACGTCAAATGAAAAACATGACTCATGACCACGGAAGTAGTAACTTGCAACTTCCGGAACTCCGACAGGTGCTGAAAACGGAAATCGTCATCAGACAGTGGCCAGCCTACACAGAAAGCAGACGACTACGTGGCCACCGCATCGTTTTACACGGGAACAAGGCCGACAGAGAAGGCTACAAGTGTATATCAAGGGAAAACCGAGCGTAGACCAGAACGACCGTGATGTCCATTTTGCAGCGACCCCTATTTTGCTATCGACTGCAACAAATATGGAACATTGGAAAGAAAAGACATGGTGATAAAGAAAAAAGCTATGTTTTAACTGTTTGGGCAACATCAAGTTTCCTCCTGCCGATTGAACCACCGCTGTTGCATCTGTAAACGCAAGCATCATACCAGCATTTGCGATCAGCGTGAGGGGCAAGCCCCCACTGGCAAGATTCTGAATGCTGCTGCTCCCAGTTTTGCACCTACTTCAGGTTTGGCCGAGTCATCACAGCAGCCTACTTCCGGTTTTACAGAACCATCAACAATTCTGCACTCTACCACACAGACCAAACATAACGTCTTGCTAAAGACAGCAGTTGCCATGGTAACCTCATACCGCACCAGTGCTGTAGCCAACATTTTGTTCGATGAAGGGGCTAAACGTACTTTTATTACCCAAGAGCTCGCTGACAGACTCCAGATACAAGGCAGTGGTACTGAGGTTGTCCACCTTGCCACCTTTGGGTCCTCTTCGAAGAAAGTCAGCCATTTTCCAACAGCCACTATACAGCTGATAACTGACACAAGGGAGACAATTCTGATAAACGATTTAGTTGTCCCAACAATTGCTGTCCTTTTACAGAACCAGAGGCATACAGCCAGTTCGTTGTCATACTTAGGTTTGAAACTTGCACATCCGCTTACAGAGGGAGATACATTTAAAGTTTTGCTACTTATTGGAGCTGACAAATACTGGGATATCGTAGAGGACAGTGTTATAAGAGGTGACGGTCCGATGGCTATGTAATCAAAGATCGGTTATCTTATTTCCGGGCCACTTCCTAAAGCGCCACACACTGCAGCCACAGACTACATTATGAACGTCATTACGTCATCACCAGATTGCTATGACCTTGAGCGTTTTTAGTAGCTGGAATCCATTGGTGTTCAACCTGAAACAAAGCAAGAGGCTTCGGACTACATTGAAACCTACCAGAGAGACGGCATTAGATTCCAGGATGGTTGATACACTGAGTCGTTACCATGGAAATGGGATTACTTAGATTACCTGACAACTTCAATATTACACTGAAAAAAAAACACGGAATGTAATAAAGAGACTGCATGAAGACCCAGTGTTGTTGCAGAAGTACGACGAAATCATTAAAGAGCAGGAAAAGAGTGGATTTACAGAAAAGGTTAAATGTCTTGACAGCGAAAACATGATGCACTATATACTACATCATGGTGTTAGGAAACAGTCGGCCACCACTGCCATCAGAATTGTAGTTGACTGCAGTTGCTGCCAACACAAGACAATGCCAAGCCTGAATGATTGTCTAGAATCAACACGGCCCCCTATCAATGATTTGACAAGCATTCTCATGAACTTTCGACCACATCAAATTTGCCGTCTGCACCGACATTGAGAAGGCTTTTCTGCAGGTGCAGCTCGTGACGTCAAGATCGTGACGTCACGCGTTTTCTTTGGCTCTATGACATTCATGACGACAACACCAAGCTGACGACATACAGATTTCGGTCAGTTCTGTTTGGAGCCACCTGTCTGCCATCCAACAGCAGTCGTCTGCGCACCCTGGCAGAAGCAGAAGTTGTAGCTGAAACCGACAAAGTTACAAACGTCCTTAAAATGCAATGGGACATGGCGACAGATAGATTTAGCCTTGCAGCGAAGAATATTTCTAACGACCAGCTCATGACAAAAAGAGTGATACTTCAAGAAACAGCAAAGATAACGATCTTCTTGGATTTCTGTCCCCAGTCACCATTCGCGCCAAAATCCTTCTTCAAAAACTATGGAAAAAGAAGTTTGACTGGGACATACCCCTGCCATGCGATATTCAGATCCGATGAAAGAAATTGCAAAAATGTAAACAGAGTTTTACCAATCAGTTACCCTCGATGCTACTTTGATAACACAGAAGATGTATCCAGTACTTCCGGTTCCACTGATAGATCACGTGCACTGACAGACGTTTCCTTGCACGTGTTTTGCGCTGCCAGTCTTCACGCATATGGATCTACATTTCCAGAGTCGAGCAGTTTGCACGTGTCATGGCGATAACACATGTTGCACCTTTGAAACAGCTCACGTTACCGAAACTCAAACTTATGGCTGTAGTGATAGGATAAAGTCCGCTGAAACATGTTCTGCAGACGATACCAGTGAAAGAAGTGTACCTGTGGTCTGACAGTCAGATAGAACTCCACTGGTTGTACTCACACCGGAGACCTGTTGACACGAGGAATTTCCGCCAATGAGTTATTATCTAGTCACTTACGGGAAAAGGGACCAAATTGGCTATCTGATGAGACTAAGTTTCCAAGCCAGCCTTCAGTCAAGCCCGTGGTATTACTTGCAGCGGCGGAGGATGAAGAAAATACACACAGCCTCTGTTGCTATAGAAATGCCTGGCATTCACAATGTCATCGATGCGGAGATATTCAGCAGTTACAGAAAACTGCTGAGAGTGACATCAGATTTATACACAAATGCAAGGCCGCCATGAGAAACAGACCTTTGTCAGGATTTGTACAATATACCGCTGAAGAACTTCAAAACACCAAGAAGATGTGGGTGCAAAGCTGTCAGTACACAACGTACGAAGCTGAAAAAGAATGTCTACTCACCCGCAAAAGAAATCTGCCACTTGTCAAACAGCTTCAAGTTCTACTTGATGATGACGGCTACATTCGTTGCGGTGGCAGAATCCACAACGCACCTGTGACGGAATTCGCACATTTTCCGTATCTACTTCCAGCAGGTCAGCCACTGACACGCTTGATTGTAATGGATGCACATGAGAGACACTTGCATGCCGGCACCAGCGCATTGATTACTTACATATGACAAAAGTATTGGATTTCTTGTATACGCCAGTACATACAGACATAGACACAGACTACGAAATGGTTTGTGATGTAGCCCCACAAGCCCCTTTTAGGGTTTGATTAGCTTAGATAATACTAAAAGCATTAAAAGATATGTTTACGTTCGTAATTGTGATATGATCAATTTGACTAAACATGAAGTAATTACATGATAGTTTTATGGTTTAACAGATTTAAGTGACTATTAAATCATTGTTGTTAAAATACTTGTGTTTTTATTAATGAATGTACGGACAAGTAGCGCATTGGTACGGACAAGGACATTTTTATAACCAATTGTCCGTGGACAAGTAAACATTTCTGAGATTTCGCCACCCCTGCCACTTACTTTAAAGAACAAACACAGGTATTTATGCATTTTATTTAAATAAAACTCATTAAAATTTCAATACATTACACATTAAAATATTATATACACAAATTAACAACATGTTTTAACTTTATTTGAACTAAAAACGATATATATAAACGTTAACAATAATTCCCTATATATTCTATATATGGTACATTCGATCCAAAAATGGTACATTAAGTCCTGGTACATTACGGTAATGGTACATTACGTCCGACAACCACCGCGACAGCTTTTTTTGGATTAGAATTAAATTTATACATACAAAAGGGATGACTTCTGCTTCAACTTCTATTTTTGATTGTGATACAACTGATAACTTACTGCTATAATGGCAAAATATAGCGAAATAAATGGATTTTGGAGATACTTTTCAAATTAAGATTAACAAGACGCCATTTTTTAAACTTGATTCACTTCCGGTTAACTACCCACCAAAAAGGTCATGTTAAGCCCGCAAAGATGCGAAAATCTAATCTTTAGCACGGAATAAGGAACGTTATTTCTTCATATGTGTGAACGACAAACCATTCGCAAAACGATTTAAAGGAGACGATAAATTAAGCGAATATAAACGTTTGAATAAGTATAAATACAGCACCGGAATACTAAGATTAAACGTCACCACAATAACATAGTTCATAATCAAATCTATACCAGACTGAGGTTAGGAGCTAGTTTAAGTAGTTATTTTGGGACGGAAAAGAAAACCAGACCAAACAACTGTTCTCATTTCAGTATAATAAAATCGTTTAATCATAGAATATTTATTTGTGGGCAGCACATAAAAATAAAAATATTAGAAAAAGACCTTTTTAAACACCGGGCTCATAAACGTGGATAGAACCACTTCTCTCTTTCCACCAAGGGGACAAAGCAGACGCGATTAAATTAGCACTATTTTATTATCTAGAAAACAAAAAAGTACAAAAAACATCTTATTGAGTCTAACTCATTCAAAATTGAAACACGAATTAAAGGTTGTGGCAGCTCCTTGAACGGATGATGATAAAACATGATCTGAAAAGAAAGTGGTTACATGGTGGTTTTCTTAGTTTAAAAATAACTAACTGTGCAGCGTAGCTCAGATAGGAATACAAGTTTGTAATAACGAGTCGAAGGTAATTTTCCACTTATTGCATATAGGGTATCAAAGAACAAAATTTATTGGAACTTTTCATGTTACAATAATTTATATGGTTGTTTAAGGGGAAATTCAATCTGTCGGGTAGGGTCTATCGCCTTAAAAGGGGTCGAACAGCTTATTAGAAAGCCCTCTTTTCTTATGCATTTAAATAATGTATGCAGTCCTGTAATTATACGTTCTGGTATGGTCCGTTCTTGTCTTTTGGGCCATTCTGGATGATTTCCGTCAGGCAACGAACATTCGGGGCATTTTTGTGTTGACCGTGATGAGCGGCATGAGTTTGTGTTTGTTTTTTTTTGTGCCTGGAATTGTCATTTTTATACATAGCGTGTGACGTCACTACGTTAAAGTCATTTTGACCGTATGTTGACGCAACGCTGGAATTTTCGTCAACTGAGGTACCTGGGCAGACAGCTCCGGGGAGAGCATATATACACCACACTTTTTGGAGTCAGGCATCAGCTGTAATAACAGGCTTGACATAGCCTTCTACCTAGGCCGCTAGGGAGCAAGGCATGAACAATAAATACACAGACTTGTATAGTAATATAATGCTTCCACCAGAGACAGCAGTGAGCAGAAATGTATTTAGAAGAGGACCTGTGGACAGACTGGTAAGTCCATAACTTTTTTACACATAAGAATAGAATACTTTATTAAATAAATAAAAAATACTGATAGGCAGGGATGGATCCAGGGAGTGGGGGAATGGGGGTTGCATCCTCCCTCCCACCACCCCACCCCATCAACCATGTTTAAAAGTGTAGAGTGTTAAAACACATACAGGTAAATCCTAAAAATACTAAGATTTTAAAGTAAATTTGTCTGTTGACTGCTTAGGTAGAAGTAAGGGTCCCTTACTGTGTATATTTATCTAGTATTTACTGCAATAAAGTTGTATTGGTCTTAATCATCCCCCCCCCCCTCCAAATTTTCTGGATCCGCCCCTGCTGATAGGACCTCAGTCAGTATGAACCAGAGAAATGCAGCCTATGTAGTATAGAGGGAGAATCGAAGGGGTGTGCAAGTAATGTAGAAGAGAACTTTAAGTAGCATTTATTGACCTGTTTTCTGTATTTTTTGTCATTAATGTTCTGAAGTATGAGAATTATTTCAAGCTGCTTCTTATCTCACTTGAGCTTATGCTTATTGTAAGTTATAGTGATTGCCCACCATCCGAAGTCCATCCTTCTGGCCACCGGTATCATGTGTTAGGTATCAGTCAACATTCTTTAAACATGTCCTCTTCAATCACTGGCCCAAGTTCAACCAAACTTCCTCATAAGCTTTACTAGGAAGGAAGAACAAAATATTTTTCAAAGAACTATGATCTGTTAAAAACATGGCTGCCAGGGGCATGGCCATTTTCTGTATATGGTTTTAAAGGTAAAGATGGAAAATCTTCACGTCAAACGACCTAGTGCTATGATATTTGGATACATGTTCCTTGGGTAGCCATGTATCAAAATTTTCAAAGGATTTTGATATGTCAAAAAACATGGCTGCCAGGAGTGTTGCCATTTTCTCTCTACATTGCTTTATAGGAAAATCAAAGTGCTGGAGATGCTGTTTGAAAAGCACAATTTGGGTGGTGTATGTTTTACCTGGAAAGCAATTAAAGGCATGCAAATAATGGTCAGGGTTGCTTTAAAAAGACCATTCCTTAGCTGCAGAACAACTACTTCTTCTAAATATAGATTATGCTTCGGGACAAAAGTTACAAAAGTCATTAATTTCTTATCTTAGAAACTATTTTATTCAACATACAATACTTTCCAAACCATATGGTTATGTTTTATTTAAAATTATGTCTAAAATAATTGCTCATAAATGCTACTGGATGTAACCAAAATACACTGAGATCAGAATAAACTTGCAGTTAATAGGTAGTTGGAGTAAACAGCTTCACTACAATCACTTGGGGCTGTAACGATACGCTACCCTCGTGATACGATATGTATTGCGATACATACCACATCAGGCTTCGCGAAACTGCTGAAAACTTTGCCTGACATTCGGTCAGACGAACTTCCAAATCTTGTCTGACCGAATGAAATTTTGTCTGACCGATAAAAATGAAATATGTTTATACCGTTGTTGTTTTTTTTTAAATAAAGACACATCATCCTTTAAAGGTTTCTGTAACATATTTATTCACTTATTCTCTAAGGTAAAACATCAATTTATCGAGATTGATGGCCTCTGTTTGTAAATCGAAACATTCAGTATCGAAATCATCATCATTGTATTCCGTGTCCTTATCACACAGCATGTCAATGGAAGTGGAAAAGGATGATCTGGATTCCACTGTACATGGGGTGTCATCTGCACAATTGTCATTGACAGCCCCACTGTGTGTAGATTCCTCACTGGTAGGGGTTGCTGTAGATTCATCACTGGTCACTATGGTAGGGCTGGCTGTAGATTCATCACTGGTCACTATGGTAGGGCTGGCTGTAGATTCATCACTGGTCACTGTGGTAGTGGTGGCTGTAGATTTAGGCTTTCTGATGTAAGTTGTACGCCTTCCCATAACAGATGCATCCTGAAGAAACAAGATTTTTAGAATCTAATTATAAAATGTTAGAAGGCTGGCGAGGGAAGTTCATAAGGGGGAAATGAAAACTAGATTTTTAGTGAAATCAAATAAAATTGTGTATGCATTTTACAGTAAACTGGAGAATATAAAAATTCTTACCCAAAAATGATATTTTAGTTCATTAATGAGTGATTAGATCTATTGTAAACATTTTTTGAAATGAAAAGGATAATTTACATGCATCTTACCAGCCATTTTTCAATAGCATCTTCTGGGTCGAAGTTGGCTATGGATGAAGATTGTAACTTCACAATCATCAAGTCATTTAGAACGGAAGAACCAAGCTTTAACCGTCTACAGGTCTTTAAAAGTTTAAGTTGGGAGAAGGCAGTTTCACACTTCACACTTGTGGAGGGAATGGTTAACATAACATCTATGACAAGCCCTATCTGTTCAAGGTCACAGTTTTCCTGTAGTACAGTCTTCCAGAAGAGAGAAGGCATCTTCTTCGCTCCATGCCTGAAATTGAGCAAAGGATTTGCAAAATTAAAATCATGAAGATGAATTCAAATTCATCCTTTAAAAGTTTGTTTTTTTTCAGAATTATTTACATTTTAAATTTACAATATCACGATCATGTAGTTATGTTGTGCAACATATTCAAGACTTTGAAACAGATAAAGTTTGCTCTTGAATAAAATGAACTATCAGAGACTGTCAGAAATTTAGTGTTGTTTTAAAAACTCAATAATTTCCAATTACTTTTTTGTGACAATTTTCTTCAGCAGGCTCCACTGGTTAACCACAGTATCTTCACATATGTCTGGATTCACTTGACAAATACTGGCATGAAAGTTTCTAAACACCATCAATACCTCTTCTTGTCCAAACTCTGAAAAAAAATATGTCAGTATTAAAAAATGCAAATATCTATACATTTATTCAGATTTTATCATTTACCTTGAAAGTTAAATAACTGCTTAAAATGTAAATTAAAGCTTTCAATGTTGAGAAGAGTTTGAGAGATAAACAAAACAGCTGGTGATATACCGTACTTGAAATTTAAACTTTATACTTTAAATCCAGTCTGATCCAAGATCAGTAAAAGGGAAGAATATACAAATTGTACATTGAAATATTTTTCCTTATTTGTTTATTTTGATTTATAACTCTTTTTTGGTTTTCATGATTTCTTTATAAAACATCTGTCATATTGTACAATGTGTATTTTCTTTCTCCTCACTGTACAAAATAAAATGCTGAAATTGAAACATTCTGAAGTCGAAACATTCTGAAGTCGAAACGTGCTGAAATTGAAATTGAAACATGCTGAAATTAAAACTGAAATTGAAACATGCTGAAATTGAAATACTCTGAAATTGAAACAATGATAATGAACAAAACATTTCTTAACTGGAACATGAAAATCAACAAACTAATTACTTTAGCATCAACAAAAACCTTGTAAGTTGGGTTCCTGCTGCTGGCCAGTTTCCAAAGTTAAGTATTTTTGTGGCATTTTGCACATTTTCTGGTCAGTCATAAATCTGTCACCAATAGCATCTGACAGACCTTGGAGAATGTCATCAGTATAAGTCATTGTTCGTGTTGCACCTTTCAGCTTAATCCCATCATACATTCCAGTCTCCAGTAGATGACATAAATTTTGACACTTCCTGACAAATTTATAATATAGATTTACTACCATGTTGTTAACTTAAATGTTGCTTTAATAGACAATTAAACATTTAACCCTCAGTATTTTTGTAATCCTTTTTTATATACATACCTTCCCTTCTTTTCCTCAAGTAACTCTAAAGTATAGTCCACCCAGCACAAACTATCAGACAAAATAACATCATCTCTCTGTAACTTCATGGACAGTGTCATGACATGATCCAATGCATCCTAAATGAGGAAACAAACAATATATACCATATATACTAGTTTGATGATATTTTATTGCATTTTTTTGTGTTACATACAATGCAATTTTGCCAATAATTATGTAATATTTATTATTATTTTTTACAAATTTTATCAGCAAATTTCATTTTAGCTTTTGATTCTTTTCCTAAAATAAAATCCGACCATCACTCTTACTTACCTGTAAGAAAATAGCAAATGCCAGGACAAGTTTATCTAGCATCAGTTTAAGGAGACCTTCTGCTTTAGCATTTTCATGACTTGCAGTAGACAAGTGGGCCTCTAATGCTAATGATAAATTTTCGTGGCAGGGCGCTTGGCCTCATATTCCTGCTGTTTTTCTTTTTGTTCTTCATCTGTTTGTTTACGGTTTTTTCCTGGTGTCGCACCATCATAGTAACGCAAGAACAACATTTTGTACCAAGGTCGAAGGTTGCATGTGGTTACTTTATCTAGATTTTGATTGGTTACATAAAAAAAGAAACGGCAAATCAAAACTCGTTTAACATTTTTTTAATCAGGGGAAAAAACTCGCAGACTTGATAAATCCCCGTATTCGTGCCGGACAGATAGACTCTTACTCAGTCATTATCAGTAAATAAACAACAACTGTGTCGGACATAAGGTCCGGAACTCTGAAAAGAATTATCGGACCAGTCTAATTTTTGCCGGACATGTCCGACGGTCCGGCAACTTTCTCAAAGACTGCCAAATGATACTAGACATATCATGATACATAATATTTTGGTACTGATGATACCTTTTTGCTTTTCACATAGGTACACTATTACACCATGACTTATATTAAACAATATGTTAGCATACCTATTTACTGAAACTAAGTACTTGTAAGTCAATCAGAATGTATGACAGAAAAGGTTATCTTCGTATTAAATGATTTAAATATTTGAATAAGCTAAAACTTTAAAATGTAAGGTCTTAAAAAATAAAAAGTAATATAATATTTCTTCAGATATTTTTTTCTTATCTTTATTATAAATTCAGAATGTCCATCACAAATAAAAATAAAACATTTTGGTTAACTTTCAAAGAAATGCAAGATCAAGTTTAATAACAATATGAAGTGTCAACACAGTCTTTTTCTTTTCTCTGGACCAAAACATTTGAGGGTCATTTTTGACCCTCTTGTCCGAAAAGTGGGGGACATTTACAAAAAAGATGGGTCACAACTATTTATTAAGTTGTCATTACAAAATTTATTTTATAAGCAAAGAATTCTAATTCTGAATAATACTGATGCATGTACATAAACACTCTTTTTACAGCAATACATGCACTTCTATGCTCTTACACACTTCAAACAATTCTAAACAATACCCCTTGCAGAAACTGTTTCAATAAGAACTAAACATTTCAACAGAAACTAAAATAGTTTGCTTTTTAACTAATGACAAGTTAATCAGTAACTGACACATAAGTCTAAGCGACAAAGACTTTAAAGTTTTACAGTTTTTTGTTTTACATATCTCTTTAGTGAGTGTACAATTTCCATTTTTTGGCTTTTTTCCACTTAGACAAGGCTTGATTGAAGTCAAAATTTTCAATAGGAGGCCCAAATGAAATCTGCATTAACACATTCAGTCTTTCTCCTTATAGTCGGTTTCGGGAAGCTACTTAAATGTCATTCTGAATGCTGAATCCCCTTTCTACAGTAGCTGTTTGTAAAGAAGCAAGACAGCCACCATGCTAAGTTTCCTTAAGTTTGGAAAACTATCAGGGTGATTAGTTGACAGTAGTTTCCAAGTAGATACAACTGTATGGCATGGATAATTCTGCTGGACAACTAAGTCCTTACACTGTGCCCACTCAGCAAGGGTTTCTTCTGCATTAATGAAATCTACAGTTTCACAGTGTTCCTGGGTTTTGCTGGCACCGTAGTACTCTACCAATGATTTTATTTGAGACACCCCATATTCTTTTCTATCATCACATGACATGAGAGACAGACCTCTTATTTCCATATATAACATCAGTAGCTACAGCAGGGAACCTTCTGCTAATTTCACTTATCAAATTATTTAGAAACATTTCTCTAGTCTTGTCTAAGAATTGTTGCCTAAGAGCTGGTGTATCAGTTACTTTTACACCTTTGAATTCAATTAACTTCTCCCCTGCTTCAGACAAGAAGTCAATCAGGTAAGGGCCCTCATTTGTTTTTAGCCACTGTGATTGCAGCACAGCACTGTCAACACTGGGCCTTAACATGGCACTGTCAATATTCTCTTTCTGGAAAAAGAGACTCAGCTGAGTTACTCTTGGTATTATGTTCATGAGTAAGTAGGTAACAGCAACAAACACAAAAGTGGTGATATTTTTTAAGAAACCCTTGGCCACACTATCATTTGTTGACTCAACTTCAGACTCCATATATGTAGCCAGAGAGGTCCAGGTTCTGTAAACTGTTTCAAGAGCAGAATACATGGAGAACCATCTCACACTATGCAACTCTTTGTACTGTAATAATGGGTCTTCTAATATTGCTTGACTTGATTTTAGCTTTTCCCTTCTCACAGCTGGCCTTTTAAAATGGTAAAATATGTCAGACAGAATTTGCTGGTAGGGTTTAAGGTAGGGTACTTTTTTCTGCAGCCTGGCTTGAGCATAAAGCTAATCTATGTGCTGAACAATGTACACCAAAGACAAAGGGAAAATCATTTGACTTAATGAGAGCAACTATCCCATTTTTAGACCCAGTCATGAAGGTTGCTCCGTCTGATCCAACAGCAACAACATGGTCTAAGGTAATGCCACGAGAAGCTAAAGTTTGTTTCACAGATGAGTAAATTGTCTTTGACGTGCCATCAGTGATTGTAACATTAGATACAAAATGAGTTTTTATGTCAAAGGTAGGTGTTACAGTTCTTGCAAACAGCAACAGTTTTTTTGTTATTGATATGTCACAGCTCTCATCCAGAAGAATAGAAATGAATGGGCTGGATGTCAGGCTGTTGTAAGTCTCTTCCTGGAGAACACTGGAAATGGCATCCTGCATGTCCTCAGCTGTTGTATGAGAGTTATATGATGTACTAGACCCAACCTAAAACAATAAAAAGAAATAAATGATAAACAAAATTGTGATTTTAAATCTATTAAAACCACTTTCAAAGCTCTCTTAGTATCATAATGTAAAAAACATTTATTGAAGGCTTTGGCTTTGGGATGTTCTAATTTAACAGGCTAGATGCTGTCAAAGTTAAAACAGCTGTGGTATTTTAATTCAAATATTTATTCTTTTAACTTTTAATTCAAATGTTTATTTTTTTAACTTTTTATTATTTATATCTTTTATAATTTCTTTACTGTGATTTTTTTTTCAAATTGAGATGTCAGTTTAATTAAGTTCTGCCTTTCAGGGGTCTAAGAATTAATACTTATATTTTTCAATTATTTAACCAACACAATTAGCTGCAGAATACAATAAAACCTTTGAAATGTACATTAACACACATGTACATATACATGCATGTAGGTACCTTTAATTCATCTGGAAAAGAACAGCCTTGTAATTTTTGTAAGTTAAGTAGGGATTTGTGTTTTGAAGTTGGCAGTTGTTCTTTTGCTAGCCAGTAAACTGAGCGCATGGCACACACTGCAGCAGCCATCGGGAAATTTTCATCGGAAAATGACGAAACAGTCTGTATCGTCTTGGCGCTCACAACTGAAAGTGAATTTTAAATTAAGCGTCTACGACAGGTCATGTGATACATTTTTCAATTAAATCTAAGTCGCTGCCGAATAGTTGCATCACGGAAAACGCTCGACTCTTATAACATTGCGCTAAATCAAAATATATTGTGTCAAAAACGCAGAAAACGCCCTCTAAAAAAAACACTGCATCCTTATAGATATAAATACCACGGTTATAGGTACAACCATCTTTACAGATATAAATCTCACCGGGTATAGGTACATCCATCCTTACAGATATAAATCTCATCGGTTATAGGTACATCCATCCTTACAGATATAAATCTCACCGGGTATAGGTACATCCATCCTTACAGATATAAATCTCACCGGGTATAGGTACATCCATCCTTACAGATATAAATCTCACCGGGTATAGGTACATCCATCCTTACAGATATTAATCTCATCGGTTATAGGTACATCCATCCTTATAGATATAAACCTCACCAATTATAGGTACATGCAGCCTTATAGAGTTAAAACTCACTGGGTAAAGGTACATACAGCAATACTGAGTTAAATCTCACCTGTTATTGGTACATACAGACTTATAGAGATAAATCTCACCGGATATAGGTACATAGACCCTTACTGAGTTAAATCTCACCGGGTATAGGTACATGCAGCCTTATAAAGGTAAATCTCACCGGTTATAGGTACATAGACCCTAACTGAGTTAAATATCAACGGGTATAGTTACATGCAGCCTTATAAAGGTAAATCTCACCGGTTACAGGTACATAGACCCTTACTGAGTTAAATATCATCTTGTATTACCGTATAGGTACATGCAGCCTTATAAAGGTAAATCTCACTGGTTATAGGTACATGATCCTAATTGAGTTAAATCTCACTGGTTATAGGTATATGCAGCCTTACAGAGGTAAATCTCACTGTTAATAGATACATACAGTGTTACTTAGTTAAATATCACCGGGTACAGGTACATACAGTGTTACTAAGTTAAATATCACCGGGTACAGGTACATACAGTGTTACTAAGTTAACTATCATCAGGTACAGGTACATACAGTGTTACTAAGTTAAATATCACCGGGTACAGGTACATACAGTGTTACTAAGTTAACTATCATCAGGTACAGGTACATACAGTGTTACTTAGTTAAATATCACCGGGTACAGGTACATAAAGCGTTACTAAGTTAAATATCACCGGGTATAGGTACATACAGTGTTACTAAGTTAAATATCATCGGGTACAGGTACATACAGCGTTACTAAGTTAACTATCATCAGGTACAGGTACATACAGTGTTACTAAGTTAAATATCATCGGGTACAGGTACATACAGCGTTACTAAGTTAAATATCATCGGGTACAGGTACATACAGCGTTACTAAGTTAAATATCATCAGGTATAGGTACATACAGTGTTACTAAGTTAAATATCACCGGGTATAGGTACATACAGTGTTACTAAGTTAAATATCATCAGGTACAGGTACATACAGTGTTACTAAGTTAAATATCACCGGGTACAGGTACATACAGTGTTACTAAGTTAAATATCACCGGGTACAGATACATACAGTGTTACTAAGTTAAATATCACCGGGTATAGGTACATACAGTGTTACTAAGTTAAATATCACCGGGTATAGGTACATACAGTGTTACTAAGTTAAATATCATCAGGTACAGGTACATACAGTGTTACTAAGTTAAATATCATCAGGTACAGGTACATACAGTGTTACTAAGTTAAATATCACCGGGTACAGGTACATACAGTGTTACTAAGTTAAATATCACCAGGTATAGGTACATACAGTGTTACTAAGTTAAATATCATCAGGTACAGGTACATACAGTGTTACTAAGTTAAATATCACCGGGTATAGGTACATACAGTGTTACTAAGTTAAATATCACCGGGTATAGGTACATACAGTGTTACTAAGTTAAATATCATCAGGTACAGGTACATACAGTGTTACTAAGTTAAATATCACCGGGTACAGGTACATACAGTGTTACTAAGTTAAATATCACTGGGTACAGATACATAGACCCTTATTGAGTTAAATCTCACTGGGTACAGGTACATACAGTCGCATACTGATGGATATTGATATAAACCGACGAATATGACCAAACTTTTTCAAGAAATTACACATAAATACACAACCAAGATGACAGTAATATGTAACAAAAATTAATAGTACCAATTTATACAGGTAGATTTCTTTATTTGCGGTGTAATGTGGATGTATTAAAACATTAGGGGTTTACGATGATAATGTTAAATATAACAAAAGACTTTTATACAAAATGATTGTTTCAAACCAACAAGAACAGGAATACGGACATGCACAAGCACATACATATTCTCTCTCTCTCTTTCTGTCACACACACTGCCCCCCCCCCCCCCACACACACACACATACACACACTCTCTCTTTGTATCAGATGATCATATGATATATATACACATTGTGTAATTGTTTGTATATAAGCAAACCCATCTTTATAATTAACTTAAGACAATTTATGTAAAAGTTACATTTTATGTATACTTATTATGTGTTACTATATAAAGTATCCATCATGTATGCATGCACTATATGTCTCAGAGAATGAGTATAAGTATGTCTCTGAAAATGAGTTAACATATGTCTAAGAGAATAAGTATAAGTATGTCTCTGAAAATGAGTTAACATATGTCTCAGAGAATGAGTAAAGGTATGTCTCTGAAAATGAGTTAACATATGTCTAAGAGAATGAGTATAAAGAATGTCTCTGAAAATGAGTTTACATATGTCTCAGGTAATGAGTATAGGTATGTCTCTGAAAATGAGTTTGTATAATTGTATACATATTATTTAAAACACCTCCTTAAAAAACTTCATTCTAAAAATATCAAAATAACCATTGTACAATATATCTGCAACTGATCAAAAACTAATCTACTTTTCATGATCATCATGTCTAATGCATTCTTTACATATCGATGAGAAACCAAGTGGTATACTAACAGACAGATGGACTGACCAATAATTACAAAATGATATGCATCCTATTTTATGGTGGTAGTAGTATGGGAGTGCATCTATTGCATAAGAAGCCTTAATTAATGAGCAGGATAGTAAAATGGTAGGATGCAGGACTGTGTGTCACAGGTCTGGTCACAATTAATTTCCTTGAGCAAAAAAATACCTCAAGTTGTTCCACTCTACCCAGGTATATAAGTTGATACCTATGAGGGTTATTATGGTCATTAATATATCTTCTTGGTACAACCAATGACCAGGAGGTAAACTGTAAAGTCAGATAAATGAGCAGTAGCTCAAAAGTAGACTATAGATAGGTATTACCTTAATGTTTGCATTTGTATTTATACATTGGTTTAAGTAAGTACTGTATGAAGTATTAAAGCATGTATTTTTCAATTAATTATTCATATCCTAGTAACTTACTTGAGCCCAACAACGGACTTGTAAACATAATTAATTATGACCTTTTTTGTTGGCTTTAGGTTCCTGTTGAAAGGCAAAACAGGAGTGTTCGTTTTCTCCATCACAAACTACGTTATCAACAGCTGAATGCTTTCAGTGTTTCTATGCCCTTTTGCAGCTAGGTCCTTCACCTTGCTTATCACAGTTTTGACCACTGGAAGATTTGTTCCTGCCCCATGTTGTAAAAATTGTCATTGTCATGCCAAGTTATGTATCAGTATAATATTGCAAACTTCAAAATGGACATCTTGTAAAATTGATCTTCACATCAGCTGAAATATGGTGCTTTGTTGTAATACTGTTGCTAAGTACCGCACGGCTATGAAAACATATTATCTGGAACCAACTTTTTGTTAAAAAAGTACTACTGGCTGCAAAACACCAATACTGCTTTTTGTATCACAAACTAATTAATACTTAGTGCAAATCCATATAGATTTCAATAACTCATTAGTAAACACTCTGTAAACATTTTTTCAACCTCTGACTGATTGATGAAAGTTTTACCTTTCAAAGCAATAGTAGCCATTGGTCAACTTTTCGGCTGAAATTGACTGCTTCAGTGATCCACATGATGCAAAAATAAGCATGCTTCCCCCTAATGTCTAGGTAGAATCACCAGCGCACTGCAGGTTAGCTGGAAAAAATTCCCACATGAAAGTTTGTGCCCCAACTGAGACTGTAATTTATACTTGCATCGCTGGTTTTAGTATCCCTTTAAATTGAAGTATTAATGAAAAATGTATTTGTATTCTGTGAGTTTGTGGCTTATCTGTAATAATGCACTACAAGACTTTCTCAACCACTGCTTCATACAAAACAAACTAAACAATTATCCATGTTACCTTCCCTACTGGATGAAATTGATGGTTGTTGTCAAAATAAGCATAAATCTCTTCAATATGCCGTGTCACTACACTGAACGCTGACTTCAGCAAAAAAGAGACAGATTTACATCGTCTACTACTATACGGGCCTTGTATCTATCATAAAATAAATTTACAATAGGTTTAAAAACAGTACAGAAGTAGTATATCATAAAATGAAATAGATACATGTTCATTGTTCTTTTGATAATTTGTAAGTGACATTCCAATCAAACTGAATGCCATTATGACAAAAATAAATTAATTGTTTTAGAAATAAAATGTTCATCAGATTGACATAATTCCTTATGGTCTTGCAAGTATCATGAATGCATTTTAAATAATTGACATTAAAAATATAAGAGCCTTTTTTACATGAATCAATGTTGAATAGATCTAGAATATTATATATGAACAAGAAATGAGACCATGCCACGAAACCAGGTTTTCAACTATTTAACAATTTAACACAAATTATTAAGTAGAAACTGTTTTTCTATTTTGAGTAACAGTGACCTTGATCTTGACCCGACTGGCCACAATTCAAGCTAGGTCTTCATGCAAGCTTGCTATATCCAAAGTTTCAGCAAGATTGGTTTATCCAAACTTAAGTTATTGACCAGAAAGCCTCTGTTGACGGCACCCACCTGAATGCCCGCTCACCATACTCCAATCTAATAACCAGGATTTTAGTTGAAAACCCGATTAAAAATTATTGTAACAAATACAAAACTATGTAAATATTTACGTGGTAGTCAGGAAACTTAAGTATGCTGCACACTCTTACAGCTTCTTGGCAATTATTTGTGCTCTGAATTCTGTTCCATCCCTTTATAGTGTAAACATTGTCAGCAACCTACAGTTTGTAAAAAGTGGTTTAATATTCAAGGTGAAATAGTACATACCTAATATGTTTTTGCCTCTGGAAATTGATATTTGGCCAGCAATATTTATAGTTTTAGATAGCTATAATAAAGCATACCTAGAAATTTGGTTGGCAACTTAATGAATCCTGGCCTGAATGAATCCATAACCAACTATGAGGTGTGGTGCTTGAGCAAAACTATATACTTGTACTGCAAGTTGCTCCAATAAGATACTACCTGAGTACTGGTTCTACCAAAGCAGCAGTCAGACAAAAAGATTAATTGAAGTTAAAAGAACACTGGTATAAACAAAAAGGGGTTTAAAAATAATAATTGAACAATAGGTCAGGTGCCTTTATGCACAGGAAATCAGAATATAAGAAGAGGTGATTGCAAAACATGTATCTTGACCCCTTGATACCTTGTAATTAGACATACAATAAAAAACCCACAACTGAAATACATGTACAATAACTGTACAGGTTTAATGATGATTTAAGGAAAGAAAATTTAAAAAATCAACCTTTAAAGTTGTTTTTTCTTCTTCATTTTAACTTTTGTTAAAAATAAATACAACTTTAACCAGTAGCTAATGTCCCTACTATGTTTAAAGATTGATTAGTATCTAGTTACTGTGCACCTTGACCTTTCTCCCAGTACAGCTCAAAACAATTTGGGCCAACTACTCATCATGACCAGTCATGGCAATGTCCCATCAAGTTTGAAGTAATGTGGGTTCCAGCAATTAGTAGTATGGATCAAAATCAATTATCACATTAAAGTCGTCCCATAAAAAGACGCTGTGATACTTATGGTTATTATGCTGATCACAAAATGAAAAATGTCAATTTTTGGCTATGACCAATTTGGGCTTGTGTGCAAATTCTTTTATCTGTTTAAATAATGAAAACTTGAAGAATATTACATAAACATTAAAATAATATCTTTCACTAAGAAATATTCAATAAAACAGAAATATACCTTGTGGTTGACACACTTTAAATGAAGTGTTCCTTGATGGCATTCATACTTTTCAGCCTTCAGCACAATAAAAGGTGTGCCATCATATGTGGTTTCAGTAAGGTTTTTGTCCCCCGCTAGTTGGAACCGTACTTTGACTCCACTTAAGTTAGAGAGATCTTTATTAAACAATTAATTAAACAAATGCAAACAAGAATGATCAACGCTATGATAAACACTTTTAATTACATTTGAAATATAGATTGGTTAAATTTTTATTCTAAAGTGACATTGTCACAGTTGGTTAAATATACACTTTTAAATGTTTGCAAAAAAATAAAAAACTTTGTTGAATCACAATGATTAATGGAATAAGATATTACCTCTAATCACAAGGTTATACATGAAACATGCTTTCCATCAAAAGATTGATTTGTTTTAAAGTTTGGGGAATCTAAAGCAGAGCAATACTTTTCAACTATTTTTAACATTTTTTAAATCCATAATCTAGTAAATCTCCAAACAGTGCATGGGATAATGGATGTCTTGTGTACCGGTATATGTCAGTCATAAAAAAATATGTTGACAGTGATACAATAATATAAATACATATGAAGTGTGGTATCATGTGGTTCTATATGTCATGTAAAACTGTGACCAAGCCACTTTTTAGTATAAATTTAATAATTCTCAAAATTAGAACAGAAAAACAACAATAAACAGTATTTCTGATACTAAATTCTTTGTTTTCTATCCATATGTTACTCCTTAAAATATAATTGCTACACAAAAGACATGTTTAGTCCCATTATCTGGAGATCTCAAAGACAAACAAAACATGCACATAAAATTGCCTGTTAAACTAATCAGAAAATAGGGTAAATGAATTCATGTCTAAAACAAACTGTTATGTATTAGCAAAGATATATCAAATTGAGTTACTTTTTTGTGATGTAGTCTGAACAGAGATTAATTCAACATGAAGTTCTAAAATACATGTATAAACATGGAAAACAATACTTAAATATTATATCCAATAACAATTATTCTATATGTTTACATGTATATGTGTTAGACTTAGAAGTATATAATACAAAAAGCTACTAGACAATTTCAAAATACACTCTGCACTAGTTGGAACCCCCAGGTTGTTTAATGCTAACATGGCCTGGTTAATGGTTCATATGGCTCTGCATCATGCCATTCACCTTGCTTTTGTGTTGCAAAGCTAGCTAGCAGAAAGCAGAGGGTGACTGAGAACCAAAGGGTGCTTATGCAGAATGTATGAGCAAGTCTACTTGATTTGTTAGATTGGCACATTAAGTTTACATGAAAAGCAACACTACTAGTACAGTTAATTGCTATAGTATCAGAGTTGACGAGTCTGCAATGTTTCACAAAATCTTCTTACATGTACACCCATATAATGCTCCAAATTAACTTACATACTGCTAAACACATTGATTATGTACAATGTGTGTTGCAATCCAGCTATCTGATTGGCAAAGAAGGCCTGTCAGTCAAATACCTGAGGAAGGATTATTTACAAACTTTTGACCCCTCATTATCTAAAAGATGCAGTTTGGACTGCCACTAGATAAAAACCTTCCAATCAAAATGCTTTCCACCTGACTTGACACGTGTTGAGTTCTAACCAAATGTTTATCTGGATTTTTTTAAACCCCAAATAGCCAAATGTATTCATTTGTACTTTGTTTTAACAAAACTTGAGACTAGATCATTTTTGGGCATTATCCTTAAAAAAGTGTTTAGATTAACTTTTCGAAAAATAATTAACCATCAGGCAAATATAACAGAAACTTTTAAAAATACAAAATAACAAATGTTATCAAATATAGTGGCAAAAAATATCTTCAAGATATAATATCTCCAACAGGCTCATTGTTTTGCCTTACACTTTTAAATTGTCTGTGGTTTATGAATTTGCCAAAAAGTTTAAGAGATGTGAACTCTCCAGTGAAAAAGAAAGGAATGGCGAAAAAATAATATACGTCAAAAATAAAATAACTTCTACTGTTTGCATAATTAAACCCTGGACCTCTTGTATGATGGTCCAATGCTTTACTGCCATTGAGTATACATTTACTGTAAAGTTTTATAGATAAGACGCAGTTTTTAGCCCCAAGTTATGATAAAAAAGTGGGGGATGCGTCTTATCCATGCGAATTTAAGTTTTCCCCTTTTTTTCCTAGACCAAAATTGACCCTTAGACTAATCCGACCGCAGAAAATATCGCCGATAGTATCGGCCGTAGATAAGTGTATTGTGGTATATTAAGGGAAAAGTTACATTGTTTTTACCTAAATTTTGACATTTAACATAAAAAGAGACATTTGCATTCGTTTCTGTATAAATATAACAACAATATGCAATAAATATTTGCATAAATATTAATTTATTCTAATAAAATCGGCGAAGTTTCATAATCTGGAAATGGTTATTGAGTTTTAGTGGAACGGGCATATTCATTGACGACGCTGCTTTCACACCTCTTTTGATGTTAATAGATCGTCCATCATCATAAGTAATTACAAAGGTGCATAGAACCAATTTGTTGGTAAGTGGTCACTTAAATAACACGGTGTGAAAATGAACATTTAAAAGCCTTTAGTTGTTATTTTAAATGTCATTTGTGCGTTTGTCCCATGTGTCGAGAACTTAGTTATAGGCCGAGAACTTAATTGTTTTCATGACATGCTGCCGCGTGAAACAGGATGTTCTCTCATGTGTAGGTCTTTGGGTGGGATTATGCAAATGTACCTGTAGTCGGTGAGATCCAAGCGACCTGTACCCAGTGAAAAATAGTCACCTCTCTCCTTGAGCCAATAATCAATATCATTATATGTATGAAATGCTTTACTGTTGATGCAAGATCATCTTACACTCAGCTGTTTCAATATTGTTTGTTTCAGACTCGTCCAAAAAAGTTAGAAGAAGTGTTAGTGGGAAACACATTCAGGGTTCTCTTGGAAAAATATAATCTGCTGGAAGAGAGAAATACAAATTTCTTGATTTCAAATATAAAATTACAATTGTTACAGGAGGTGCCTGTGTCCGAGCAGTTAGAGTCACCAACTTGTAAGTTGTAACTCCTCAGCCGTTCACTGCGTGGGTTCAAGTCCCAGTTGGGGCGAGAACTTTATTGTTGGGAGGTTTCCTAGCTGACCATGCGGTGCACCTGTGGTTTTACCTAGACATATATCTGAAGTCCTCCTCCACAAAAAACAAGCTGGAGGTCGCTCTAATGGCCATAATTAAGTCGCTGCGAATGCCGATGTTTTTCTTAAGCCTAAACAATTGTTACAATGCAAGAAATAACCTATTAAATGTTTCAACATGAGATGGCTTATGAACAGCATGTTAATTACATTTACAAATATTTCACATTTGAAACTCATGTAAACTTTAGTGACAGGTTGTGCTGCAAAGCAGTGTCCTTAAAGTATTTCAAATTTTCATTATATCCTCTATTTTTATTCTTAGTAGTAACCTTCATCTTGATGTAAATCTGTTTCTTTTAGATCTGGTGACCTTGGTAAAGATTTTCAAAATGAAGCAACACCAGTTACAGAGAATGTTGAAGCAACACTAGTTACAGAGAATGTTAAGGTAGGGAACTGCTCAGTTCATTTATAATTTACATAGGTTTTTGATCATCATATTTGCTTTTAATGTTATTATCTCTTACTCTTTTGGACTGAAGGCATTTTTCTTCTGCAAAAAATCTACAAACAAACCCAAAACATCAACTTTTCTAATTGCTAATGGGCGTTCAATAATCAGTAAACACCACCCTGCAAAGCTAAAGTGGTATAGCATAGGCGTGCGGATCAGGAGGTCATGGCTTCTGTCCAAGGCCAGATCTAACCAGACTTTAATTTTAAAAATTAGTACTGGTTGTCAGTGTTAGTATAATGGTTTAGTCCTTGGGCGCCTCATAAGTGCCCCTGTGCTATAATGATAGAAATTTCGCTGCAAAGTATCAGGATTCTCTTGGACCAAGAAACCTAAACAAGAACAAAAAACAACAATCCAGTAATATAGTAGTAATTGAAATTTCAGATTGCTGCTGTAGCTCCAAAAAAGAAGAATGCAGTAGTACATCCTAAACATCAGAAGAGGCTAAATGAAAATCAGTTGGTAAGTTTAAAATAATCCAAATTTCTTAAAATAATATGAGATATTTAATACATCTTAACAGTAATCATACAGTTATATCTAAAGGTTTTACTTTGCTAATCAGTCTTAGTCATCAGGAACAAGATATTTGTCTGGTCATATCTGAGGAGATCTGAATGTATTTTTCTTTGAACATTAAATACAGTGTTCAACATTTCTATTCAGTATTTGTCTTTCAGATACAAGTATCTAATGATTTGAATTTGATAGAACTAGGCATTTCTTGTCAGACCACACCGTCTGCATTCCAGATTCTCCCCAAAAGGTTATTTTAATGCTTTAAAACTATCTTAAAGGTTAACATTATTTATAATTGGCGTGGGCAATAATACACACTTCCATTACTTCCCGTCTGAACAGGATTGTTCAAATTGAGGCTACAATATTGTTATATTTCTCATGTCCAGTGGCTTTCAAAGTTCCATTCTCTTCTACTTCTTAATGTGTTTTAGGTTCTGATTATTTTTATATTGTTTAATATTAAGCTATTTAAAAACAAAAATGTATTCATTTTTCAGTTAAAACAACTTTTGCTTTGGTGAATTTTGATTTTTGTTGTTGTTGTTGCTTTGTTTCTGTTAAATAGACAAGATGTTGACTCTTTTGTGAGAGAAAGCCTTATGGTAGTTGGGTGAAGGTACTGGGGACAATGCTCTTGATGAGAAAACTCCATGTAATTACTCACTATCGCTAATATTTGCTGCCTAGCTGTGTAAAGCAATTTTTCATTCAAAAGTTGATGTAAATAGAGCGTCTCTGAATCCTCAGTAGGCTCCTTGTTCAGAGTTTACTTCAGGATCTATATGGCTTTCTTTTAGATTCATTAGATTATTTTTTAACAAAAAGCAAAAAGTGTTGGTCCAGATCAGATGACAAGCATTTGATCTACACTGTTTGTACAGGCAATAAAAATTATTTGTATGGAATTAAGGGTTATAGCCATTAAAAATCCAATCTTTAAATGCATTCTTGAGAACAATATTCTTCTGCAAAAAGATTCTTGTATAGTAGGTTCAAACACTGATGTCATTTTTATTGTAAATGCTTTCTTCAATTCCTTTTCCAGTGGCTAAACACTGCCGTTGTGAAGTTGATGTTGCTTTCCTAAAACAGGAGAACACCTCCTTAAAGGCAAATCTGGAGGGGGTATATAATGAGATCAGATGTCTCTGGAACTGGATCAACTATGTTAGTCAATGACTTGGCATGCTTAACATTTTCCACAAATGAATACATGATATTTATTGCCTGCAAAATGCATGTATCTCAGTTCTTTATCTTACATTATTTTGACAAAGTCAAAAAGATAATATAGTTATCATTCTTACTGAAATGCAATCATAGTGATGCAGAATCGGACCGAAAACATAATCGATAATCGAATTGAATCGAACCTAATTAATCGATTAAAATCGGTAAAAAATCGAAACTTTTTGATCAGGAAGCTAATTTTGTTAAAAACTATTCTTATTTACTTTAATCAGGAAGTACTAATTCATTTTAAAACTACTCTTATTTACTTAGACAAACAATAGACTTTATTTGGATATTAACAGTCTATAAAACATTTTCCACAAGGAAGTTATGTGAAACAATTTTTCACAACTAAAACTCTTACAATAACAAGCTAACTCAAATTTTATTCAAAGTTTCGAACCCTTTACATTTGAAAATTTACTACATGACGTACAAGTAACGCTACTTTTAACTCAATGACTCACTGTAATGGATTGTTCAGTCTTTAAACAACACTTTAGACTAGATTTCAGTTAAGAACACTTAAACTCTATAACAATAACAACTTAACTCACACTCTATTCAAAGTTTCAAACGCTTCATGTTTGACAATTGACTTCATATAGCACTACTTAAGGTCACTGACTCACTGTAATGCAATGTTCAGTCTTTAAACAACACTTTAGACTAGATTTCAGCCAAAGAACAGACGAGCGAACCTTCCCCGGAAAGTTGAAAATTTCGTTTTCATCGCCCGACATTACGCCATGTATGAATTACATCCCTTTGAATTTTTTCTAACTAACGGAAAGAAATTTATCTACCAGAATCGATTTTGCGATAGTGAAATCGATTGTCGCGGACATTAGTAACCAGCGACGATTATTCGATTTAACTCGATCATCGTGACATCACTATGCAATCAGGTTTGGTAAAACAGTTCAAAGACCTGTTTTAGTTCTTTGTAAAATCTACATATATAACATTTGATAGAGTAGCAGTGCTTACTTTAATTAGCTCCCCTAATCCACACAAACACTCTCATAAGCTGGCTACTAAATTTTGAAATACTGATTTCTCGTATACCATAAAATATTATGTTATATTAACCAGCAAAAAGCAGCAGGCAGTGAAAGAGTGCCAAACTTTTCCAATCTTCTGTCTGTAAGTGGAAATATAGGAATAAATTTCAAAGCTTAACTTAAATTAAAAAAAGATGCTATAAAAAATTTTTGTAAACTAAAAAGTGAAGTTCACATTCAAAGCACTTGATACTGCCTTTTATGCCTTTCTAAAAAAACACAATTTGCATCATTCATTAAATTCTTATTAAATACAATCAAAGCCATTACCATGTAACATATCCAATTTTGTAAAAGGTTACCACTGGAGCTTGGGAATACCGGCCGCAATAGCTCAAGTGGTAGAGGGTCTGGTTTGATGATCGGGAGGTTGTGGGTTTGAACCCTGGCTGAGTCTGACCAAAGACTTTAAAGTTGGTAGTAGTGGCTTCCCTCCTAACCCTTGAGGCAAAGCGACAGCATTATGCCTGACTTGTCGATGTCAGTATAATGGACCTGCCGGGTTCATTCCCTGGGCTACCTCATAACTGCCCCTGTGCTACATGTATGATGGAAATGTCGCTGTACAGTATCGGCAAAATGCTGGCCAATCCAATCCAGATCAGGAATACACCTTTTTTTTTCCTCTCAATTTTGACTCAATTTTAGGTCATGTTTATGCACACAATTTTAGATTTGGAAATTTTATGTCAAAAATTAAAAGAAAAAATATAGAACGAGACTGAGAAATGTTTTAGCATTAGGGTATTTTAGCACCTCTGTATATTTTTTTTTCAGGAACAACTCAGTTAGCCAACACCATCTACTAGTTATGACAATCTTCCAATGCCACTACAAGCTGGCAATGAAAATTGTCAAATACCTACCTTTAGAGGTTATACCAAGGTGAGGATTTAGGCAGAACTTTAGAAACACATCTCACCCCACACTCAGAAATATCACACCAATTTCTTGATGGATGAACCAGTCAGTATAACAGCAATTATACTTGCTTACGAACTATTAACGACTAAACTGTAGTTCCAGATGAGCCTGGTAAATATGTTGTCTGATCAGGATCTACACTGTTAGCTTTATGATCCATTAGGTTATTGCTGATGAAGAAGTGAAAAGTGTAGATCCTAATGAGACCAGAGGGAAATGCCAGCTTATCTGGATCTACACCGTTTTCACATGTATATGATTTAAAAGGCTACTGTGGTATGACAGGATAAAAATTATAGATCTTGGTAAAACATGGCAATATTACTTGGTGCTTCATTTCCAGATATTTGACTATTGCAATAGCTTTATCACAGCAGTGTCAATATTGAAGACTAAAAAACTGGAAGGAAAACAAGCAGCATAAAGTATCTAAAATAAAATATATTTTTTTTTACGCAAACAGGAACAACTAATGTCCCATGTTGAGGGTATAATCAACTATTCCAAAGCCTCCAAGAAATTGTTTCGGCGCCTGTACAGCTCAGATGAAATCCAGGGGAGGTCGTTGAGTGGCTGTAAGGCCAACAACAAGTTTAGAGGAGCAGCCGGGATTAGATGATCCGTCAAAATTACAAGTCATCTGTGGTAATACTCTTAAGCACTAAAATAACTTGTATGGTTAGATTTCTAAAATGTCTGCTGAATGTCTGTTCTTCCGATTTTAGAGTCAGTTTTGACCAATCACAAAAAGGCATGAGGTAAAGCCACATCTAGAAATTACAGCCTAAGAGTGCACATAATATCCATAATGTAACTAGTTTTAAAAGTACTCCACAAACAATTTAATTTTAAAAGAAAGTAGCTATTAGAATTTAAATACATATAATTCACATGACTTTAATTTCGTGAATCATATGATTGTATTTACAAAAACTTTACTTAGCAAAATTTAAATACATGTATTCATATCACTTAACAGAATTGTTACATTGACTTTTAGGCAATGAAGTTACTTAAGTGAGTGTATATGTTTGCAGACATTATCAAGGAGAAGTTTGGGATCCCCGATGTGATTGTTAGGGAAAAGCTGCTAGAAATAATGAAGCCTTGCAGACAGACTGCAGACAAGATGGCAACCCCTCAAAAAATGAAATTGTTTGTGTGTTTTTTTTTGTTATATAAAGAAGTTTAAAAAAAAAATTAAGCATACAGCCTTTTCTTTTTCTATTTTCTCCACTGGGCTACCGATACATAATGTATATTAAATAATTATGCTAGTTACTTTTGTTATTGGCTTTTTTCTGTGACTACTAATTAAAGACAATTATTTTTAATTACTAGCATATTTCCTAGCTTTCCAGCATATTGCCCTGAAAACCACGGAAACTGTGAAATAAGAAGTAATGGTTTGCCAGAAAAACATACAAATTTTATGGAGTTTCCGGCTTGGGCTGGAAATTACGCCGGAAAACAGCTTAACTTGTCCTTGAATTTCTATGCCTTTTCCAGCCTGTGGTGGAAAACAGGCCAGGAATTTGGGGATTGAAATTGTCTGAGTATTTCCGTGCTTTATTTCCATGGTATCTTGCAGCCTCATGGCAGGAAAATTAGTCCGAATACTTCTGACTTGTATTTTCCATGAAGTTCACATAAATTCATGGAACTTTTTTGCCCGGCATGACCAGGGTTCAAACCACGGACCCTATGCTATGGAGTTGTGCATCCTAACACTGGACTATTCCACTTCACTTTATAGAAGGAGCCTCTAAATAAATAAATAGGAAACTAATCAAATGTCAGTGGTTTTGACATTGTCCTATCAACAAAGATAATGTTTTTTTCTTTTTAAATCAGAAATCCTTGTATGTGTATGTAACAAAACAGGAAAATATATAGTTGTATACTACAAATAAAAAGTTGAAATTCTGTATATATCCCTCCACCAGATACCACCAAGGTGGATCCTCCTGAGGTGTTTGGATATGAAATACAAGACTACAGCAATTGTCACATTATAGTAACTGGAAAAAAATTACTAAATCAAATAAACAATTTTACTTTTTTTATGGGTACAAGTTGATCGTAATAAATATTCCCTTAACCCTATTCAAGTAAGAGTATTTTTTATAGCAGGATTTCTGTTTTCATTCTTTGGGGACAATGCATAAGAAGTTGCATATTCTGTATTCAGGCAGCTACGTACCTGGCTACAGCATTAGAAATGCAGTCCAGATGAAAACATAAATTGTTGAGGTTTACCAATAAATTTTAGTTAACAATATATATATATAAATGTCATCAATGTAGCATCTGTCTGTTTGGTGTGGATACATGTTAGCCTCTCATACTTAAGGCTCTACTTTTAAATTCTGCATGTTGCCATTTTTTATTTTGCATTTTTTAGTAAACATTTTTATTTTGTTAACTAGATTGTTTTTGTTTCATGAAGTAAACTTTATCTTGTCATGTTGGAAAACTGTTGAAAACGAAGACAAACTAGTGAACTGAACATTAGAAAAGTATTTTACAATATATAATCTGGAATTCTTACATGTTTTGAAGCTGGAGATAACGAAGGGACACAACTCTTTGTACATATTGATTTTGTCTCTATCTCTTTAAGAGTTGAGCTTCTTTGCTGATCTACCAGGGGTGCGTTCAGTATGGCAAACCGTAGCGTTACGTTTCGCTACAGTTTGAAACGGTTCATATTTTTAGCACGCTGAAGCAACATTCGATTGCCTCGGTTCGCAAACGTATCTCGGAGGTAGTGTGCGAAGCTATCCAAGATGGCTGCCAGGTGAATGTTTAATTTTGTTTCGGTAGAATTAATGGAAATAACTTCAATTAAAGTTAATTTTAAGCGACAAAACTATATCTAAATGTCATATATTATGCGGAATTATGCAGGATACGTTTTCCTGACAGTTTTAAGTATGTGATTGGCCGGTATACTGCAGTACGTAAACAATCGTTAAAAATGCCAGAAAACTTGCATCAATGCTTTTTTCATTGCATAGATGAAACTAATATAATAATTAATTTAAATAAGTTTGTCAGAAAATTGTAGTTTTACGCAAAAAGGAATTGTATCTGCTAAAGACTATATTAATACTTAATATCAGCGCATGAAAACATACATATAACTATGTATCAGCGCATCTTTTCAAAGAGCAATGAGAGCGCTTTCGCAGGTAGACACAGCAGCCGACATTTTCAACACCTCGGCTGTGGTCTGTTGTTTTATCTCATACCAGAGTATCGCGTTTCAGCTGCATCGGCTCAGAATGTAGATTAGAGTGGTTTTGGTCAGTTGGTTAGAGGGCTTAGCGAGCCATGTACATTTTGCGCTAGTCATTGTAGAATAAAGTTTAATATTGATTTTATAGTCGTTGATTTAGTGTTTAAGAGATTTCTTAGTTGTCATTTACTTCACAATCATCGCCATTTTTCATCATGTTAAATAAATTTCATGTTGTTTGGTTTCATGTTTAAATCATACATCGTTTTTCCCATGTTTATATTAGTTGTAGTTGGTTTTTAGTAGTTTGTACATATTGTAGAGCACTTAATGTCGAGCACATGTTTGTTAATATTACGCTCATCTAAACCCCTAGAACCCAATGCCGGGCATCAATTTATTTTCATTGTAACCGTAGTCATATGAAGCAAAGTCACTGACACCTTAGTGCCAGGACCGATTTTTAAGTCAAGGTTGTGTCGAGAGCGGTAGATTCGAACATTATAGTTCAAGAGCAATCTGCCCGAGCGCATCCTGACAAAGTTAACTTGTCTATTTATTTCTTCCTTTTTGCCTGTGTAGTTTAAATTCTCTCATAAATGCACTTCTTTGTTTTTCTTGACATAAATTATTATTATTTTAAATATCATTGATTTAAAAATTCATTATTGTTTAATTACAGTAAACCAGTGCGTTTAAATCCATTAAACACCTTCTTGAATGGGGCAGAGAAGAAGGAGCATGTGGAGAGGCCATTCTGATAAACTGTAAGAGGTATTTTTCATGCTTGTGCTCACGTATGATGCACCAATTATTTTGATTCATACATGAGCCAGTGGTTCTAGCCCAGTCATTTGTCTGGTGTCCTACTCCACTAAAATAGATTGACATTACTTTTATAACATATTGTATATATCTCTAAGATGATGCAAATCCAATAGCATTTTAAGTCAAATCACTATTAACACATACATGGTTATATTCCGTTACTTTTTTTAAAGATACTTTTACAATATTTTTCCATGTTTGAAATCTTTATTGACTTGCTTATGCAGTTCATCTGGGGATATTGGATTATAACAACTGGCATGAGCTGCACAGAACAGAACCTCACATTCCTTTTTCAAACAATCTATGAACATGAAAAATGTTTAAGATAAATATTTCAACAATAATCTGTATGAAATTTTTTAGCACAAAGTCAACAGACTCCATCAACAGAAGTGATCATGGAAACAGGACATGGCCCTTGTTAAACTTGACGGAAAAAATCATGGCCAGGGACCCTCCATAACATAGCTTCTTTTATAAATACAGTAGATATGCATATACAAAACTCTATTTTTGTATTAGTTTCTCCATTTTGATAAAATGTCATTGATTTAAATTATTTTTTCTGGGGAGAAATGTTAAATGTATTTGTTGACTATTTCACCCCTAGAATTGCCAAGAATAAAACAATATGGGATTGTAACAAAATGTATATTTTACTCTAACTTGGTAGTATAGATGCTTTTGTTTAAACAGCTATTAATTAGGGTTTATAAATTATTGTAAACAGAACACAAGTTGATATCATTTTGAAAGTACTATGCTATTGGTAACTTATAAATCCTACACATTCATACTAAAGATCAAACTTCACATTTAAATATTGGTTTTACAAAAATGATTTTTAACAAAAATTTAATTACAGATGTTTGCCAGCACACACAGAGATCCATACCTACAGGACATATAACTACACCTTTTCAAGCACCAACCAACAAGATGAAGGGTGACAGGACGGAGATAACCCACTGTGTTATTCCTAACATTTGCTATAAAGTATATGCTATGGCACTTATGCATGTGGCTCTCATGCATTTATGACTAGGCATTACATTTGTCCTGGAATTTTAAACTGCTGTTACAAACAACTTGTTAGGAATGCTTGAAAATCCTGTTGATGAACCCATGCCGATATTCATAGTCCCGGGTTTGGGAATTTGTGTTCCATCTTGCCCCAAATTACACCTGACAGCCCCCTTAACTGAAACAAATTTGCCACATAGTTAGGTTCTTTTATCAATTTAGGGAATATCACATTTTTACTGGCCTCACATGTACAATGGACCTGAAAAATATGAAAATGTGATTAACATATGCTTATGACAAACTACAGCTTGTATGTTGCAATATTTGTGTTATTCTGTTGTCAGTGCTATAAAGAAAATACATTGATGTACCTCAATCATCAATTTTGTGTACACTGATTGGTTATTTATCTTATTAAAAGTTGTCATATTTTAAAAATGTATGCATTGTGGTTATATTTTTTTTTATCTCAATCATATTTTAAATGTCTGGTTTTCCCTTACATTTTTTAGTTTTGTTTTTATACCATGTTATGTACACATAAAAGAAATCTCCAACAATTGAGGGAATAAAGATACTGTATTTTATTGTCTTAATAATATGATGTCTTTAAAACATTGTTTGTTTTTATCTTAATAGCTTTGTTAGATATTACTTAAAATATTAAATTGTGTTTGCTTTGTTTTCAAGTGATAACTAATTTTTTTTATCTAGTTAACTAGGCAGTGATAAGCTCTGATTTTCATACTATGTTTGCTAAGTACAGCCCATTATTACAAATGCATGTACTTTTAATTGTTCTTACCAAAATAAATTTGAATAAATCATTTTGTTGTTTTTCTTAGTACCTTACTAATACTTGCTTTCTTACATGACAACATGTCAGAAGTTATTGAGATATATTTGGTTGCAGCAATTAATTTAGAAATACAGAGGCAGATGTTATGTTTGATTAACATAAGTTCTCAGTGAACCCCAAGGACACCTTGTGGTTGTATAGCCTTACTAATAGCACAAATTGATATTACACCACAATGCCTGATTTCACAACATAAATAACTTGTATTATGTTTAAGGCATAGCAGAGATATTATCAAATAATAAAGAAATATTTAAAATTTCTATTTTATTTTATATTGTCATGAGTATGTAAGGTGTTTAGAGAATTTAGAAATGACAATATTTTTTACAAATAACCCGCCATTTGTTTTATCTGGCATAGAAATGATGTTTCTGCAAAAGGATTTGCAAAGAATTATCTGGATAAGAATATATTTGATTAATATAACTGACTACATTGGAAATGTAAAAAATACAATTGTACAGTATAATTTGTAAAATAAAATAAAAATATACATATGTGTATAAGAGCATACCATTTTGATGAAATAAGCCTAACCTGATGTTAAACCATTATGTTGAAGGTTTAATCTGATTGTCATTGGATACCTTTTTAAAACATATGGTTGGATGATTTAAACCAGTATTATACTTAAATTGTAAAACTGAAAAAGAATGTATTTTGCTGCTCCTACTGAGATTTGAACTCAGATCCCTTCTATCTACGAGGAGAAACAAGGTGTTCTTCCAGTTGAACTATAGAAGCTAGATGAAGATGACATTCCAATAAAACTTTTAAGAGATGGGACATATTCCTTTGAAGTGTAAAGATTGTAAAAAAACAACGCGACTGGTTCAATAGGTAAAGTGGGATCATAACTTAGGTATCTTGTCAAGATATTTCAATTGATTTTATAATTATAATGTCACAAAAACATTCAATATTTAAAGTGTAATGTACTACACTGCAATGTCATTTCATACCTTGCTTTGTTTTTTGCATAACTTGACAGAGGAATATGTCAAATACATTCATTTGTCATGCTATAAGAGTGAAGTCAGGATTGTATCTGTTTCAAAACATTGCTCCAAATGGTCTAAACAATCAGTATGCAAATCATTAACGACTTATGGCCTTGTTTCGTTTTCATGTTATGATTTTTCTTACTTCACACATCATAAAACGACAAATTTATGGTCAAATTAAATGGCTTTTGTTAAAAGGACAACAAAATTGTATGTCACATCATTCACTACTCTAAATTCAATCTAAACAACATTTATCAAGTGTCTTACAACACTATCACAGATGAGTTTATGTAAAATTATTTCCACACACCATCACTGTCTGCCGTATTGAAAACAGTTTGCGGGTCGTTCAGTATGGAAGGTTGCGATTTACAAACTGCTTGTCTTACGGATTTTTATACTGAATGCACGCCTGGTAGCTATAATGTATTTTTATACCACACCCAGTCATATCGTCCTCATACCGGACCAACCAGTCATGGAACTTCCCTTGTATTTGCTTGAACATCAGCAAGGGAGCTATACCACTACCATTTTTAATGACTTGGTATGTAACAGGCCTGGGATCGAACCTGGGGCCTCCCGTATCTATAGCCTGCTGCTCTTAAAAAAAAGATATTGTGTTTTTATTGTTCAAACTAGCAACAGATTTCACCATGTGATGAGAAGAAAAGTAATAAAGGATTTTGTATGTTGAAGAATTTAATGTGAGAATTGAAGTTGCGTGAATATCATTTTATTTCAAGTTTACATCATCCTTTTTCAAGAAAGAGATTTGTATAGTGTATAATATCAGTATTGTCCCATTAACATTCAATTACATTTTACATACTTCCAGTTTATATTTAGGGTAATCATCCATTTGAAGGAATATTTGACTTGTTGTGTTACATGCACAACACAATAAAGGTCATATTGCTGACATCTAGCTAATTATTGGTGGAAGAAGTGTTTGGGTAGGACCACTAGCGTCGCCTGTCCCTTGACTCAAACCGCAAGTCAGTGACTTATAGGTTACAAGTCATTGACTATTTGCTCAGCCCCGGGCAACCCTTAGAAGGAATACTAATTATTCTAAACCTCTTAAGGGGTATTTTAAGACCATTAAATATCTAACACAATTGCTAGAAGTGACAAAGTCTGAGCAAATCAACGTGAAGGGTGCAATCTGGCCTGGTTCGTGGTCATGTCTAAAACACAAATGTTTCATAAAATAAACACTGTGAACATGTTTTATTTGCTACTTTTAATTTCAGCAACTTTTTATTAACCCATTATATTGGTATGTGAAAATCAGAAAATTCTTTGGAAAAGAAGAAACTGTAAACATCCTTAAAAGGTGTAATTTGTGTTAAAACACTGTTTTATACCAGGAATTATTGTTGGATAAAAGTTTATAAGATTTTGCCTTAGTTTCAGTGTGAAGACACCATTCTTTTTACTGATATTTTATATCTAGATGTACATCAGTGATGGTTGTGATATGGTCCTGTTTTATTAGACACACCAGAATGACGTTGTGGTTTCTTTTTCACCTAAAAGCTATTTGGTTCCTGGTCCCCCCGATGTACATCCCGAAAAAGGAGCAACCAATGTTACCGATTATTAACCAAAGGAAACAAATTTGCTGAACTGGATAAGTGTAACTGTTTGTTAACCATAAGAAACTCACAAACTTGCTCAAACAGAATCAGTGTAACCACTTGTTAACCATATGAAAATCACAAACTTGCTCAAACGGAATCAGTGTAACCACTTGTTTACCATATGAAAATCACAAACGTGCTCAAACAGAATCAGTGTAACCACTTGTTAACCATATGAAAATCACAAACTTGCTCAAACGGAATCAGTGTAACCATTTGTAACAGAATCGGTGTAACCACTTGTTAACCATGTGAATCTCACAAACTTGTTCAAACAGAATCAGTGTAACAATATGTTAACCATATGAAATAGCAAATTTGCTCTAACAGAATCAGTGTAACCACTTGTTAACCATATGAAACTCACAAACTTGCTCAAACAGAATCAGTGTAACAATATGTTAACCATATGAAACTCACAAATTTGCTCTAACAGAATCAATGTAACCATTTGTTAACCATATGAAACTCACAAACTTGCTCAAACAGAATCAGTGTAACAATATGTTAACCATATGAAACTCACAAATTTGCTCTAACAGAATCAGTGTAACCATTTGTTTACCATATGAAACTCACAAACGTGCTCAAACAGAATCAGTGTAACCATTTGTTAACCATATGAAAATCACAAACTTGCCATAACAGAATCAGTGTAACCATTTGTTAACCATATCACAATTTACCCCTAGGATGTACATCGGTATTATCTGCTCAGAGGCAGGGGTATCGCCGGGTACCAGCCAGCTCAATGTTGCCAGGTTTAAGCTCTGTAGGAAATGAAGGACAAGTAATTACAAAATATTAATGCAAGAAATAGTTGGACTGAAATACAAGTCATTGAAAAAGAACTGTGGAAATTGACATACTATGATATGGACAATTATTGAAACACAATCACACTTATTATCATGAAGGTGTTTCAATTGTTTTTGAGATACATTGCAGGGACCAACTATTAGTTATTATAGTGATGTCCAGCTGTTTTTGGTGGTGGAAGACTCCAGACAAATGTCTAGATAGAACCACTGGTGCACTGCATGCCAGCTGGAAGACCTTCCCACATTAAGTTCTTTGCCCTGGATGGGATTCGAACCAATGTGGTGGGAGGCTAAGCAGTCAGAGGAGTTAAAAATAAGTGACTCTACCACTATGTCACAGGCGCCCCCTCATGCGGGTGGTGTTCAGGTCTTGGTCGGCCAACCTCTTGACGTCGTTGGCTCATCTGGGGTGGTCATCTATCCATATCTTAGACAAAAATACATAAAAGGGACATTGTGGTTAGTACATTTTTAGAAACATGATCCACATTTATATTTTCATTTATTTATATAATTGAAGTATTCAAATAAACTAAATTTGCAATCAAAATAACTGCACTTACTAAAATAAACATATTAACTTAATTAAACTTTCTTACCAAAATAACTATTAACAAAAAGACCAGATCTAAAATCAAACCAAATTAAACCAACCAAAATTGACGACCTGAACCCCAAACTGACAACCAGAAGCAACCCCCAAAATTGACGACCTGAACCCCAAACTGACAACCAGAAGCAACCCCCAAAATTGACGACCTGAACCCCAAACTGACAACCAGAAGCAACCCCCAAAATTGACGACCTGAACCCCAAACTGACAACCAGAAGCAACCCCCAAAATTGACGACCTGAACCCCAAACTGACAACCAGAAGCAACCCCCAAAATTGACGACCTGAACCCCAAACTGACAACCAGAAGCAACCCCCCAAAATTGACGACCTGAACCCCAAACTGACAACCAGAAGCAACCCCCAAAATTGACGACCTGAACCAACACCCAAGCTAACAACCAGAAGCAACCTGCTAAACTGACAACCAGAAACAACCTGCTAAACTGACAACCAGAAACAACCTGCTAAACTGACAACCAGAAACAACCTGCTAAACTGACAACCAGAACGAACCCCCCAAACTGACAACCAGAACCAACCCCCGAAACCGACAACCAGAACCACCCCCCAAATTGACAACCTGAACCAATTCCCCAAACTGACAACCAGAATCAACCCCCAAAACAGACAACCAGAACCAACCTCACAAACTGACAACAAGAACCAATCCCCCAAACTGACAACCAGAACTAAATAAATAAATGACATATAAGAGTACAAATATGGAAACAACTATTAAAATAATAATAAACCTAAATAACTTGCTAAAATAATTAACGAATTGAAAAGCTAATTAAAGATAAAAATGATTATCTAAAACAATTAAATGAGTAGCTAAATAAATATTTAATAAAATTAATAACTAATAACGAATTAACTGTTTTAAATACATAAATTAAAAACTACTGATTGACTAAGCAAATAAATATGTGAGATATAGAAGAGAACAAATATGAAAACAGACACATACAGTTACTTATTTATTATCCTGGAGGTGTTTGTCTGGTCCAAGTTGGTGGGTCATCTCAGCATCGTCAGCTCCTCTGGGGTGGTCATCTGGGTCCTCCATCATCTATAGCTAAAGAAAACAACATAAAAATGGGAAAAGCAGTTAGTAAATTCTTAAATCAAACAACAAATACTAGGCCTAAAATGATGCATATTTAAATGATGATGAACATGGATAAAGCTACAAGAAATACTTATTATCGGGCTGGTGGGCGTCAGGACTTGGTTGGCAGGTCATCTCGGCATCAATTCATCTGGACTGGTCATCTGGGGCTTGCATCTATCTATATCTCAATAAAAAAAATATTAAAGAGGAACAAGGTTAGTAAATTCTTGGAAATATGTTCATTTTTTTTATTTTTTACAAAAGGAAAAAAATACTAATTAGAAAATAAGTACCTAATTAATTACATAAAATAACTATTAATAACAAAGTACATCGCTAATTAAATAACACATGTCAAACTAAATAACTACTAAAATAACTAACTTAGTAACTATTTTAATGCTTAATTAACTAATAACGGGGGTTTGGGCATGGGGTAGGGCAGGGTGGTGGTGATTAGGGTGGAGGGCTTGGGGGTTAGGGCAGGGCAGGGTGGGGGTGATTGGGGTGGAGGGCTTGGGGGTTAGGGCAGGACAGGGTGGGGGTGATTGGGGCGGAGGGCATGGGGGTTAGGGTAAGGCAAGACAGGGTTGGGTAAGAGAAAATAAGTTAGGAGAAAATGAGCTAAAGTTAAAGGTAAAATAAAAAATAAATAAATGACATATATAAGAGTAAAAAGATGGAAACAGACACATACAGTTATTAATTTATTTTCCTGCAGGTGTTCAGTGGATCTTGTTCGGCAGGTCATCTCGACATCTTTGGCTCCTCTGGGGTGGTCTTCTGGGGCTTCCTTCACCTGCAGCTAAGGTAAACAATGCAAAAAGGGAAAAGCAGTTAGTACAGCCTTAAAAACCAAGCAACAAATACACAGCCTAAAATGATGCATATTAAAAATGATGACAGGACAAGAAAAAACAATGACATATTTACAGTTTGAGATACTTTATATCCTGCAGGTGGTTGTCAGGTCTTGGTCGGCAGGTCATCTTGTCATCATCAGCTCGTCTGACTGGTCATCTGGGGCTTGCATCTAATTATATCTTAGAAAAATAAACATTGAAGAGGGATAAAGTTAGTAATAATTGGAAACAGTATTTTTTATTTTCATTTATATATAATTCCATTTCAACATTGATGCAGAAAATAAAATGGCATAAACAACATGAACTTAAGACAAGGGTATGAAAAGATTAAAAACCAAACAGTCCTTACTAACAATAACTATATGATGTAAAAACAAACACAGTGAGAAAGATTTTATTTATTATACCTCCGTTTCATTTATTAAATAACATACAATGGCATGAAAAGACAGTATGAATAAAATACAATGGCATGGACAAAGATAATGAACTACAGGATGTAAAAAGAAGCACATGAACACAGAAGGCATTTTATTTATTCATATTTGTTATTAAATACACAAAATAATCATAACATAGACAAAGATTGTTAATGAAAAGGCCTTACAAATAATACAAAACAAAAAGTGAACAGAAACCCAAGATGAAAATGTTTTTTATTAAATTCTTTATATTCACAAGATACAAAAATATATACATAAAAATATTTGAAATAGTCCTACAAAACTACATCAATAAAAAAGAAGAAAAGACCCAGCAAGAGTAGTTATATGTTTGTATTTGATTTATTTTTATTTATACATAAATTTATACAATACATTGGCAAAGACAAAGAATATGACTCAAATACAAAAAGAAATCCTTTGGGGGGGGAGGGGGGTCTTACCCCTCTGCCGGCAGTGGCAGCCGGAGTATTCTAGGCCCCTACCGGCAGGGCACAACCTTAATTTATAAAAAAATGACTTATCAATGAAGAAACAGTTCACGGTGTCTTTGTATCTATACATAGGTAATATTTACTTGTAAATAAATAAACATTCTTTACTAACCCAACCAGACAAACCCAAACCTTATCAACCACTCAACCAATTACAAAAACCACCTGCCCAAAGAAAAACAACCCCAAACCATATCAACTACCAAACAAAATAATTATCAAAACCAATCATTCACTTAACCAAAGCAACCACCCATAATAAACCACACCCAACCCAAACAAAAAAAAGAATGCTTTAATCAAAGATTAAAATTGTTTTTAAAAAGGAAAATGTATAAGGCAAATTCTTAGAATATTGTTAAACCTCTTTATGTTCATATTCACGGACACAACTTCAGCACAATCATGGCAGATGAAGCTGATGGCATTGATGGTAAGGCCAGAACATCTCTTTGTGTCCATATGTCCATTTGATGGAGTTTATTGAACTATTTTCTTGTTCTACTTCACTGTTGTTTTTTATCAGAAATGGGGAACTCCATCTTGCTCATATTCATTCTTGGTCCCTTTCATTCACATGCAGCCCTCCATTGAGTGATTGTTCCAGTGGTACCATCTAGTGTTGTGATAACATCTGCATACAGAATCAAGGTATTGTACTCTGCAGATCTATGTTACATCACTGGGGACAAGGAGTAACTACTATGGGCTCAGGACCATAATGACCACTGACCTTCACTTTGAGGGGTTCAAAGTTCATTTCCTGAGGAAATGACTGCAAAGTTGTTGTACAACTGGTTGTTGATTCTTGCCTAATATTCTTAAGATATTTTCTTGGTGCAAGGCCCGTATGATATCTCTGCCCTAGGAACCTTGTAAAATGCTTATCCAAGATCAACAAAGATGTGACACAAATTGGGTTTTTGCTGGTGGAATTTCTTTCTTTTATTGAGACAAGAGCAACAGTGTTTTGTTGTAAATTAGTCACACACTTGCATCTGTCTATCTCAGGGGTGGTGGGAAGGGGTGTGCTATATACAAAGCAGACATTTTATTCACTAATTTGATTAGTATTTATGTACCAGTAAATTTTTTATTTCAATATAAATTCAGAGAATATAATGACATGAACAAACAATTTTAATGCAACACAATGGTATGGACAAGATGACAAACTAGCAACATAGAGTAAGAAGAAACACAGGGACAAAGAAAGTTTTTATTCATTTATCTTTATTTTTCTTCACTTATCTACAACTACATGAAGCACATGTAATAAGAAACACAGGGACAATGGAGTTTTTTTATTTTTTTATTCTTATAATTCACAAAATACCAAAACATGGAAAATGATAATATGAAGTAGAAAAAAAAAGAGTCAAAGATTACATTGTTTTTATTCATATTTGGTATTTGATTTTAAACATGCATGTTCATACAATAAATTAAATGGAAAACATAATATATGGAATACCAAAAACAAACAATCACTGCATTAATTGAAAAGGAATACATGATTAAAAAATGAATTTATTATATAATATATAACTTATATCTATATTAAACAGAAGCAAAGGGAGTCTATTTATATAAATATTTATTTCAATATATATTTAAATAATAAAAAGGCACAGACAATGATCATGACAAATACAAAAGGACAAAAAGTTCATTATTCACAAAGATTTTGCTACCTTTAAGGGGGTGGGGGGTCTTACCCTTCTGTCAGAAGTGGCAGCTAGGGTATTCTAGGCCAATACCGGCAGGGCACAGGGTATTTAAGTGTTCAGACTGATAAATACAGAAAAGTGTGCATGCGATGAATAAATTAATAACTACTAAGGTTAGACGCCACTAAATAAGTTTGTTCTATATTCTATAGTGAATCGCGAAAAGATGGAAACAAATTGCACCATGACCAAGTTATGATGGACCCTCATAACCATATATAGGTGAAACAAGCTATTTATTGTCTATAAGAAAGACCAAGAGATAAGGCAACTTTTGCAACTTGTAAGAAGGTTCAACTTCATAGACTGCGCATACCGCCAAATTGCCAGTCGGTAACCGCCAAATTTCAATGAAAGATGTACTTCATGTAAAAGTGGATCAGTCCATTATTGTGCATAGGGGTTAGAGACTTTTGCTTTCTTTTAATTCTACATAGTTTCAGCTTCCTTTTGGTACCAAAAGGTTCAGATTACCTTCAAAATAGGAAATTTAATGCCAAAACAAGCTACAGACTGTTACTAAAGAAAAAAAGTCCATATCACACATTCTACTTCCGGTCAGTATTTAGTGTAACCACCCCTACTAAATACAAAACTAGCTGGACAACTATCTAGCTAATAAACTGACCAAACTAAATAAACTAAATTTACTAACCAAACTTACTAAAAACAAACCAAAATAACTAACTTACTATTTAAACTTACTAACAAAAATAATTTCTCAAATATATCAAAGTAATCAAATCAGACTGATCATTATTAATAAGTCTTACTTCATTTAACCAAAATAACTAACAAACAGACCTTTAACCCAAATAACTCAACTTACTCACCGTAATATCTATATTACCAAAATATCTAATCTTAATTAGCAAAGTAACTAAACTTATTGATGCAAGCAAAACATAAAAAGCAACCATCTAAACCAACCACCTAAACCTACCATATTAAGCAACCACCTAAACCAACCACCTAATCCAACACTTAAACCAACCACTTTAACCAACCACCTAACCCATCATCTAAACCAACCACCTAAGCCACCACTTAAACCAATATCCCTAACTGCCTAATCCATCGAAACCAACCACCTAAACCATCCACATTAACCAAAAACCAAATCCAACTACATTGACCATCCAAACAACCACTTTATCCATCCACCAAAACCAACCATATTAACCAACCACTTAAACCAACCTCATTTACCAACCACCTAAACAAGCCAACTAATTCACCCTCTAAACCAACCACCTAAACCAATCGCATTAATTAACCACCTTAACTAACCATATTAACCAACATCTAAACCAACCATCTAAACCAACCACATAAACCCACACATAAACCAACCACATTAGCCAACCATCTTAACCACATTAACCAACCACATTAACCAACCATCTAAACCAACCATCTTATCCACCACTTAAACCAACATCCTGAATCAACCAACTAATCCACCACCTAAACCAACCAGCTTAACCAACCAGCTTAACCAATCACATCAACCAACCAATTCAACCTACCACATTAACCAACCATCTAATCTACCATCTGAATCAAGCACCCAAAGCAGCCACCCAAACCAACCACCTAAACCAACCAAGTTAACCAACCACCTGAACCAACCACTTGAACTCTCCAACCAGTCAGACCAACCACCTAAAAACAACCTTATCCCAAACCAACCACCTGAAATTACTACACAAACCAAGTTCTCCAACCAACCACCTCAAATAACCAACATCCCAAACACACCAACCAAACCACCCCAACCAACCACCCAAATTTATAAACCTAAACCAATCAACCCAAACTACACAAACCCAAATCAAATAGCTCATTAATAAAAATGCAGAATATTAACTTAAATAGATAACAAATAATTAAGTACATAACAAATTAACTAAAATAAACTAAATTACTAACTTAAATAAATAACAAAATATCTAGCTAAGTATTTCAAATTAATATCTAAATAAATAGTTGCACTGACTGACTGAATAAATAAAAAATAAATAAATGAAATAATTACAATAAATAATAATTGAATAAAATGAAATGAAAATAGTCAGAAGGAAACATGGAGGGAGAGCCCAGACAAATGTTAAGATAGAACCACTGGCACTGGAAGATCTCACATTTAGAACTTCATTTTTCCTGACCTGGACATTCTTGACCAAAATTACCTCGAACAAATTTCATTCACTTACAGCACATATTTAATCAAAACTCAGCAAAGTATTTACAAAACACAACAATAATTCAAACCATGATCCAGTAAACTTGGTAGATCATCTCGCAGTAGAAAGCAAAATTCTTTGTGCACTTTTTCTTTCTTTCATTCTTTGAAATCTTTCTTCTTTTGCACTGTCTGCAATTGTTTGTTGTTTTTTGTTTATTGTTAATGCTGCATTTCCTTCTTCATTCATATCCTTTTAATCTTTATAAAAGAACAGAAATATACATATTACATGTACATGGTTCTTCTTTGAATTATTGGTTATAAACATTTCAAACATCAAAGTGTTGAATATAGCAAGGTATTTACAAAACGTAACAATAATTTGAACAGTGATCCAGAATTTTGTAGATGACTCACAGTAGAAAGCAGATTTCTTTGTACACTTTTCAATTCTCTTTTTCATTTTTTGAAATCTTTGTTTCTTTTCTTCCATTCTCTTTCTGCCATGTTTTTGTTACTTGTTACTTCTCCTTCTTCATTCATGTCTTTCTTTTCATTTTCAAAGAACAGAAACATACAGTTTACCTGTACTTAGTACTTCTTGGTAATATTGGCAATAAACATTTCATACATGAAAATGTTGTATACCAAATCAAGTGAGAATCTAACAACTTTTTAATAAATTTGCTTCATTGCAAACAGTTATCTTTCAAACATTAAAGGTGGAATCCAACAATTTGGACCATTTTTACTCTCATGCAACCAAATAAATTATTGTTGCCAGAAAAGATCCAGCAAAATGCTGTTTATTTTTAAACTATGAAAACCATGTGACAACAGACTTTAAAGATAACATTACAGGGTAATCAGCTCGAAATAGATTTGGAAAGAATGAACATTAAAAGCATTTAATTCTAGGACTTGTACTATTGAGGAAGTTTTTAAAGCCATCTGAACTTAGTACTTAATTATGAAATTTTCAAGAATCACCTTCTTTGCCCAAATATCTCAAAACAGGGAAAATAGGTTGTTACATATACTTGATACAGGCAAACTGTGAGACACCACCTTTAAAAACACAAAACATTTTATATAATGATTACAGATTTATTTAGTTCTTTAATTTCATTTTTTCTTTATTCCTGCATTTTTATTTTTTCTTCACGTTTTCCTTTTTTATAAATGGTTCTTTTTTTTCTTCCATCTGATCTTATATGATAAATTTCTTAATTCCTTCCTTTCACTTCTTTGTTCTCAGAATCATTTGTGCCTTTCTTTAAAGCCATCACTTTTTTGTTTCTTTCTTCATTGCTGTTTTCTTTCTATCTTTGACCTTTATATTTCCTTTCTTCTGGTTTTTATTATGCACAGTATGTGTCTTTGTAAGACATAAATAGCAAACAAAACACACAAACACAATAACTGGTACAAGACAAAGAAAAGGAACAGGCACTTACTACTTAAGGAATGCAGGAAAAAACGTTAACATGTCCATGAAGGAATGACACTGGAAGAGGAAGAACATGGGCAGCCACATAAGTAGGGTAGGACTGGAAGTCTCTGGAACAAAAGATTAAACAACAAATTAGAACTCACAGGGGTAGAAATACTTTGCACAGTGAGAAGTTCACTTTCATCTTAAATGACTTGCTGAAGTGTTGCCTATGTATTGCTTTTATAAAACTGAGTAATTTTGAAATACCTGCATTAGAGTTGATGAGGGATGGGATGGGATTAGCCGGCATTTTTGTCAATACTGTGCAGCAACATTTCTATCGTTATAGCACAGGGGCACCTATGAGGTGCCCAGGGACTGAACCCTGGCCGGTCCATTATACTGACACTGCAGAGTCAGGCGTAATGCTGTCCCCTTAGCCCCCCTAGCGCTAGGACGAAGCCACTACTACCAACTTTAAAGTCTTTGGTTTGACCCAGGCCAGGGTTTGAACCCACGACCTCCTGATCTGCAAGCCTACGCTCTACCACCTGAGCTAAGAGTTGATGAAAATTGTACTGTGTAATTTATTGGTAATGTCAATTAGATCTGAAAATATTCTTTATAGCTGAGCAATGGTCACTCACTTTTATTAGACCTAGATCTTGTGATTATGCAAGCGACCGCCATGTGTATGTGTCAGATATTTTTGTAGAATATCTTGTTTTATTACAATTATTAGAAGTGAAATACATTAGATTTAGCTTTGAGTAAAGCCACAGTGGTATAAATCTAACAATATTGGGACTACATCTTTAAGTCAGTTTACACAAAGATATTTATGTCATTGAAAATTGTCTTCTTTAGACACATTTCAATTATAAAGAGTTTGAATACTTAAACAATTTCATTGGCTGTTTTAGTTTTATTTTCTATACAATGTTGCTGTTTTTCATAACAAAATACAACTTGTATCACAGGTGTGGAAAAGACCAAACTTTTTGTGTCAAAATTAATCTTTTGACACACATTTTTAGCATATTCATTAAAGGACTACTGATCTGTCTGTGGATGATGTCAATGAAACTATATGAGGAGTAACCACAAGAGATCTGCTCTGTCTTAAAAATACCATTAAAGAAAAGAACAAGTAATTTAAATACCAGGAACTTTAACTTTTATCTAAATTGTGGTATTAAAATAAGTCAAAAGACAATGGTGGATCTAGTCTATTACTCAACATGAATTTAGTAACACATAAGTTTGATGTTATGAAATGTGTCGGGTGTAGCATGCAAAAGTAAAAAAAAATCATCAACTGCAGAATTGGCCCAAAGAAAGAATAACACAATATATGCACCAATTTTTTAAAGTAAAACCAGGGTCATATTTCTAAAGAATCTAAACATGACTTTAATTAGAAGGTGTAATCTCTAGGAAGACATATGTGAAGTTTTTCCAATTTATGCACTGTTAAGTTGCATGAAAAACTTTAAACAAAGTTTTTGAGTTAAGAGAAAAAGCAGACATTTGAAAAAAATAATTCCTAATGTTTTAATTCTTGTTTGTTGGGTTTTATTGTCCCACCAACAGTATTTCAGTTATCTGGAGATGGGTCCACTCGAAGCAGAGATGGTGCTGCCTTCACTGTGTATAGCATGCTGTAAACATTTGGCATGATACCACACCTGGTCACATTATCCTGACACTGGGCCAACCAGTCATGGAACTACCCTTATCTTTGCTTAAGCGTTAGCAAGGGAGCTATACCACTACCAGTTTTAATGACTTTAGTATGTCGTAGCCCGGGATCGAACCTGGGGCCTCCAGTACCTGGAGTTTAATTCTGGTTTTAGAATAAAAGTTTATTAAAAGGGCATGAAGTTTTAATCCAATGTGTGCCCTTGTTGTTGAGACAGACCATCGATTGTAGCTAGGGTGCAAAGCTTTAACCAGAATTTGAAAATAATATGACTATATTTGCTTTCAATAGTAAATACCAGACATATGAATACCTGTGAAGTTCCACTTGTACATGTTCAGTGATCTTGTCAATATGTTTATCTGGATACTTAACATTTAATGTCTGGTGAATGGGATCAATTAACAGTTTAACAAACTTGTTGCAACAGAATATTGAGATCGTCAAAATTAATGATGGCCGGATTTTAAGAAAGTTGTAAATGTTAATAAGTTGTGAATGTTTATTATTTTACTAAACCAATGACAGTGTTCAATTCTTAAATCAATATCACACGTACATTGTGAGTACAAGAATATTGCTCAAAGGAAGCATCTTAATCTTGCTGGGGTTATCATAATATCTGTTACCGAGTTACACTTAACGATATTCGCACTGCTTTAACGAGAGATGAGACCATTACTTGGCATAAGTCAACATGTGCTATGTTCATTCATCTCAAATAGATGCCCATAATCTGCATGATTTAAAATTGTATTGAATGAAGTAAATATTACTTACATGTGTCTCTACGTCTTTGTGATGATATCATTTAAAATATAGTTTTTTTTAAACGTTTTTAAACATCATTTTTCAATCTCGATTCAACAGCCTAACGTCCCACCGCCACTTTCTTTCCAACTATGAAAGTCCGCCAAAAACAGATGTGTAATAATAAGATAATAAGTTCTCGTGCAAATCGTGTGTTCCGGGTACGGTCAAAAAGCTAGCTGAGTGATGATGGTGACATTTGATTGGTTCGCTCTACCTGTTTCACCTGGTGTGCATTGTTTCATTGTGTAGATGTGGACACTTCTGGAACTACACGGTTGCAGGAAAAGGTTCAGTGGTTTAACTTATGCCTTTAATCCTCAATTATCTGAACATTTGTTGAAAATCAATCCTACAATAGACGGAATCTGGTCGTACAGGTCTTCTTTCTGATACTTCTAAAGATACAGTAGCGTATTTGTGAAGGGGCGGGCCGTCAGACGTGATCCCCCACCCCTTCAATTCCCGGATCATACTTAAAATAACTTAAAATACAATACAATATTTTATTTCAATTAAAAGTCCTCACATATTATTAGTTTTGGTCCAGATACACACGTGTAAGGTGGCATTACTCGCACTATTTAAATAAATGTGCCCCATTTTATTTATTTATTTATTTATTTATTTATTTATTTATTTATTTATACCCCGTCTCACCGACTTGGCGTTCTTACTGCGTCCCTAGCGTGGCTCAGGACGCCGTTGGAACGCCATGAACGCGGTGGGTTTGAGTCGGAAACGCATCAGGTCGCCGAAAGGACCATAGGAAGCACCAGGACGCGGAGCCATTGCGACTATTTTGAACACATACACACGCCCCCACTACCCCTACCCCCCCCCCCCCCCCCACACACACACAATAACAACAACAACACACACACACAAACAACGACAAAAAAACTCGCCGAGGTTCGGCGTCCTCAGGGTTTCCTGGGCTAGAACACCCATGGAACGACATGGTCGCATTAGGAACCCCGTGGACACTTCAAGCACGTACTATGAACGTAATATAAATGCCGCATTGTCATAAATTGATTGACATGCAATTAGAGACTTATACAACAACCATAGGGCGTTTGTAGTACGTCCAGGTAGTTCGTAACACGACCAAGGCGTTTTCAGGAACTCTTTAAGGCGTCTCCAAAACGTGCATGACTCTAAATTGGGTGTGTTGCACGACTATGGTGTGTGTGCAACCCGACCTTGCTTTGCAGAGGTGTTCTATAAAAGGTTAAATAAAACCTTTGCTTCGCAACATTATGGATACGCTTTTGACAGCACAGCATAAGTTTGTTGCTGATCATTAAGGTACAAATGATGTTCATGTGTTGCTGTTACTTGCAAAAAAGGAAACGAAATGCATGGAGAATGGGGTACTGGGTAGGATGTTGGCTTGGCGAGGTCAGGTGAGAACAGTTTGGCCACTTTCATCGTCTGATGCCAACCCTCAGGTCATGCTTCATTTCAGAACTTTCTAAGAGTACCACTTGAAGTGTTTGATCAATTACTTGCAAGGTTGGGTCATGGAATCGCAAAGCAGGACACGAACTACAGAAAAGATATTGCTCAGGGTACAAAACTGCCAGCCACACACGAAGTTGAACGTTTCTAGAATCTATAGGTCCCTTTATGTACGTTCTCCACCACCAGCTCCAGATTTGAGTTTTGCAAGCTTCAAGGACGGCGCCTGGACAAATCGATATCATACATTGAAGATAGGCCTACTTACGTCTTTTTTCCAGAAGGTTTTCTTGCCTTTTCAGATGACATCATTTTTCTTTTCCTTGTTCTTTCATGAAGATAACTTCATGACGTATCTTTCTGGAGGCTCCCGCAGCCACTTCACCATAACCCCTTCTGCTTGCAGTAAAGGGTCACTGTAAACCAATGTACTCTTCTTTTGCTTGACCGGGCTGTTGCACTGTTGGTTGACGGCAGATAATGCATGGGATTCAACCTCAGAACCTGCCGCTGGTGGCGTCAATTCTCGTGACTTAGGCCGTCCGCGCCCCTTTTATCTTTGTCATTTTGTACACAAATTTCTCTGGAAAAACTACCCAATTTATACACGCCACGCTGTCGCCGAATGGTCGCCGTGTGAACCCCGTATTTTGAACGCCACAGACGTCGGGCAAGCGCTGCGTGCCCTCCTCCTCCACCTTAAGAACGCCATAGACGCCGTGCAGTCTTACAACACCTCGTGAACGCACCGTAGACCCCTTTAGGTCGCATAAAACGCCTTAGGAGCGCCATATAAACGCCGTATAAACGCAGTACAAGCGCAATAGACATTTTCGAAACGGAAACAGCAAGACGCTGGTGTGACGCTCACGGAAATTCGCATAGTTCTTTTTTTTTTTTTCAAAAAACACACCGGGGTTCCTAGTACGACTATGGCGTTATCCGAAAAAATACGGACAAAGGTCGCCGTAAGAACGCCTTGTCTGCGTGGCCGGGGTATTAATAAGGCTATTTATACTTTGCGGAACGGAACGAAACGGAACGGAACAAACATTGAGGCACCACACGGGGCACAGCAATTTTTTACTAATATGTAAATATATTAAATAAAAATAATGAAATACTGAAACTGCCTAGCGAACAGTCGATCTAGGGCTTTTTCGAACTGAACCATCTGAATACCTACTTCTAAATGGACATTATTTATATAAAATCTTCGGGACTGCAAACAGTTGTTCCGTTTCGTTCCGCAAAGTATAAATATCCCCTAGGATAATGATATTTAGCGGAACGGAACGGAACAAGATTTAATAATTGTTATTTATGATTAATTTCCTCCTTTATAATGCTTGTATAAACTTCACTTATAAATAATCATTCATGATGCATAAACGAAATAGCAGGCTACCTATCCTGCTAATGAAGACTCGTCACTTTGTTTATGAAATGACAACATATAAATCAAATACAGAAATGTGGAAACTATCTTATTATTATACACAAATTAAATTTGAGAACATATATATACATATAATTACATGCACTAATAAAGCTGAAATATCACTAATACAGTCAGACTTCACCAACATGAGGCAATGTAAATACAGGAAAACCAACATCCTTACCCCAATGTCAAGGTCACATAAGGAGGTTAATTTCACTTCCTGTGTTATAACCGTGCAGGGAGACATATGTTTTCTCAAAAACAGTCTCTAGTTTTATTATCATTGACCAATTAGAAAAGTTGTTCTGTGTATATTGGAGATATCGTGTGCAGAAAAAATAAACTACTGGCATAGAAAGAAATTGTCAAGTATAGCTTGAGGTCAAAGTCAGTATTGGCGGTCCATAAAACTGAGGAGGACATGATACTGGCTGCAATCCAACTTCACTCTTGTGTTTTCTAAACATTTGACAATGCATGTACAGAACCTATTTCATATTTGATTAAAATGAATTTATTGTTAATCAACAGGATTTGGGCCTGAGAGAGACACCATCGAGTGATTACACTCAAGCTAAAGGTAGGTTCTATGTTTTAAAGGTTTTGAATAGCATGGCAGAAACATTTACTGTTCCATAGTAAAAGAAATCCATGAATTTTTACTCATTTCTACGTCTTATAGCTTATAATAGGGAGGTCATAATGTTAGTATTGCATTTTAAATGATATGTGACCGACGGTTCGGCGGCCCCTAGTACATGTAGTTCGTTGGGGAAATAGTAAATTAGCAATCAAGTGGTAGCTGTTGATCCGACCACCGAGACCGACATTAGGTCAACAGACTCTGATTGGGGAACGTTGCCCCAGTATAGTTGTTTCACAGAAAATGAACTCCATGTCTGTTTAATCTTAAGTCTTTTATTCTGTGTAAAGTTATTTATTTAATCCAAGTCAGATAAAACACATCTTAAGACAAGCACCAAATTATTTATCTAAGTATTTAAGATGTTTATTGTTCGAAAATGTAAAGAAGACTGATGTTAAGTTCTAATGTAAAATTAAGGTTTTTTGAACAATCTTTAGGGTTAACATATTAACTAATGAAATTGTGAAGTAATTTAACATATAAGCCAATGAAAACTATTATGTAACAAAAAAGGTGAAACCATTTACTTAAGAATTAAGAAGTTTATTTAAGAACATTTTTGGGCTTCGCACCTAATCAGTTAAGGAAGCTAAGGTGTGTGTTACCAATAGCTTAAAATTTAAGGTGCTAAAAGCAAAACCTGTATTATAATCTAATTGTTTAGAAAAAAGTGATTAAGTTAAATTTCTGAAATGTTTAAGCAGGAAATTATTAAATTAAGTAACATATGTCAAAACTAACAATGTTACAAAATAGAAAAACAATTCTGAATAACTTTGATGTAATTCACAAAGTTATGAAATTAAAATAATAAAATTTTAATTTATTATGAAAATTTTGTAAAAGGGTTTGGCTGATTTTATAGCCTGGTTACAGATAGATCAACTATGATTGTAACAGAGGTGCACAATTTTTGTCATATTAGATACTTTAGTGATAAAACTTGCATTTTTAGAGTAAGAACAGTAGAATCTTTATTAATTGAGGCACACCCACTAAAGTTCTCTTTATTTCTTCTGTAATATTTCAGAGCATACTAGTAGTAATAATAGAGGAGCTACACACGGACACTTCAGAAAATCAGGACACAGAAATGTACTCACTGCCCTCATTGAACAGATGCACAAGTCAGAAAGGTACATTATAAAATGCCATAGATTAGATTTTTTTTGCATGTATCTGATTTTTGAGTTATTCACAAGGAATTAAAATCGCAAAAACTAGATCAGCAAAATTAAGTACAAAAAATAATCTCTGAATTTGCATACAGTATGTTATAGCACCATTCATATGCAAACTGCAGTTGTCATTAAATGACTTTTTATGAGTTGTCATAAATTTAAGTATCATCTGACCACAGATCTGGTTTCAAAGTTGTCCACAAAACATCTGTATATATGCAATTTGCTGCCAAAAACACCTGTTCCAGGAACAATTAACTGTTTAGTTTGAATATTTGATATGACATTATAAAAGTTTGAATGAGAAACAAGCCTGTCATAATATAAATATGTGATATGTTAAAACTTGAGAATGAAAAACTTTTTGTTTTAGACCAAATGTCGAGTCTACCAGTTGAAGAGAGAAGTCCACCTAACACAGAGGTAACATTTTGTCATATCATATACATACACATATTTGTTATTCAGTTAATGACCCAATATTCAAATATTTGTGCGGAAGGTTGACCTTATATTTGAACACTAAAAAAACTATTTATATAGTAATGTCGTCAAAAGCGCTGGATTCTTCAAGTCAAGTCGCTGTGTGATCAAACGAGATCCCACTGCATCAAGAATGAATCCGGCGTTCTGCATCACACTGATCAACCCTTTCCCACATGGATACGTGTTTATGCGCATGTGACCAGTGCAGATCCAGATCAGCCTGCACTGGCCGCATACACATAAACACGTATCCATGTGGGAAAGGGATAACTATCTAAATGACCCTTTTATTATACGCCCGAAGGGGACGTATTATGTTATTGCCTCGGTGTCCGTCCGTCCGTCTGTCCATTAGCAATTTCCCTTCCGCTCTGTAACTTTTGAACCCCTTGAAGGATTTTGAAGAAACCTGACACAAATGTTAACCAGACTGAGACAACGTGCAGAAGCAATGTTCCGGTTGGCTGGCTTCAAGGTCAAGGTCATACTTAAGGGTCAAAGGTCATATGACTTTGTTTCCCTTCTGCTCTGAAACTATTGAACCCCTTGAAGGATTTCGAAGAAACCTGACACAAATGTTAACCAGACTGAGACGACGTGCAGAAGCAATGTTGCTTATGGCTGGCTTCAAGGTCAAGGTCATACTTAGGGGTCAAAGGTCATATGACTTTGTGTCCCTTCCGCTCTGTAACTCTTGAACCCCTTGAAAGATTTTGAAGAAACTTGACACAAATGTTTACCAGACTGAGACGACGTGCTGAAGCCATGTTCCGGATGGCTGGCTTCAAGGTCAAGGTCATACTTTAGAGTCAAAGGTCATATGACTTTTTTTTCCCTTCGGCTCTGTAACTCTTGAACCCCATGAAGGATTTTGAAGAAACCTGACACAAATGTTAACCAGACTGAGACGACGTGCAAAAGCAATGTTCTGGATGGCTTGCTTAAAGGTCAAGGTCATACTTAGGAGTCAAACCTCATATGACTTTGTTTTCCTTCCACTCTGTAACTCTTGAACCACTTGAAGGATTTCGAAGAAACCATTTCAAAGACACCTGATGCATATGTTCACAACATTTTCATTGGAAATACATGTACAAATGTATAATAGTTTTGGTTTTGTAACTGTAACACAGTAAGTGGATATTAGAATATTAGAATATTAAACACAGTCATGACAAATATTATCACAATATTAAAGTATAACCAGTGTTCACTAAGCATCATTGTATTCTTTTGCGGAATGTGTTCCCTTTTTGTTCCTGTCCTTTGGGCTTCAACAGTCTAAATTTGACTCCCATTCTCTGATACAATACTTCGGCCGTATATTGCCCCGCTTCGCGGTGCTCTTGTTAAATACCATCTAATAACAAAGATATAGAAAATACAGATTAACAATTTATTATATCATAATAAACATTAAAAAATATACATCTACTGTGGCCTTCATATTAGGATATGCGCATGAAATAAAAGTAGTCCGATCAGATACAGAACATTATTTCATTAGTAGCGTTCAATCTTTCAGAACAGATTTCTTTCTGACTTTTTGTGGAAAATCTATAAGTTTCAATGCTAGGTATATAATAAAATAAATTATTGGCTTTGATATTATTTTCCTGTGTTAACATTTCAGATGGATGTCAAAGATCTAATTGATAAAGTTGTACAAGGGCAAATCCACCAAGCCTCAGATGTTATCACTCATTCAGCAGCTGGCTCCCAGTGCCTTACAATATGCCTCATTTCAATTATTAAATCCAGGATCAAAACTCTTGATGAATGGATGAAAACAGATGTAAATGAAGTTATATTAGAAGGAGACAAAGTGCACAGGACATTGTTAGATGCAAAAGGATGGCCTAATAATAGAAGAGATCCACAACTAGATGCGGATGAAATACCAAAAGAATTACATTGTGTGCTGAGTGATCTTGAGGTATTTGTTAGTGTTGGTGTTGGAGAGAATGCAGCCTATGGACTGGGATCAGAAATAAAAAAAACCTTATGACAAGGACAATGATTAATTCGAATCCCGACAACTTCATTCTACGAATGTTTGGAAAGTGTCGTGTGATTTTCACCAAACCAACATATTGTGTTTTTGATCCACATGCAGTGAATACTTGCGGACAAATAGATCCAGAGGGAGCAGCATGTTTGATGACTTTCGAATCTTTTGATAAACTAGTGATACATCTTCAGCAGTTAGTCCCTGCTGGTGGAATCAATGATCAGATAGATATATATCCAGTGAATATAGAAACGCTATCTACCAATACCAAAACACCACACTATAGTTTAGGTAAGGGCAAATTTGGAAGTTTATGTTTTCAATGACACATTGAACAATTAAGGACAGTTTCATATTTTTTAATCCTAGATGAAGGGATATAGTACCGGTACACACATATTTGCATGTTCTGTCTGTCATTTTAACAAGAGACTATACATAGCTGTATATTTTCTGTGATCCATGTTAAAATTAAAAGTAAAAAGTAGAAATCAGAACAAAACTGGCGTGGATTCCTATAAAGAGGTCCAGTAATTTTTAATGAGCATTATATCAAGCTTAACTGGAACAAAATTATTGTTTTAAGTTTCTTTGGCCAGTAACACTTAACATCTTTATCTTAATAATTTTATGTATAACAGGTTCAGTTAAAGTGGACTTCGCACATGGGCAGGACCTGTTAAAAATGTTCCCTTTGTTATTGCAGGGAAAGATGAGGATCTACCAAATCACACAAAACATTCCAAGGGGACCATTCTCGATGCAAACTGCACTCTAGACTACACTGTACCAGAAAGTAAGAAAATCACAATAATGCCAAAAATATGCTTTTTGATACTTGCATCCTTAACATTGGGTTTTTTCTATGAAAAATAATCTTCAGCTTTCATACCATCAATTTTAAGTGTGCATTGTATCTTAGTATCAAATATTAGGGTATGATATTATTGTTACAGGAGGGACAAATTGTTGGTACTGCCTAAAAATTTATCCCATTCTTGTAAAACTAAGAGGCATTAAGCTTGCATTCAATTAATTTTACATGGAGTACACATCTACAAATAAAATCCATTGGACCAAAACAACAAGCGGAGATAGCTATGTTTTCAAAGTCACCAGATGGAAATTGTTGTGAAAACAGATATTGACTCGTTATCATTTTCATTCAGTTTTATTATACATAATCATATACATGTATGCTGGAGTGGTTGTCATTCATTAAAGCTAAATGTGAGGTCATAATTATACTTTGTATATTTAGTGGCTGATGATTCAGAAGAGAATGAAGGTAGGGATTCAGCAAGCACTTCTAGCTGCAGTTCAGCATTTTCTGAATCAGATTCCAGTGTGCACATGATTGATTCAAGTGTTGAAAATTCAAACTGCAAAGGTATGGCCCTTAAACTTGCTATACGGAAACCTAACCATTGTTTGTAGGCCAGTGTATATATAATCAACTTTCTGTGTGATCAGGGTCTACATACTTAAAGGACGTTTGTTTTGATGATCTCTTGGCCTAGGCCAATTTTCAATCAAGGTCAACTGTATTTAAAAATCAGGTCACCAACTTGAATCAAAGAAAAATCTTGCTTATACTCAGAAGGGCCATTTTGAATCCACTCACAATGAAAGTTGGTCTTAATCTTTATCTATATACTTTTTGGATCAAGTTTGATTCTGGGTCATATTGGGTAAAAAACTAGGTCACCAGGTGAAACACAAGAAAAACCTTGTTAGTCCCCTACCGGTTTAACCGGAGGGGACTTTAGGTTTGCCTCCCGTTCTGGATCCCGTGATAATTCAAAAAGTACTGAAAATATTTTTCATGAAACTTGAAATATGGATAGATGGCAGTATAGAGATTATGCAGCATTATGTAATGGACCTCTACCAGATTTATTCAAATTATTGCCCTGGGGTCAAAATTTTCCCCGCCCAGGGGTCATTTGTTTTACATTGTCTTGTCACTTAAACATCTTTTCCTCTAAAACTGAAGGTGAGAATGACTCCAAACTTGATATGTAGAAGCCGTACATGGTCCTATCTCAAATTTTTTCAAATGGTTTTCTTTGGCCCTTTTATGGGCCACCAGGGCTAAAAATAGAAAAAAACCTTTAAACAACTTTTCCTTATGAACTGCTTTATGGATCTTCACCAAATTTGGTCAGAAGCATCCTAGCCTGGACCTCTCTAAAATTTGTTCGCATATTTTTGTTTGGCCCTTTTTAGGGTCTGCCAGAGCTATAAAAACAAATTAAACAGTTTCTTTTTGTGAACTGTAGTTACATGACCTACACCAGGACTTCTTCATCTACTTACCTGTTATTGAAGCTATAGATTCAGGTGAGCGATATAGGGCCATCATAGCCGTTTTGTTTTTTTCTTGACATATCTTAAGGTGTCTACAGATGATAGGTTAATTCTTGTTGTAGAACACCAATTATCTAAAAGATGTACAATTTCAAAGATGTACATTTCTCACATATAGACAGTATTCCATTCCCTATAAATCACAGAGCTTACTTCCAAATAATTCCCTCAAAAATGGTTCAATTTCAGGATTTAGATGGAACAGTTGTAATTGCATGACATGTGAAATGGTGCCTATGACTGCAAGTAGTCTAGCCACTAGACCGCTGATAAAGAATTTGTCACAACATTTGAACTTTTGTACTCAATGTTTTATGTGATAGTGGCAAACGCAAGTCTATTTTGTTTTAAGAGATTTTCACAGAGAACTCAGATTATAATAATGTCATAATGTCATATGGTATTTGACATAGGACACAGTATCTGCTCTTTCAGCTGCCAGTTGTTACAGTGACCTGCTGTTACTACTTACAGTTGCTGGTAATTACTGGCAAGAGTGACAGCTACTAACTGTAATGATTGAAAGTTGTAAAAGTAACATGCTGCTACTCATACGGCTAATGTAGCTAGTCTTCTTAACACCTGTGCAATTTCATGCTATTTTGATATCCTCGGTTTGCATGCATGCAATGGATAATAATTGACAACAGTTTCTAAATGAAATAACATCAACATTACCTTTATTAACTGGTCACAAATAAAAGCAACCTGTAAAGAAAAACATTAGATATAATTTTTCCTATTTAGATAATTGCATGTTTTACATTCCAGAAGACTTTCTCCAGAACTGCCCAAAGTATGACCAGAAAGAAAGGGGATTAACTGTTAGTGAAATTGTAGAAATAATCGCATTTAAAGACCTTTCTGCTTCACAGCTTTGTAAACATGTACCTGATCCATCATCAGATTCTGTGTTTGTCGTCGATCTAAATTCAGTGAGTGAGAAAGATCTTTCTTGTGATGATAGTGGCAGTTACAACAGTCATTCGAGTCCAACTGTTGTTGTCGAAGTATCATCTCAAAATAAAAAAGTGACGAACATTAAAACATTGTCAAGGCGAAGACTAAATATAGAGGACCCAATTCTAAAAGATGAAAATGTATACACTGTAAAACGGTTGTACAGTGAACGAAAAGCAAGACTTGGGTTAGACAAATACACTAGAATTATCAGTAAGGTGTATTCTTGTCATGGTTTAGAGAAATATTCTATTATTCAGTATTTAGGAGCATGTATGCATTCTGGTCAAGCGCACAAGAACTCGAAAGACAAGAATAAGCTATATGTAAGAACGAAGCCATCTGTTATTGAAAGGGAAAAAAGCCTTTTACATAACCAACCACCAAAGAAGGTAATTGATTTGATAGATGAAGAAAATGGAGGGCTTTTGAGTGTACCTCGTGATAGACGACAGCTTTACAACATCAAACATAAACAAAGTAACAAAAACAGATCAAGAAATACTGGACCAGTAACAACACCTGATTTTACTCAATTAACTGCAGAAATGGACAATGGAAAATTTATCAAGAATATTGACTTTTCATTTAGATCTAAACAAGGAAGAATTCATCCAAACACATTTGCCATGACTGAAAATTGTGTAACCTGGATTTAAATGTTTTGCAGCCCATTCAGTTCTGTAAAATCTCAGCTTGGTATAGACATGACATATAAAGTTGGTCCTTTTTACACCACCTGTTGAACTTTTCCTCACCCACATTTTGTTCATAAAGATAACAAACAATGTCACCCAACCATATTTGCAGGAATGATGACAAGCACTGGTCGACAAGAACATGACTACAGATACTTGGCACATCAACTTAAATTATGTGGAATAACAAATCTGATTTACGGAACTGATGGGGAAACAGCACTTGAAATGGGGTTTGAAAGAATATTCCCAATAGAAAGTAAAGATCAGAATCAGAAAAATATAAAACTGAGATGTTTTAACCATATGAAGGATGATATACTGAAGAATTTAAAAAATACAATATCACGAAGGAAGCAACCAATGAAATAATAAAAGATATACTGGGTTTTGAAATAAACGGAGTTAGAGTAGCAGGTCTGGTAGACGAAGATCAGGAATGCTTTGAAAATAGATATAATAATGTATCTTCAACATGGCCACCACAGTTTAAGGATTATATTGAGTCTGACTAATTGAAAGTTCGTTCTTTAAAAAGCACCTTCTTGAAGAGTATGGGTAAAGAGGTGAGAACAGATGCTGGGCTGGGAAATCCTCCAAATAAATTCGATAACCAGAGGGCAGAATCAATAAATAACGTGCTTAAAGAAGCAACTGGAGGTCAGTATGTAGCACAGTCTGCAGTGCATGACATCATTTACACACATGTAGTTCAAAGTCAACAAAATGAACTTATCAAGGCTATATATGGTTGTGGGGAATACAGGCTGTCTTAAGATTATGAACACTTTGAAATTAGTCCACAAAAAAAAATGGAAATCCATGACCAACTTCCAAAGAATAAATTACACAAACAAGGTTTTGCAATGTAAAATACCAGAAGAGAACAAGCAAAAGGTTATCACCCGCAAGTTATCTATACAACCTCAGGACTGTACCGAAAACCTATATTCTCTGCCTCCTACAATTGTTGAGCAGCTTTGGAAAAATGCAGAAATGATGTTGTCAAACGACTATGTAAGGGAATTAGAGAATGGAAGCTTTTGTATTGCAGAGGATGACAATGCTTATATCATCAAACAAAACAAGAATACATTTGTTTGCAACTGTCCAGATTTCCAAAGATTAAGTCTTTGTCCACATGCTTTGGTTATTGCAGATGAAAAAAGCTGTCTGGTTTCTTTTATTTCTAGCTTCAAGTATAATCCATCAGCCGTTATAAACAAACACAATGTGCATGGTGCAGGTGAACGCAAGACCAAAAAGCCAAGAAAAGGTGGTCAGAATGTAAAAAAAAACCTATAGAAAGGTTAATAAAGGCTAATAAATCGGATGTGGATTATTATGCAATAAACCTACAAGAAAGAAGACCCTTCCAATTTTCTGAAGTATGGCACACTGTTTTCCCGTTCTATTTCATTTATGTAAACAGTGATACACTTCGCACAAGAAAAGTATTGAAATGTGTATCATGTGACAACATCATTGGTAGGGTCAATGCAGTACCACCTTATGATATAGTACTATCACACCTGGAGAGATACATGTATCCTCATCGAAAAGACGATGGGAAGGTTGAGATGAAACCAACAGTTTCGAAAACCGTCTTAAAGTTATATTGTGTGAAGAGGTCTTGTGTCTTAAGGAGGCATCCATACTTCTGGTGTGGTATGATAAACACAGAAAATATCACTCCTTCAGACTTGCACAAGAAGCTGTTAAGAGAGGAGTTTGGGTTTCTGTTTAATAGACAGGCCTAGCTGTTGCTTAATTAAACATGGTAATGTTTATTAATCACCGTTCCAGTATCTGAGATACATTTATTTGTGCAGTCTTATCTGAATCCTTATTTTTATATCAAATGATTGTTCAATGAGCAGTTTTCTCCTAGATGTGTTTCTAGTCTTACTAGGACCAGAAAGGGCAACAGCAGCCTCAACATTGTGATCATCATAAATTGACTGATTAATTATGAATTGACATGTAATTTTATGGATTTTATATGTTTTACTTTAATGTACAGTATATGCTAGAATAGTTGCTTGTTGCCTGAATTTTAACAGTTTTTAGAATGTCAGACTGGTCCAAGTTTTTCTCTCATATTCTTCTTTATAGATATACGAGGGTTGAACGCAATACTGTAGTAACTCACATTTTTACCGAAATTGACTTTTTGTCATTTTTCAATGTATTTCATGGTAATACATAAGCTGTAAAAATATAAAGCTCACATTCTATTTTTTTTTTTTTTTGTTATTTTTTCAAATACAATATATTAGTAACTCACTAAGATAAAATGATTAACCGCAATACAGTAGTATGTCTACTTACTACAGTATTGCGGGAAATCTATTTCCTCTATCAGTGTCTTTTTCACTGCAACACTGTAGTAAGTTTCTTAACTTTATTATTACAGACAAATTATTGTTTTATTTTCTTTGCTGTAGGTACTATAATGCAATAGTAGACATTTTTGAATTAAGGGGTCAGCCTTTTCAACTTCTGAGTGAAGGTATTAATTAACCCCAAAACAAGTATTGCTTTTGCCTTCTGTGACAATCAGAATAGACTTTTCTTCAAAACTTTTGGAGTAAACAAGATATTTTGCTTTTTTCAAAATATCATTCAGTAATACTTTAATGTTATACAAAATTAACAATTGTTACAAAGAGATACATGAGAAGGCAGAACATTAGAGTATATAATACATTAATTTGCCAGTGTATGCACAAAATAGTGAAATTGCAAGCGTTTTTGATTAGATTTTAAATTTTTGTGAAGTGCAAATACGTATATAATTATGCTGTCAGAATTTGTCTAATATCTCTGCAGAAAAAAAAAGAAACTTGAGGCAATTATGTATAAATGATATAATTGATACTTAAAAGCTATATTTCTTTTTCAGTGCTATGAAATATATTTAGGCTTAGTAAATGGATGCTTGCATTCTTTTAGGATAAATTGTGTGTTGGGTACACCCCTGAATCAGATAGTAAATAGACACAAATGTTATAAGTAAATCAGGATGAACAAGTGGGTTGGGCAGGGGATTAAGAGTTTTAAGAGAAAGTCATTTCAGTCATTAACCAGTTTTATATTTATCATATTTTGTACTTCAAATGAAAATTTACCGTAATGATTTAATTAATTTTTTGTTGACATCTTGGAGTAATGCATAATGAATAATTATATAAGATAATAGTTACAGTTCAGAATTTCTAAGAACATTTTCAAAAAAATAATACTGAACTACATTTAAATATTGAACATTGATAAAGAAGAGTGTGGGTCTGAAAGTGTTATGTGGTGAAATGTTTTCATGTTATATCTAGTACTGATAATTTCAGAATATGAACAGTAATTATTACTGTATACAAAGGAAGAAAGAGAAGGGAGCACCATGTTAAAGACTTTTGAATTCCTTCTTTTTGTATATATGGCTATATTTCTAATTGTATCTTTTGCAAGTTCACTACAATATCATGTACATGATAATTTCCTACACATTTTATGACTAAAAGGGACATGCCTCCAGATCTTTTGACAACAAAGGTATTTTTTCTTCGATCTAAATCTGGAAATTAATGCTAAATTTTAGAGAATACTTTGAAACTTATTTACCGACTAGACTTTTGTTATGGAAACACATAGGAATAAGTAAACTGATGTTTTTACTACTATTTATGATCAAAACAAGTGTCTGAAATGTTTTTATGTTAGGTAAACTGTATCAATAAAAATATCTTCATTTAGAGCACAAAATTTATTATATCAGCCAGAACTCTAATTGTAACACCAAATGGAAAATACGTTTATTGCTGTGGAAATCACCCGGTTCAATTCCTGACATGGTCATATTTTTTCTTGGTGTTGCAGTTTTAAAAATATTTTAGCAACAAAAGCTCATATTGAAATGTTAATAATATTACCAAACTTCAACATGAACGAAAGAAAATTTTCGCCAAAATCTGGAGACATGTCACTTTAAACCTAGTGTAATCAACACCATAACGTGCTGTGTTGAAATCCTCTTAGAATTAAGGATTGCGGAGTACCCCTTTTAAAAGTAACCCACCACATATAGAGATGTAACAATTACACTTTCTCAAAACAAGAAATCCATTTTATAAAAAAACTGCTAGCAAACATTATAGACAGAAGAGTCTGGATAACGTTAATTAATAATTTTTAGCTCATCTGATTTAAAAAAATTAAAATTATAAGGTATTGTTTTTACTTGATTGTGGGTATTGGTTTAAATTTTTCTTTAAGTCCAACTTTTCACAAAATTGAGGTAAAGCTTTGATATTAAATAGGAGATTTTGAAGGACATGACTCTACTTTGAATTTTGTCAAAATAAAAACCATTTTTTTTTCTCAGAAAACATCGTTATTGTGATATATTTATGTATATACTGCCCATGGGCCCATACTGTATTCAAGCTACGCTACTACCACCTGTGGTATTCCATGGAGATTTTCGTTTAAAATTGCTTAGTGTTAATACAATATCGTACTTGAAATGGACTGACGATCTTGGGACAGTAGTGGCAGTATCAGCATTAACAACCGTAGCAGATAAATTGTATCAATTTTAAAAATTGCGACTTGCCCTTCATAGTTATTCGCGAAAAACTGAACAAGACAAGCTTTTAGTATTAACAAATCAAAACTGACACTGTTTAATTTGTTAAAACCATGAAAACGCCTATTTCCGAACACGACATATTTAGTGGAGTTATACATAACATAAAAATTACAACATTACTAACTATTCAAACAGTCCTGATCTACCCCATTACATAGGGCTATTATACCCAGATTGCAGAATACTGCATTTAGAAGTTCACCACCCCACCACACATGGTTAAGGTTAAAATGATATTACGTTGATACATTCACAGTTTCCACATTTCTGTATTTGATTTATATATATACTTTGCGGAACGAAACGGAATCACAATTTATAGAGTTGACGACGTGGTTTGTACACAACGCTGACTTTAATAGTGATATTTCAGCTTTATTAGTGCATGCACAATCAAATTATGTATGGCAAACATGTTTTAAATTTAATTTTTTACGATAATTATATAAGTTTCCAACTCGCCCGCTTAAATCAATAGGAAGGAGCGTCGGTGTCGGTAGTTTGATCCTTCGGCGGGCAATGATCTCCGTGCCGATTTGATAAGACATTTAGTCTGACATCATTTGTCCTCCGCCCCTGATTCATGTGGAAAAGTTGGCAGTTACAAATCTTGTTCCGTTCCGCTAAATATCATTATCCTAGGGGATATTTACACACTGCGGAACGAAACGGAATCACAATAAATAGAGTTGAAGACATGGTTTGTACACAATGCTGACTGTAATAGTAATATTTCAGCTTTATTAGTGCATGCACATTCAAATTATATGGCAAACAAAACATGTTTTTAAATTTAATTTGTTTACGATAATTATAAAGCTTTCCAACCCACCCGTTTAGAACAATAGGTTTGAGCGTCGGTGTCTAAGTTCGATCTTTGGGCGGGCAATGTTCTCTGTGCCGATTTGATAAGACATTTAGTCTGACATCATTAGTCATCCACCTCTGATTCATGTAGGGAAGTTGGCAGCTACAAATCTTGTTCCGTTCCGTTCCGCTAAATATCATTATCCTAGGGGATATTTATACTTTGCGGAACGAAACGGAACAACTGTTTGCAGTCCCGAAGATTTTATATAAATAATGTCCATTTAGAAGTAGGTATTCAGATGGTTCAGTTCGAAAAAGCCCTAGATCGACTGTTCGCTAGGCAGTTTCAATATTTCATTATTTTTATTTAATATATTTACATATTAGTAAAAAAATTGCTGTGCCCCGTGTGGTGCCTCAATGTTTGTTCCGTTCCGTTTCGTTCCGTTCCGCAAAGTATAAATAGCCTATTAATAATATTTAAGACGGCGGGTATTTTCAAAGCTTACAAAATGTAAAAAATAACACACAAAACAGCACATAGTAAACGTATTATATACTTGGCCATTTCAACAAAACTACTTCATGTGATTTTGTTGTTGTAAAATTTGATATTTATCTCCCAATAATACAGAGTTTATCAATTTGATTATAAACCAAACGCCCTAAACAGAGGCATTTTAAAATATAAATAATGTTTATAGAGCATACAGTTACATACATGTATTTCAGATATTTTGAGTAAAGCACTAATTTTACGAACTCAGTTTACTCGTCCTATTTTGTTTTGTGAATTTTTAAAAACTTTACTTACTAGAAAATAATCCTTATTCATATATCAATTTAGACCAAATATTTATTGATTTTAAAAACGATACCATTTACTGTCTATTGTACTTCAAATTAATAAAGTGCAAAATGACTTTCGAACATCTAAGCTTACAGATATCGCATATAGATAAATACATATGTACATTAATAAATAAAAATAATTCAACAAAACTTGAAATGATACCGACTGCTAAGCCTTTTGCGTGAAGATATACAACTTAACGACTCATTATAGTTACTTCCCTTGTTTTAATATTTGATGTAAACAACAACACGGCATGCGAATGATTTGTCATGTCACAAGTAGTAAGCACCTATTTGTTACATTATTTCATATCATACGTAGACGAATATTATTAGTATGAAGTTGTATAAGTTTTATAATCGTTTATGTAATGTATGAAATAAATTGAGCCCGAAATTTGGCAGAGGTTCAATTCAATGATTCATATGATTGGACCAGACCTGGTGTTTATTGACATGGACCTTTAGTCACTTGTCTTACTTTAATTGCAATTATTATTTACTTTGTCATAAAACAATTACCAGTTCATTGGGAGCAGATTATGTACCTCATTTAATGGTGAACTATCCTGTAAACAAAACAGTAAACTGAAACTGTGCAGACTACCGCATTCGTTTAAACTGATGCGCTCGTGTGTACTCATCAAACTTACTCTGGTACTGATTTTCTTTTTCTTAAACCGAGACTGTTGTTTAAAGTTTTACCATGTTATGGTTAGTGTCTAAACGGGCTGCTGAGACTGTAAATGGAAACCAAAGAGAGCGAGCGAAGTGACTGGAAGAATCACCAATTCAGATTCAAAACCTATACTAAGAACTTGTTGCGTGTAATTAACATTTATGGAAATAAACGTTATGTAAAAGTAATAATGTGCAAATGAAATTCACATAAAATTAAGTTTACATAAAAGAGATGAATGTGTGAAACAGTGACACTACTGAGTACACAGAGCTTGCAAAATGTATATTTGTGCTAAAACAATTGTTGATTTTAATTTGATACTTTGTAAGGCATTTTGCTAACTGCATATTATTTAGAACATTATTGACAGTTACAAAACAACACATTGTGTAAGACATGTACGCAAGCTTCTAGCCCTGAAATATGTCCTGGGTGGAAATTAGGAGACAAATCTGCAAGGGTCACAGTAACATTGGTACAGATCAAATCTACGAAATGGAGAACATGGCAGAGTTTTCCAACATTATGGCAAGCTTACTTTGACTTAAGCTTTTTAAGAGGAGTAAATCATTTCTTTACTTAACAATACTGTTGTTTCTGTTTGAAAGAAAATTTGTCTTTCCTGCAAATATACATTTATCATAAAAGTAAATGGTGTTTGTGACAGTTGATACCATTTCATTTTGTGCATGAGTAGTAAATAAAATGCCTACTACAGACACTTTTAAAACATATTTTACATTTCAACTTGTTCAAACCAGTTTACATCATTTATGTTATAAGATTATGCATTGTCAAATGACGAATTATTAATGTAAAATAATTTAAGCTTTTTTTACATACATTTCTATGTACTGTTGACACTTGACTTGTTTATACCGTGTTTGGCTGTTGTTGTTTTTGGAGGCCACAAGCTTAAAAGCAAAGAATACAATTTATGTCTAGATAGTGAACTAAAATATGTTAGATATATTTCAAAATTCATTTAAAACTGTTGCCAAGAACAATTTTATCACTGAAATTACTATGATTATTTATACAAAAAAGACAAAAATACTTTTTGTGTCGCCTGACCAGGCGACATATAGGGATTACTTTGTTGGCGTCGGCGTCTAGGGCGTCCGGATTTTCTTGTACGGAGCCTAATTTTGTCAACGTAGGTCCAAATGACTCCAAACTTGGTATGTTTCTGGCAATGACTCCAAGTGCAGCGCACAAGAAACGTAACTCTACCTTGTTCCGATTTTGAATTATTCCCCTTTGATTGATTTTTATAGAGCATTTCTTGTCCGGGGTGTAACTTTGTCACCGTAAGTTTTAGGAAAAACTTGTGAACACACTAGAGACCACATTTATAGCCCAATCTTCACCAAACTTGGTCAGAATGTTTGTATGCATGAAATCTTGAATGAGTTCATTATTGGGTAACCTGGCATCAAAAAGTAGGTCACTAGGTCAAATTTTAGGAAAATCTTGTGAACACACTTGAGGCCCTATTTATAGCCCAATCTTCACCAAACTTGACCAGAATGTTTGTCTGCATGAAATCCTGGATAAGTTCGTAACTTGGTCTCGTGGGGTCATAAAGTAGGTCACTGGGTCAAATTTTAGGAAAAAGCTTGTGTACACACTAGAGAGCACACTTATAGCCCAATCTGCACCAAACTTAGAATGTTTGTCTGCATGAAATCTTGGATGAGTTCGCAACTGGGTCACGTCGGGTCACAAAGTAGGTCACTAGGTCAAATCTTAGAAAAAGCTTGTGAACACACTAGAGGCCCCATTTATTGGCCAGTCTTCATCAAACTTGGTCAGAATGTTTGTCTACATGAAATTCTAGATGAGTTAGTTATTGGGTCATGTGGGGTCAAAAGTATGTCACTAGGTAACGTTTTAGAAAAAAAAAACATTGTGAAAACACTAAAGGCTACATTGATGGCCCAGTCTTCACCAAACTTGACCAGCATAATTGCCAGTATGAAGTCTTACATGTGTTTTGAAGTGAGTCATGTGGATTCAGTAGGTTACTTGGTAAAATTCTAGAAAATTTGTTATCAACCCAGTGGCCACACTAATAATCCAATCTTCACCAAAGAATTCTAAAGTAAATAACTCTTAATTACTTGATGCCAGATTTGAGCCTACTTAAAGCCTGTGTCATCAGGTGAGCGATTAAGGGCCATCATGGCCCTCTTGTTAGTTATTCCCCTTTGATTGATTTTATAGAGCATTTCTTGTCCGGATCGTAACTTTGTCACCGTAGGTCCAAATAACTCGAAACTTGGTATGCATGTTTCTGGCAATGACTCAAAGTGTAGTGCACAAGAACGGTAACTCTACCTTCTTCTGTTTTTTAGTTATTCCCCTTTGATTGATTTTATAGAGCATTTCTTGTCTGGAGCCTAACTTTGTCACCGTACGGTCCAAATGACTCCAAAGTTGGTATGCATGTTTCTGGCAAAGACTCGAAGTGCAGCGCACAAGAAGCGTAACTCTACCTTATTCCGTTTTTGAATGATTCCCCTTTGATTGATTTTTAGAGCATTTCTTGTCCGGAGTGTAACTTTGTCACCGTAGGTCCAAATGACTCCAAACTTGGTATGCATGTTTCTTGCAATGACTGAAAGTGCAGTGCACGTAACTCTACCTTCTTCCGTTTTTTAGTAATTTTCCTTTGAGTGATTTTTATAGAGCATTTCTTGTCATTCTTTTAATTATTCCCCTTTGAGTGATTTTTAGTGCATTTCTTGCGAAGGGCATAACTTGTTGTGCATGTTTTTTTGCAATGAGACAATTAAAATGTTATTTTGTATGTGAATTTTGTGCAAATACATTTCTAATATCTGTACAACAAAAAACTAATTAACATTTTTTATGTAGACTAAAAAAATTTCGTCAGGCTGCACTGTGCTGGGCGGACTGTTTACCACAACGTGGGCAACGGTCGTCCTCCTTGCACTGGGACTCGTGGTGGCCAAACTTCTGACAATGAAAACACCTAAGCGGATTGGTATATGTACACCTGCACCTTTACGTTGAGGTAACCTACCCTAATAGAAGTAGGGAATGATGGGTCGGCGAAAGTTAAAACAAAAGTATTTGTTGGAACTCGCCGGCCGTCCCTCAGGAATGAAATCCTGTGGACACCACACACCTCCTGTGGCGTGAGTTCCCTGAGGATATCCTCCTCAGAGACACCAGCAAGGTCTGGGCATCGAATGACTCCTTTCGACGAGTTCAGAGACGAGTGGTGATATGTTTTTACTTTAAAGGAACAGAAGTCAGTTAGTTTAAGGATAAGAATATATGACAAAGTCCTATGAGCATTGCAACATATACCAAACTCCGAAAAGGCACAGAACAAAGGTATTTCACATGCAAGCCAAGCGAAAAGTAAGAACAAATTTGTGATGAGTCATTTAACGAAATGAGCAAACCCGACAGTTACCGCCTTGAAACGGACAGTCGGCAATATGAACCGACTGGGGTGCTTAAGCCGGTTTTGCAGAGCTCTAACCTCGCACTTCCTGACGAATTTCTCAAATGCAAGCAATGAAAAGAAAAACGATCTATTTGAAAACAAAATGTCCATGCGCTGATATTTTCTATACGTTATGACGAAAGTAGTGACGTCATTGAAAAATAATGTCCACATAGTTTTTAGAAAAGGTTATGGTATTATTTCGATTTGAAAAACTACACAAAAATGGTTGACTATAAATAAAATTACCTTTCTGAATCCAGAACAAACATGACCAGAGACGAATAAATGGTTGTCGCATCCTGTTCATGAGAAGATGGAATTGAAGAACCAAAGTTATCGGAGTAGGTTTTGCGATCTGTTTCGATTAGTAAGCAGTCGTTTTTTCGGCCAGTCGTTTTTTCGGCGTAGCTGTCTAACCTCACTTTTGACCTACTTACAATTGCTGACGCAAGGCTAGCCCGAATGAATATCAGAGCGACTTGCATTCGTAGAAATTCCAACTAGCATCATTTACCGTAGTACTCCTATTAAACGTCCTCGGGGGATATATAGTTATTTATACAGTTATATTAGTCATAAACAATTTTTAAAAAATCACCTGCATAATCAGTGTGTATATTGCTGATACATCTACACCTTCCTTTCTTAGCAGCTTTACTGGAAGAGCAGTATTTTGGTGTTTCGTACACAAGCATGAGCTGCGGCCTGAAAACGATGTCGGCAAAATGTAATTGGGTCTGCACCGACTAAATGATGTGAATGATATTTCAACATCAGGATTTTCTGACAGAAACTTTTTTTGCAAATTTGAAAGGTAATCAGTAAGAATATACACTTGTCTCTTGTCACCGCTTTCACCTTTCTTTACATCCTTCTTTCCGGGCTGTAGTTTACTGTTGTCTTCCCTTTTCATGAACTCTACTACTTTCTCCTGATATTTCCCCACTGTGTTTTTTCTGGTACTTGGTGGAGCTTACTTGTGCTTTTTCCAAGTGCATGCCTACACAGTCCAGTCTTCAATGACAAGAGTTTGATGCACTTGTATTTCTTTGTTATCTTTCCAGAGACGATTCTGTGCAGCGCTTTTATTGTTCCTTTTGGTGTTTTGTCTTTTGTTTGTTTGATCTCACTGACGATGACGTTTCCCAATAACAGCGATTTTCTTATATTCTGTTTCTGACTTTCAGTTAGGTTGGCTTTCTGCATTTCTTGTTCTGTTTGCTACCGTGGTGTTAACTCTTGCTTCCGACTTGTATTCTGTTCTGTACTGTTCTTCTTTATTCTCTGTAACGACCTTTGGGAAGATTTGTATCTCTTCATGAGCTTGGCCCTTTCTTGTTCCAGAAGTCTTATGCGTGAGGTTGCTTCTGACAGTTCACGTTTCCATCTCAAAAGTGCTCCCTTTCTCCTGTTGTTTTGAAATGGAAGTCTTACTCTTAAGCGACCTCTTTCTGAACTGTCATTTAGGCCACTATCATACCCACTTGTGTCTTGTTCTCGTGGTGTCATTTGATTTTGGCGCTCTTCACGCTTGCGCTGGTAAAACTTTCTCAGTTTGGCTCTATTGTTCTCATTTCTTCTTTTTCTGTCTCTTTCTGATAGTTCAGAAGAAGGCACATAATTTCGCCGCACTCTTTCGCGTTCACGCCTTAGGTATTCTTCATTGTTTTTTGCCTTCAGACGTTGTCGGTAGGCCCTTTAGATTTCGGCTTTACTCTTACCCATGCTAATCAAATTTACCTGCAAAAAGATTAAACCTTCGTTATTCTAAGGAAACCTTCGTTATCGCCTAAATAGATCAAAAGGAGCACTCCTATTATTAGTTTCTACCTTATCTTCACTAAAATATTATAAATCTGTCCAACAGTAATACATATGTTGATTTAGTATATCGATATCAATTGCATTGTGCCACACATAACTTGCCTAACAGAAGACTGTTTATTTTTTAAACAAAGGTTTAATAAGCTTTTCCAAATTTTCAAGAAAACAATTTTATAATGCCCTTATTATGTCCGTTATTATACTTAAGAATACATGTGTTAAGACAACGAAGTAAATTATAGTAAACATTGTATAAATTACTTTTATAATTAAAAATGTTCAGGGTGAAACCTTCATTATCATGCAATAACGAAGGTTTTACTTATTTTATCATAAGTTTTATATACAAAGGAGACATGTTGTTCGTATGTCTTTGCATATACTGGCAAAAAGAACATAATGCTGCGTCATATATCCCTTAAATATAATTTCAGATCATCTCATAGACATTTATCGTTTATCGAAAAGATAACATAAAATACTCACAATTTCAGCATGAGACGCCAGCAATATTTTGCAATGTCATTCAACAATCCGATTTCTAGGAAGTTGACAAGTCAATATGACATCAGCGGAAGTGATGTAATAATAAATTCTCGCACTTTAAGCACTAGATTCGAAAAATAAGACATATGATAACGAAAGTTTAAATCACGAAGGTTTAAACTCTACCTTAATCTTAGTATAAATAAATGTATGACATGGAGTTCAACACAATGTTCACTCATGTTACACTAAGATGATATTATTGTTTTGTTGAAATAGAATCGTCGAAGTTAGTTAAGGAAACGCATGCATTTTGATGCAACGAAGGTTTTATGTTTTTACTTTAAAGGAAATGTTTATCAAGTTTACCATGTGCAGTGCGTAGAATTTTGTAGATATCATATATGTATTTGAGCCTCTACGATAGCACTGTCCCTGGTAACTTTCCACGTGATATTATATTTGGCCAAATGCAAGCCTAAATTTATTTTCGAGACTATACTAATTTGCGATAACGAAGATTTTTTTAAATCAAAATTTCGGCGACGCATAAAAAAACATAAAATTATGTCACTTTACCTTGCACTGGTTATTGTTTTTCCTTATGTAAAAATAAAAGGAAGGACTGACCTTGTTGTAAAAACAACACAAAAAATACTTATTTGCGTAAGCTATTCGACGAAGAAAACACTGTTTATTTTGTAACTTTATGTTGGCGACAATAACGAAGGTTTAAAAATCAATACCTTTTTTTGAAAAAATGAACCCTTTACTGCATGACGAAAGGGCAAAGTTTTTAACAGTATATGGCTTGGTGATACAACTTTCTACAGAGGTGCAATAATTAGCTTTCCGGTGATCAGGTTTCTAATATGAAAGCAGAACATACCATGGACCTACTTATTGAAAACCGCCGATAGTGCATACACATGACTTGATCCTACATTCATTTAAACGTAATCTCTGTCATACGGCACATAGTAGCTCAGTCACACCGACGCCATCTTACTGCTCCATGCATTTAGTGTCTATTACATAAGGAAATTCAGAAATATGAGGCGTAGATAGAGCGAGCGAAATGTTAATCTTTTGGTGTCTTTGTTCATACATATTTATTTTCTATACAACTCTAAACACGATAAGAAATATGAAGGTTAATGCTTCACCAACGCCGCATATCTTTTGTAAAGATCTTTCTTGTTAGTTTTTTGACTGATACTACACTGCCAATTAAGACCTTTGTTGAATTTTTTTATGACAAAGGGGGATACTTTAGTTATCGTTTTTTTCTCAGTCGATTCAACAACACTAAAGAGAGGAATGTGTTTCGGTATCGGAATCCTCGGACGATAAAGTAGGGATCGGGTCTTTGCATTGACGCTTGCGTTCCATAAGAGATTATTATAATTATTCGGCATCCTGGCTCACCACCCACCGCGGAGCCCTACAAGGGGGCGTCTATGGGAGTGGTTCTCCGACCTCCCAACGCCAGTGATACCAGAATGCGATACTCCGACATAAAATATACTACAAAGCATACAAAATGCCAGATTGATCCATTAAGGGGGTGTCGACCGATAGCTGGGTTATAGTAAATAGGGGAAAATTTGAGAAAAAGAGTTTACGGAACACGGTATATTTGGAGACAGAAAAAGGAGAAAAGGAGTGGAAAGTCGGAGGCAAGAAAGTTGGACGAAAGGGAGTAAAAGCTAACCCAGCACCGGCCGAGGGCTTAGCCGATTGAGGATACAGGACCAGTACCCCGCCCGTCTACTCCACAACTTAGGGCCAAAGTAGTGTGTTGGTCAGGGTCGATTTATATGTCAATATCCTGACAAGCCAACAAAGACCTCAACCACCAGGATCCCCTCGTCGTAGAGATACTGGGTCGCCACCCACGGCAAACAGGTGAGCTTCCTTTTGAGGGTTCTTACCTCGCTACAGGTAGCGGCAGCCGGAGAATTCTAAGGCCCCTACCGGCAGGGCCGGGAGAAACATTATTACCGCTTTTTTGATGAAATGATATTATTTTTACTTATATTTGCAAATGATACTGTGTTGTTCTAATATAGTGCTTCTGGTTTTCAAATCCTACTGAATAAATTACACGACTATTGTTCTGAATGGGGCATAAATGTACATTTAAGCAAAACTAAGGTAATGGCCTTTAATAAAAGGAATAGAAATTTGCATAATGTTGATATAGAGTATGGAGGGGAAAGCTTAGATATAGTAGACACCTTTAGTTATTTAGGAGTAACCCTATCAAATAATGACACTTTTAATAAAATGCAGAAATACATATCAACACAAGCTGCAAAAGCATTATATTCTTTTAACAGACTTTTTGATAAATTTGGTTTTAAGATTGTAGATAAAATTAAATTGTTTGATGCCATAATTCTTCCTAGATTGATGTATGGCTGTGAAGTCTGGGGTCCAGATATAGAGAAAATCGAGTTTAGATTTTTAAAATAAATACTTGGTCTTGGCCCTAAAACCACAAACGTAGCTGTTTATGGCATTTGCCTCTATATATAATAAAATATCAGAATAATTAATTATTGGTCTAAACTGAAGTCTTTTTCTGGAACACTACCTCAAGGAGTGTATGCCTTCTTACCCAATTCTTTTACTTCCAAATCTGATAGCAACTGGAAAGCACTAATTAAAAAATTACTTCAAGATCTAGGTCTAGCATACATCTTTTATAAAGAGTGTATCACTAAAGGAGATGTTTGCCTGAAAACACAACGATTGAAAGATAATTATATGCAAATGTGGTTTTCTGATATAAATGCCAGTCCAAAACTGGAATGTTATAAGCAATTTAAAAAGTCTCTGAATATAGATAAATATCTTGATGTTGTAAGAAATGTTAAAGATAGAAAACAACTTACTAGATTTCGATGCTCTGCATACAAACTTGCCACTGAGGAAGGAAGATACAAAAAATTCCAAGAGAAATGAGGATTTGTACTAAATGTAAAGTGAACGTTGTTGAAAGGGAATAGTATTTTCATTTATCTGCCCCTTATACCTTGACTTGAGAACTAAATACTTTTCTAGATACTATGTAACATGGCCAACAATGAATAAATTTATACAACTAATGAACTGTGAAAATGTTAAAAAAAACTATTAATTTGTCTAAATATATTAATGAAGCCATGATGAAAAGAAATCAAGCAAAAACAGTTACTTAACTGGCTAATAAACTAATTTATCTTTGTACATGATATCTGATATCGAGACTATAAACTAAATGCAAAGGGATGTATTATCCTGAAATAAGTAATGTATGACATGTATTATTTAAAATCTTATATGACTGTGTGTTAAGTATCAAAAAAGCTAAATTTCTTCGTCAAAATTGTTGTTAAGATGTCATCCTTCTGTTTATGTTTTTAATGTACGAACAAGCTGGATCCGAGTGTTAAGTCATATTCTTCCGGTAAAAGTACACCGGTGAGTTGTATGTTTAGCATCCCCATAAAACAGAAGCATTAACTATTTGCCTTTCTTTGATCGAGGCCTTAAAGTAGATATATGTGCTGTTGTTCTTATTCTTCAGGATATTCATACTTTTCTGTTAATCCGGGTATGTTGATTACAATTTTTATCTTTTTGTTATATTGTTGCACCGCGCTATCTTTTGTAATGTATCCATGTTTACTTGGCGATGGCCAAAATTAGGCCTTTGACTTTGTTATCCGGAGTCCTGCTCTGTTAACATAGGTAAATGATCTGCCTTTTTTCGTTTAATGTACTTAATTTAATGTTGTATTTCTTTTTTTGTAATAGACTTATTCCTAAGGTTTACTCGGTAGTTTGTTTGTTGTAGTTTGTTTAAATAAATTAAATATTTTGTAAAACCTCTTTATTTGTGTTAAATTAGCTGAAGTTCAAAAGAGATCTTCAATTGTAACAATTTATGTTAAAAATAATTACTTGCGTAACAGAATTTAAAAAAATGTAACATAATTAACTTGATAAATACGTGTATTATACCCTTTTATAAAACATACAATTATTTATTTTAAGCAAAAGGTTTTCAGAAGTATATGTTTGGTTAACTCAGTTTTTTTCTTAACCTTAAGAACATGTATATTCTATACAATTAATATGTATAAATACAATAAAAACACATTGTAGCTGTGTTCTGTGCCTTTTACTAGTTTAGTATATGCGTATACTGCAATGCTCATAGGTTGTTTTTTTCATATTTCCTTTGTTTTGATTTTATTTCAGAAATATTGTACTGAAGTCTTTTCTTAAAAAGACTCTGATGTACACGTAAAGATGCATGGTTTTCTGCTCACTTACTGTTTACGATGATTATGGTTACTGTAGCAAAGAGAGACGTTCATTGTACCCGGTGTCTGGAGTGCGGCAGATCTGTAGTGATTACCGGAATATTCTGTAATGCAATACTGTAAAGCGATGATTCGCATTGGAGTTAATTTGTATTGATTTGAATACGTCACTATTTCTTTTTGTGAGAAGCTTAATTGTTATGTGGCTACGTAAAGGCCTAAGGACCGTGCGGCATGGGCGACGGCTACTGACTCAATAAATTAGATATATAACCTTCAATAAAACATGTTTTTCTACTCGATGCTAACATAAAATATATACAATTCTATTGTTACTCCCCATTCAAAATAGTTTGATTTGTTGTATGAACTCGGATTTGAATACTTGGTTGTTAGTCAACGTCATAAATCGGCACAGGGGCACAACAATACACACCAATTTTCATAAATCGCAACTGACCTCTGGATAGAAATGGGCCAATATGTGCGCCTCCTTGGTCTTCTCAATTAAGCTGTCAAAATGTACGTGTTTCACTGTTTCGCAAAAAAATTAATTGCCATTGTAATGATTGTTGAATAAAATTAAATGCTCGTTAATTAATTATATCTTCGCCACCCTTTAAACAATATAAATGACACATAAAAATTAGTTTGTTTATCTACACTTTGTAGGTGACAAAATTATTTCTGTTGTTGAAGTATACTCTCTTGAAGGATACCTCAGACGAATACTTTTTAAAAAAGTGGTATCGACAATTGAGACCATCTTTTTTCACACAACCAAATAAATTTATATTACGTGAAAAGATCCGCGAAATGGCTTTTATTGGCGCCCTATATTCATTTGAATAGTAGAATATAACACTCCACCGGCCATTAGAAAATGTGTTTTGTATTCGAGCCAGGCTGCACAGTTAGCTATTTTTGATTAAAAAAACAACGCTACCACTAACTTTTGATATCAAGTTAGATGATCATCCGGGTAATCCTTTTAGCTGCAATTTGTATCATGCATATTTATAGATTTGGTAATAATGAACAGTTTAAGAGATATATTTCATGACTTGTACTGTCGAACCATTAAGGTCATGTTAAAATCCAATTTTTTATACTAAAGTATCAGTTAATGCAGATTTTAAGCCTAAATTTCCCTACAACAGGTGTAAGGTACTGCTACTTGCATTTTATATAGGCGGACACAATCTTTAAACTTTCAGGTGGGTAAAACAGTGTAAATATATGTATAAAAATGTTTCATACCTGACATTGTATTGGAGATATCATAAACAACACCCACATTCTTTATACACTCAAATACACTCGAAATGACAAGTCTATATAGATCTAACAGCTGATGACAATACTTGCTTACGTCAACGATAAGGACTAACTCCATTTTGCCTTCACCAACTGCTGATAAGCATATCATATTTTCAGGAAAAAATCATTGCATATTGACAAAAAACACCAACCAAGCTATTATTTTACCCTTAAAGTTGCAGATGTTGTTCTATGTCCTTACCAGTTGCAAACAGCTGACCTTTTCAGACCTGCCCAGCCATACGCGTGCTACCCAAATACCGTGAAAAACAGTCGGCGCATGCGCAGTTTTGATTTTTTTTAAATAAATGAATGTTGCGTAACCTTGGCTGTATCAAATTGCAAAAAAAAAACCCAGCAAAAACACAAGACTGACATGATCGCCGTGGCAGTGTATACACCAGTTGCATCGTTTGGGGTAGGGGTACACACAGTATGTTTAAACATATGAAACTCCATGTTACTCTCAATGACACATGCAGACACAATCCTGCGGCACTTGGAGACAAGATGTGTCAGTCAAAGCATATGTGGATACAACTTATCATATCTCCTGCCTTTGAAGTCATACACGTATGTTGCATACGCTAAGACAGATGACGACCACGTCTTTCGAGAATTTTCGCGTGACAAATTCAAGAACGTACGGAAAAAGATGAGCAAACTCAAGCAAATTTTAAAAACTATTCATTAACGCTCAACTTTATTTTAAATACATATTGAACTGAGTGTTTTTAATCTATTTCCGGTTTATTTTACTTTAAGTAATATACGAGTACACTTGTCTTCAATTGTGTGCGCATTTTCAAAAGAAATGCATATTAACATGCATACTGTTACTCAGTGTGTGAAAAAATATATACTGTTAAACCTTATTTATTTATAGTCGAATGGGAAACAAGTTGTTGTAACTTTTTGTATTCCCTCTCTACTGCTTACTTCCTGGGTAGAACCAGTATTCAGGTACTGATCACCTGATACAATGTGCAGTACATAGTCTTGCTCAAGGACTAACATCATGTGGTCAGTTTTGCAGACCCTCCAAATAGGAGTCCAAAGTCTTAACCACGGACGCCCAAAAATCTATTCTTGTCGACTATAAAGTAACAATTTTTACATAGTTTAATGAATGTGCAAATTAAATATCCTTTACAAGACTAGCGCATGTTTTGACCTCCAGAAAAGCTTGGGCGTATTTTTGTTACGAACAACTGGTTATACCCTTCATTTTAACCTTCCCTTAAAACGTTTGAAGAGGTGAACCGCTTACTTATTGTTAAACATATGACATCCCTATTTATGACAAGTTAATGTTTTACATATTCATATACTTTATTCAATATAGTGTATTACATTAAAATATGCGAAACTGATATATAAGAAATGTTTCTGCATTATGGTGCACCGAGTCACGGGATCAAATTTCTCACGGTATCACTACGAGACGAAAGATCACAATGGCGATAAGGTTATGGAAGTTAACACAGTTTCATAGAACTAGAACAATGCCTAGTTAGCATCATTAAACCCTTTGATAGGACAATTATGTTTCCTGAATAAGCCTATCTAATGTCTTGATTTACAAAAACCCACGCCAAATAATTGCTAAGCCAAATATTCAATGACATGCAACATATCAATGCTCCTATAGTTTTTGCTGAGATAAGAGACAAGTTACCTATTGTCTCTGGCAAACTGGATGTGCATCCAAAACCGATACAAGATGTGGGTCTTGTATTTATCAATTACATTTAATACAATGAAAGATCTTTTCCCAATTAGGTAGATGCACACACAGCTTGGCATCGAATTTGATAGTTGTCATTAATTTCCGTCAACACGAATCTCGATTCAAAATTAACTATCACGCGATAGGTTGACAACGATTTTATGCAATGTAATTTGACAGATGCATTATGGAACCTGTTGTATGCCAGCGGTCCAGACGTTTATTATTATTAATCAAAAGTACTATTTTTAAGTCATTAAAACTATCATGTCAAGTTTACCGTAATAAAAAAATGTAATAGCCTAACACGGTTGAATACTATCAAGGAAGAAAAGTTGTCAGACTGGTGGGACAGTGAGTGGCAGCGATAGGAAACTAATTCGCCTAATGTGGTAAAATATGGGGGCAGTGTTCTTCACTATCAGAACTTTTTAGTTTTCGGTATATTTAAGAGGAACAAGCTTTTAACATTGTAGCTGTTTCAACGCATGCGTGCAGATGTAGACAATGCAATGCAAAAATGTGGTTTGGTAAATGTGCATTAGAATAAATTGTCTTTATGAATATTTCGACATAAAAAATGTTCCGTTTACGACCTTTCAATTATAGATATACAATTTAAAGCTATATATTTATTTATGAAATATAATTGTTAAACGAGAGCTTGGAACACAACTTTCCAAATAGATAGTTTATGTGTTTGCAATGTCCATTCTACATTTCTAGATTTGTTTTCCCAAGACAGGTTTTATAGATAGATACACGCTGGCAGTGCAATAACTTCAAAGAAAGAGCTCGGTATGTGACATCCCAGGCGCCGCAAGGACCATGAGCTTTAAACAAGAAGGGTGATTGTTCTCGGAACTAAACACCTTACATTATCGTTTGTACATAAGTATGTGAGAGAAACGAAACGTGACTCTGATGGGAACTAGAATATCTGCTATTTTGCTTTCTTTCTTGTTGTCTGTTTCATATAAATATATGAGAGAAACGAAACGTGACTCTGATGGGAACTAGAATATCTGCTATTTTGCTTTCTTTCTTGTTGTCTGTTTCATATAAATATGTGAGAGAAACGAAACGTCACTCTGATGTGAACTAGAATATCTGCTATTTTGCTTTCTTTCTTGTTGTCTGTTTCATATAAATATATGAGAGAAACGAAACGTGACTCTGATGGGAACTAGAATATCTGCTATTTTGCTTCATTCCTTGTTGTCTGTTTCATATAAATATATGAGAGAAACGAAACGTCACTCTGATGGGAACTAGAATATCGGCTATTTTGCTTTCTTTCTTGTTGTCTGTTTCATATAAATATATGAGAGAAACGAAACGTCACTCTGATGTGAACTAGAATATCTGCTATTTTGCTTTCTTTCTTGTTGTCTGTTTCATATAAATATATGAGAGAAACGAAACGTGACTCTGATGGGAACTAGAATATCTGTTATTTTGCTTTCTTTCTTGTTGTCTGTTTCATATAAATATATGAGAGAAACGAAACGTCACTCTGATGGGAACTAGAGTCTGGATATTTTTACAAATAATTATAACCTTTACTATAACGCCAGCTTTCAATTGTTTTGAGAGTGCGAGACTTTACTACATCGAAATATTCATCGTAATTTCGAGGTTTTGTGATATCTTTCACAAGCTCGGTAATTGTTTGCTTGTTATCTTCTTCTAGTTAAAAATCTGTGTGCATATCCTGCATGTTATGTATATGATATTCTAAACAAACTTATTTATGCAATTGGCAGCTTAGAAATATTTGGGATATGTCCAACTGTCAAAACAAACAGTTTATGGAAATAGTATTCTTATTTGACACCTAAATTAATGGTGTCATTTCAAATGTGATATATTAATTGCATTGAAGAGCACAAAGGAAAGTATAGCAGTTATAAAGGTTGGACCTTTTTGACTCATGCTTTAAGCAATTTCTTCAGCTATATCCTGGTTGAAATTCTTAACATTATGACAGCCGCTTTTTATGATAGTTGCCTTAATTATAAAACTATATAATAATAATTATTTATTGTCTGTTTTTATAAAAAAAATAAGCCGTAGGGCAAACTTTGAGGATTCAATGCAGGCTTTTAGACAATTGTATAGCAAAAAATCCACTGCTCACTGCACAAGAACGGACAGACAAGCAAAAAAGCAGTATCGTATCTCAAGCGGGTCTCTATATGTGCTAGGGTTGAGACAGTTAAATCATTGCTGGCTTATTTGAGAATAATACAAGACTATCAAAAGTAAAATGTACTGGTGCTGTCACAATCTAAGTAGGTGAGATAATTGTTAACGAGACCAGCATGGAGCTAACTAGTACTGAATGACTACGATTCCACAAGATGAGCTCCGTGAAAAGGCACCTAAGCCAAAGCACTCGTACATGGTATGTTTATTCAATGCACTTTTCTGGTACAAGTTAAGATGTAACTTAAACAACTTGCCCAAAAGGCTTTTAAAATGTATTGTAATAATTTCTTACCTTTGAATTTTGCTGCATTTTTTTAACCCAGGTTGTATCTTTATAATACAACAGAAGCATATTTAGTTATTTCATATATATAGAGGATTTAAGAATAAATGCAATATATCAATGATCCTCTACAATTTAAAGTCTTCTGTGGGATTATTGACTAACTTCTAATTGTCTGTGTTATAATAGACCTGAAGATTCAGCGGGTACTAGATGTGGGCATTGTGTTTGACAATTGTTTTTGTACAATTAAAACAATAAAACTTAGCATAGAATAAGAGAATTGTCATGAATTTCCGTCAAGGGGAAACGGTGTGACGACCTCAAGTGATTCAAATGACATACATGTATCACGGCAGTATAGTATATTATTTCATTTTATGGTATAATCTGGCGGATACAAATGGAACCGGTACTTTGCCCAAAATCCACACCTCTAAACTTTAAACTTTTAACTCGTTGCTGTGAATTTGCTCAAGTATATACAGTCAGTTTTATAGTTGCATTTATATATTTTATTGTTAACATGTATGCACTCTTACCAGGTACACTATCTTATTCAAATAAAAAATTACTGTTTAAAAAAACATTTTAAAATGTTTACTGAATAACTGCTACTACCATTGATATTTCAAACAGTTAAATTTAATGTTAAATGGATTTAAACAAAAAATGCAAGTCATGTAGTATTTTTCAAACTCTGCAATGTCAAAGCAAGAACTTGGATATTTAACAGGAGTCCACGTTTATGAAAGTCAGAAATGCTGATTACCTCGATACACCTGCCTATGACGAGGCTATATTTAGATTATGGCTCCACAATAAAGTTTCCGTGTCAGGACAACGCTGTATATACCATATGGCCGATGGTTTTCGCACACAAAAATCAAAATGAAAACCGAAGCAATATGCATCATTTTGTCAGATTTTGCACCAAATCATAACGATACAAAACACTTGAAGTTCGAAAGTTTAGGTTTAATTGATAAGATAAACCAACTTAATAAGACCTTTATAAAAAAATTCACATTCTTTCATATCTTAATCTTACATTTAATGGAGCTCTGATTGCAATCGTCATTTAAGTTAATTGTCAACATGTGTATGTTTTTACTGCCTATATATTAACTGGATGTTTTCACTGTTGTCTTTCTGCATGATCTGTTAATATTTACCACCTTTGTTTAATATCTTATATCTAATCTCTGTAAAGAGGAAATAAAATGGGATAATAGATAAATATGTGGTAAAGTATGAACACAGTGTTCACATTCTGTGCAACATTTTTACAGTGCAGTAGTTAGAAAACTGTGTAGATGGGTTAAGCTGCGTTCGTACAGATGTAGACAATAGAGTGCAATGATTCAAACGCAGTATTTACCATGGCATAATTTAGAAATATACTGAAAAGTAAATTTCGAACCCTTCCGGAGTTTTGTGCACTAATGCATTCAAATAATAAGGTGTATATCATAGCTGGATTCTTTGCGAAAAAAATTAAAATAATAAACAACCATTTTACTTTTTATCTTAAGACGATTCCCACATTTTGTTTCCTGTCATATTTCTTGTTTTATTTTTAAATTTTTCATAGAAAAACTGCTGAATGCAAATATAGAAAGAAATCAGGGGATTTACGTGCTCGTTTTTGTTATAACCATTACCCTGGCCATGGACTTTTTCTGTTTGTTTTTTAAGCACTTTTCTATGTTTACAAAGTATTTAAATATACAATTATTTATTACAAACAATATTTTTCATATTTATCTTTCACCAATAAATTTCTATTTAACTATTTTATTTAAAATTTATAGATCACATGAAGACTGTTTAGCAAATAATATATATATATATTCGATTTCCAATATCTATGATTATTTGACCACAACGTATTATGCAAATAAAATCAATTGTTTTTCTCAAGTTTGACAAATTTCTTAAAAAAACCTATTAATTTTGTTTTCATTATGTCACACTTTATAGTTCTATGTATGCTGAACATTAAAAAAATGATATGGTTTACGTTTTAGATTGTTGTTGTTGATTTGTTGTTCTTGTTGTTTGTTCTTGTTTTGGGATTGTTTTTTGTTTTGTTTTGTTTGTAAAATGGATACACCTGGAGCATATGTTCATAAAGAAATTGGCAAATTCATTCAGTTAAAAGCTGTATATAGAAATCTAGCATGTATAGTCGTGAAAATATGCGCTGCAATTTTATTTCACTAAATAAATAATAGAATGAGCAAATGCAACTAACAATTTTAATATTATCGTGAGAATAAATACATTAACACAGACCGGACCTGGTAGCGCAATCGGTAGGGCGTCGGCTCAAGGTACGGGAGGCCCCGGGTTCGATCCCGGTTCGCGACATACCAAAGTCGTTAAAGAAAGTAGTGGTATAGCTCCCTTGCTAGCGCTCAAGCAAATATAAGGGTAGTTCCACGACTGGCTGGCCCGGTGTCAGGATAATGTGACTGGGTGTGGTATCATGCCAGGTGTTCACGGCATGATGTACACAGTGAAGGCAGCACTATATCTGCTTCAAGTGGACACCGTCTCCAGATAACTAAAGTACTATTGGTGGAGGATAAACCCAATAAACAATAAACAAACATTAACACAGTAATAATTTTTTCGTATGGACTGACCTGGATCTGGTACGCGTGCATGAAAAACATGTCCACTTTTTATAATCATTGCAAACATTGAGTAAGGCTGGATACTATTTAACAATAAAGTATTGTCAATTAATGGTTTAACCAACATGAGAAAAGTAACTTCAAATACACATGCATAGTTCGCCATTTATATACGGAGAAATACTGTATAAATGTTGGGGCATGTAATAACTATGTTTATAAGGTAAAGCAAGTGTAAAAGAAAATAAAGAGAATTTGAAAAACAACTGGTATGTTAAACTGTAGACGTGTACATGTATGTTAAACTTTAAGAATATTCTTAATTCGGTTTAAAATGTCTCAATATTTTTTCTTCTAAAAGTGGTATTAAAGGTCGTTTTAGAAATGAAAACTCAAAATAGTATGTTTTTCCTCTTTAGGGGAAAATTTTGCTGTGTTGTCTCGTTTGGATACAAGTTAAGGCATTATTTTTTTTTTATTGATTCAAAATATCCCAAAACAGCACGTAAAAGATGGATTTTCCTTTCTTCTGTTAATTGTGACTTATTAAAAATCACCGAGCTAACGAGAGCCATGTACTTTATTTCAGAGTTGCCTAAAAAAATGAAGTATTTTGGCTGATGTTGCAAAATATAAAATAATTTGACCGCATGTTGTATTTGCTGTTGCTCTTTCTTGTTGTTGTTGTTTTCACCTTAAATATGCCAGGTAACGAATTTGTAATCAAAAACAAAAATCATGTACAATTCGTTTTCAAAATTAAAATTAAAAACTACACATGTTACTTTGTTAGTCTGGTAGAGAGATGCAGAAATAATTGTCAAAGTTAAATAGTAGTAAGAAAAAAAAGAGTTCACCATGCGTGCTCATAACGGGATTCGAACCCTCATCTCTAAGTTTTGAAGTACTTTAACCCTAATTTTACTACTTTACTTCCTTCCTACTGAAAAGCTCCTATGCGTAAACTGAATGCGCCGCGCGAACTATGTCGATCGTCTTTAACTTTAAGCAAAACAGCATATATTCATGAGTGTGGTCAAAGATATTTACTTTTATTTCAACCTTATTCCAAAATTGCGATCATCTGTAATTTTACCTACCCAAAATTTGACAAAGAACTAATCGAGAAGGTTGGCATACATGTACATTTGTGGTTAAGTGTTTCGGCTAAGAAATTGTGGTAACTTTATATTAAGTCATAAAACTGATTTCAAAATGCACCGCTCATAAGGCTCCGCTTACATAGATTCATATATATAGTCTTCTTTAGTCCTAACAAGACTGTATACCGATACGTTAGACAGCAGTTAGATAAGTTATAAACAAGGAATTGGAACGAAAAATTTAAAACTGCCAAGAAATACACAATCGTGAATGATATGTTAACTTTTCAGTGATAGACATCCTTTTCAAACACGTTTTTGGGCTGTGTCGCTTGTTACGGCGTCCAGATTTATGAGGAAGATGAATTTCAGAAGAACGATGGGACGATCCTGCATGCCATTGACTACCCGCGGTGAGTAAATGCCTCGGAAAAAGTCGTGTACAGAACCAAAAACGTCAATCGGAACCCTTAGGATAATTCACCAATCATCTTTCGGATGTATGTAGGTAGTCGGATTTCCTCGGCCATTTCCCTAATTTGGACTTCTTTTGTGACAGACGTCAAAACAAAAGATGGCAGCTCGGGTGACAGCTCACTACAGTACGATGTCAGTAAAACTTCAATTTGTGGCGGCTTCAAATTTAAATCATCCGATTTTAATTTACACAGCGCAGCAGGCACGCAGCTGTCAAACGATGGCGGTGTTAATGTTTGTTGCGAACTACTTGGGTATATTCTTCTTCCGACTTCCGGCGAACAAAACGATCGTAATTTCATTAAGTATTATTGCACCAGATACATCCGAGGGATGATTGTCCCGAGGACGGAATTACCCGAGGAGTTCCGATTGCCAAAATCGTATGTCGAAGGAGGCTAGATGAGTCAATTGTTTCCATGCATGCTTCAAAATATTAACATTAATATTGTGATCTGTTTTGACTAGATGTTCAAGTGAATACACAATGTACATTGTGTAAAGCAGATGCACATGAAATACAGATTTATGAATGAACAGAGCTGCGCAATTATCTCACTCAGTGAATTAATCGGCAAAAGAGGGCAGAAAATGTTACTAGATTCAGATCAAAAGGGTGTAGTGTTGACGAAATTAATCAAAGCGGAGCCGTTTACAGATGGTTCTCCGACCAACTAATAACTTGCACTGTTACTTTAGAACAAAATGTTTTTATCGCGTCCGGTAGCATTTATAAGCGTCTGTTTCAGGCCTCATTTTAGTTACATGCAAATTACAATGGAAATTTAAATACAGTAGTTCTTATAAGCGGTCGTTAGTGATTGTGTTTCGAACGCAGCTTTTATCGCAATGGAAAAATACATATTTAGAAGTAGTGATTGTTTTTCAGCTGAAAATTTGACTGCTTTCCAGCCTGTTGCGTAATCAAATTACCGCCGACAAAATTGAAATAGCCCTTGTTTGCATACCATTTAATCGCTAACAACGTAAAATTAATGCCTCTTCTTAGCACTTTGATTTTTTGATACATGAACTTATTGAATGCATTTTATATGGGGGCGATATTGTAGCAATCAATAACAAGATGTCGCTGTTGTTCTGTGAGACCTATCAGAGAAAAGAACCGAGTGTTCCGTTGTTAATAGTGTATTATGAAACAATAAATTTTATGTTAGTATAAAATGTAGCAGGCATAAATATGAATTCGCAACCGTTTGGCGAGGACTTGTTTAACAAAAAAAACCCCAGTATGGCGATGTTAAAAACGCAGCATGTAATTGCAGATGGGACCTTGGTTGTTTATGGATCTAAAATACCGCGAAACCGTTTACTCCACCCCCATCCCCACATTGACTCATCAATGATCAACTAGGATGGAATTTCGTGATCCTACCAATAATACGACAACTGCTGTTTCAGTATTAAGCATGATGCTCTCTACCTTGCTAAGCATCAGACAAAAATATCATTCAGACATTGGTCTGGATGTATGACCATCAATGCAAACTGCCTAAAACCAGTCCTGAAGACGTTATACTTCACAGTATAAAGCCAGTGAAACCTTCTCGGCCGGATTATGGCATCATCTTTTCACTGTGTGCCAACTGTGTGCTTAAAAGTACTTACATATTTAAGTTCAACAATGATTAGTTAAATGGGTTTTATGTTAGTCTTTAGGATAGTTTAAATTGTAAGCCAGTTCCTTTTGTTGTCAATGTTTTCTTAAGGCCAGTGTATAGTGACGAATTTGGAGCGTCTGCACAGACGATCGCGCAGATTTGTTGAGATTTGAACTATCCCGCATTCACGGCGTTAAATAATAAGGTCAGAGTAACTGCATCAAAGAAAATTGTTGAAAATGTAATAACATTCTTGACATCCATGTATTTGAAGAAATTTGTTCATTATTTATGAGCCCAGAGTACAGTTTAATTATACCCCCACAAACAAAGCTACTATATGCAGATGTGCATGTTGAAATATAGTTATTTTCAGATCCGTCTGTCAGTCTGTCAGTGACCGCCCCCCCCCCCCCCCCCCTTACTGTCCACGTTCATCTTTAGGTTAACTTCTACAACACTAAAGGGATTTTTAATGAAACTTAAAACAAATGTTAGACACTATTTGCAGAAATGCATGAAGAAATATTATCATTCTCCGATCCGTCTGTCAGGCTGTCTGGACCTTAACAACGCCCACCCCCACCCCCTATCCTATAGTGGCTCTGCCACTTTTCTTGTTTGTAGATTTGCATGAATCTGGTTTTGGGAAGAACTGTATCATATAATGATAATTGTTATTTTCTATGTACTGTATTGCGACTTTTGCAACTAAATCCAAAACGTATGCCAGTTTGTGTGTTTAGTTTGTTGCAAAAAAAAAAAAAAAAAAAAAATATATATATATATATATATATATATATATATATATATATATATATATATATATATATATATATATATATATATACATGTATATATATATATATATATATATATATATATATATATATATATATATATATATTATATGTTTATATTTGACCAGCTTTCATCCTGATTTTTACCCAAAAAATCTACCTTTTTTGTTGTTGATTTATTCAGCAAAATGTGTTCTACCTATTTGTTAAGTGTTCAGACCGGTGCATTAAAGGAAAAATATGAGTGATATTTTACATTTTTTTTAATTGTAATTTTACATATTATAAGCTCGAATTCTTAAATTTTGCAAGGTAAAATCTACCTTTTTGGTTTTTTATATGTACAACAAAATGATTTCTATATATGTGTAAAGTTTAGAGACTACTGCATCTTAAATAAAAAAAGGTGATATTTTATGCATTTTTTTAATTAAAAATATTTTTTTTTAATATTTGACAAGCCATAGCTCTTCAGTTTGCATGGTAACACATACATTTTCTGTATTTATTTTAACCAGAATAAAAAGTTCTATCTATATGTGAAGTTTAAAGAACTCGGCATCTAAATTAAGTATTTTCTGATAGTTTTTCTATATTTTTTAAGTTTAATTAATTATTTTATTTTTATTTATTATGAGATATTTTTGTAATTATCACTTCAGGGATAGCCTTGTTTGGTTTTAAATGAAAGCTTTATTTGTGCTGAATGTTGGAAACTGCCATATAGGCTTGTTTAACTTTATTATATCATATCAACTATATTTTTGTAAAAAAAAGGTAATGTCAGAGCCACTTTTCTTGTTTGTAGATTTGCATGAATCTGGTTTTGGGAAGAACTGTATCATATAATGATAATTGTTATTTTCTATGTACTGTATTGCGACTTTTGCAACTAAATCCAAAACGTATGCCAGTTTGTGTGTTTAGTTTGTTGCAAAAAAAAAAAAAAAAAATATATATATATATATATATGTGTGTTTATATTTGACCAGCTTTCATCCTGATTTTTACCCAAAAAATCTACCTATTTTGTTGTTGATTTATTCAGCAAAATGTGTTCTACCTATTTGTTAAGTGTTCAGACCGGTGCATTAAAAAAAAATATGAGTGATATTTTACATTTTTTTTAATTGTAATTTTACATATTATAAGCTCGAATTCTTACATTTTGCAAGGTAAAATCTACCTTTTTGGTTTTTTATATATACAACAAAATGATTTCTATATATGTGTAAAGTTTAGAGACTACTGCATCTTAAATAAAAAATAGGTGATATTTTATGCATTTTTTTTAATTAAAAATATTTTTTTTTAATATTTGACAAGCCATAGCTCTTCAGTTTGCATGGTAACACATACAATTTCTGTATTTATTTTAACCAGAATAAAAAGTTCTATCTATATGTGAAGTTTAAAGAACTCGGCATCTAAATTAAGTATTTTCTGATAGTTTTTCTATATTTTTTAAGTTTAATTAATTATTTTATTTTTATTTATTATGAGATATTTTTGTAATTATCACTTCAGGGATAGCCTTGTTTGGTTTTAAATGAAAGCTTTATTTGTGCTGAATGTTGGAAACTGCCATATAGGCTTGTTTAACTTTATTATATCATATCAACTATATTTTTGTAAAAAAAAGGTAATGTCAGAGCCACTTTTCTTGTTTGTAGATTTGCATGAATCTGGTTTTGGGAAGAACTGTATCATATAATGATAATTGTTATTTTCTATGTACTGTATTGCGACTTTTGCAACTAAATCCAAAACGTATGCCAGTTTGTGTGTTTAGTTTGTTGCAAAAAAAATAAAATATATATATATATATATATATATATATATATATATATATATATATGTTTATATTTGACCAGCTTTCATCCTGATTTTTACCCAAAAAATCTACCTTTTTTGTTGTTGATTTATTCAGCAAAATGTGTTCTACCTATATGTTAAGTGTTCAGACCGGTGCATTAAAGGAAAAATATGAGTGATATTTTACATTTTTTTTAATTGTAATTTTACATATTATAAGCTCGAATTCTTAAATTTTGCAAGGTAAAATCTACCTTTTTGGTTTTTTATATGTACAACAAAATGATTTCTATATATGTGTAAAGTTTAGAGACTACTGCATCTTAAATAAAAAAATAGGTGATATTTTATGCATATTTTTAATTAAAAATATTTTTTTTAATATTTGACAAGCCATAGCTCTTCAGTTTGCATGGTAACACATACATTTTTTGTATTTATTTTAACCAGAATAAAAAGTTCTATCTATATGTGAAGTTTAAAGAACTCGGCATCTAAATTAAGTATTTTCTGATAGTTTTTCTATATTTTTTAAGTTTAATTAATTATTTTATTTTTATTTATTATGAGATATTTTTGTAATTATCACTTCAGGGATAGCCTTGTTTGGTTTTAAATGAAAGCTTTATTTGTACTGAATGTTGGAAACTGCCATATAGGCTTGTTTAACTTTATTATATCATATCAACTATATTTTTGTAAAAAAAAGGTAATGTCTAAAAAAACACATGTTATAATTTCAAAAGTTTGGACGAATAACCCTTTTACTATTTTTACATCAGTTTTTGATTTTGTTTTTTAAGTATATGTCAATTCAAATGAACATTTTTTTCAAACGTTCTTATTTAAACTAAGGTACTTTGGTCGGGTTTTAACAGTTTGCTAAAATTCGAAATACTCAGGTTTATTTAAAACATATGTCAGGTTCTCTTTGGTTAACAATCCACTACCATGTTTTGTCTCAAAGGACAGTGCCACAGCCAATGTACTTTGCTGTGAAACCAATTTGCCTGATAGTCCACTTTACGGATGGTGATGCGTATACTATGTGTTTAAAAGCAATAATTGGAGCTATTTACGGACAGTATCTATCTTTATTAATAGCAATTTTGAATTTTCGGCTATAATAAGTGTATCCCGGCCTTACGCTTTCACATAATAAACGTGAAAATATAATACAATAGTCATGATTCATGTATATTGTACTTTCTTCTTTACGATTACTGTTAGTACATTTTATAGTTGTTAATAGTATACATTATAGGTGATAGGTCTACACTTCCTTGTCTCTATCCATAGAAGGTTCTAACAGAGTATCGGTTCTTACATTGTTGATCTTACTCTGTAGATCTCACTTCTCTTTAATATCCGCACCGGCCGCAATACCTTAGGTGGTAAAGCGTCGGCTTGCGGATCGGGAGGTCGTGGATTCGAACCCCGGCCGGGTCAAACTCAAGACTTTAACATTGGTAGTAGTGGCTTCCCTCCTGACGCTCGGGGCTAAGGGGGCAGCATTACGCCTGACTCGTCGGTGTCAGTACAATGGACCGGTCGGGTTCAGTCCCTGAGCACCTCATAGGTGCCCTTGTGCTATAATGATAGAAATGTCGCTGCACAGTATCTGCAAAAATGCCGGCTAATCCCAACCCATCCCTCTTTAATATCCATGAGCTCTAAAATAAAACAAAAGACAACCTTGTTTCTAACCGCAATCTAACAATAGATAAATAAGCAAAGGTCCTATCAAAATTTTCACAGATATTTGAATTTTATCTACGTGTAGACAAAGGCAATGAAGGTAATTAGAAGTAGAAGTAGGAGGAGGAGGAGGATGAAAAGTAGTAGAAGTAGTTGTTGTTCTTGTTGTTGTTGAAGTAATAGTAGTTGCGGTTTATATATTGTGTTATATATTATTATAGTATATTATATAGCCTATCGTATTTGTCCTATTAGTGCTGATTTCACAACACCACCCTGTTAAGTAAATGATATACCATACTTTAAGACGTTGAGGAACAGTACAATCTGACAAACGTGTATCAAAGCGGCAATCGGGACTGTCAAAGCGGGCGTATTCTTCAATGAAGTTATAGTCAAGTGCTTTGTATTCTCACGTGCTGTGGTCTCTATGTAAACAGCTAGTTTCCTAGGTAGAAGGGTGACGTGTGAACATCACGTGGTACAAGCATATAAATGGGAGGCGGTGCGCAAAGTAACTCTATTTTCCACCTTCGACGACAAGATGGCACGTTTTGTTTTTGTCTGCATGGCTCTAGTAGGCCTGATCTACAAAGCAGGTATATACAATTAATTTTGTCATTTTTCAGTGACTATTTACAACTTACTGTACTGCACTTTATTGTGAAGTTATATATCACTATGTGTATGTATGCACTTTATATTTCTTTAAATTTTAAATTAAAAGCAATTTACTGTTGTAACTTGCTGGTAAAATGACTAAATAAAGCTGCTGTTCTTTTATAAGTTGTCGCAACTATGATTTAATTTTTCATTTATACTAAACCTAAATGATGACAAGCAAAGGAAGCTTCGGTGCAATATAGTTTTGTCAAACTTGTTTTGTATTTGATTTGTATGGTAGTTAGCTTGTTTGTGTTGTGGAGTTTTTTTTCTGTCGATTTAATCAATATATTTTAATAGATAATCGCATAATCATCAGACGACCAGTGGCTCGTAAATCATCCGAAGTTGTAAATTACAATCGAAGGCAATGATAAATCTAAGAATGCGCAGTGTTTCAATTATGACTGTTCACCGAAATTAATTTGCGAAGAAATACATTTTATTTTTAAAAATATCATGGTGCATTTAACTCGTATTCGTTTTTTTTTAAAGAAGTTGTATTACCGTACTTACGGTTACTGGCAGAACACCGTTTTTAAGTGGCAATGACTAACATGTAAGCAGATAAACAAACGGCACTTTTAACGCTTAAACAATGAGAGCTATTTTGTTTTGTCTTAACTAAACATAAAGGAGGTATTTCAAGCGCAATGATATGACTTCTTGGATAGATATATGTGTAATATTTATTTTAGGTAGGCAAGATTGCAACAAATCAGCATAAGCTCTTAAAAAGTCTTTACAAGCGATGTCTTTTCTTTATATAAATCATTCTGCGGTAACCCTTTCATGTACCTATTTGCAATAAATAAAGTCGACCACACCAAAACAGTCAAACAACTTTACTCGTCAAAGTATAATTATTCCTAAAATTAAACACTTAAAACATCAGCAAAACGGCTCTCTACGAATATATAAAATAGCCTGTCACGCAATGCAATTGCACAGTTTTTACTTAAAAAATTAGTTTTAGATTTGGGATTTGAATTTACATAGCTTTTTTTCTCGCCGATTCTTAATCTGATTGTTTTAGAAAACAAATTAAATTGGCTGCATTTATAATACTTTTATATATTTGACAATTATTTGACAAAAGGATTTAATCACTAACAGAAACCTGTACCTGTATGTCACCTTGTTGCAAATAAATCATGGTCAACTAATTGCCAAAATGGACAACGCAACGTGGACGCCAACCTAGTACCTTTGTACTAGCAAACCTATATTTGACTGTCTAGCATAATCTTGCAAAGAGCAGCATTTTTTTTCATTTCTACCTTTACCATTCAAGAATGCATTGCTGGTTATAGAGTGTTTGTTTTGTTTGGGTTTATCGGCCCACCAACATTACTTCAGTTATCTGGAGACTAGGCACGTTATAGTACGCATATATGTACCCCAAAATATCTTATTAGGCATAAAATTATCCTTTCAATCACGTCGCCTTAGATGGTGCTCAATGTGATCATATTTTCTAAGTGCGCAATTATGTTGTTTTCACGCAATGTTACAAAAAATATGTGTTTGTTGTGTTTATCGTCACACCCTCACGCTCTCAGTTAACGGAGTCCATTAGAAGTAGAAATAAAGCTACACTTGCATTGTATAGCATGTCGTAAACTCTAGGCATTAATTCCACACCCAGTAACAGTATCCTGATACCTGGTAGGCATGTTGTGAAACGACATGTTACCTGTTATTTGCTTGACCTTTACCAAGGGAGCTAAACCACTGCTATATTGACGACTTCTGTTTGTGAACTGGGTCTTTTCCTATAAGGATTGTTATGTTTATTTCCTTTGATGGACACTGGACTTGGGTTCCTCAATTCCATCTTCACATGAACAGGGTGCTACAACCATTTATTATTCTCTGGTCATGTTTCTTCTGGATTCAAAAAGTTGATTTCATTTATAATCGACCGTTTTTGTGTAGTTTTTCTAATCAAAATATTTCCCCTTTCTTTTATAAACTCAATGTGGACATTATTTTTCAATGACGTTACTACTTTCGTCATAATTTATCAAAGAAAACATCAGCGCTCGGACTTTTTGTATTTAAATAGATCGTTTTTTATCATTGCTTACATTTGAGAAACCCATCAGGAAGTGCGAGTATAGAGCTCTATAAAACCGGTTTAAGCACCCTAGTCGGTCCATATTGCCGACTGATCGTTCCAAAGGCGGTAACTGTCGGTTTGCTCTTTTCGTTAAATGACTCATTACAAACTTGTTCTTACTTTTCACTGGGCTTGCATGCAAAATACCTTAGTCCTGAGCCTTTTCAGAGTTTGGTATACATGTATGTTGAGTGCTTATAGGACTTTGTCATCTTTTCTTATTTTAAATATTAATTGCAGATTATATCTATATTTCTGTTTATGTTTTAAGTAAATAAATGTTAAAACATTATTTCACTGGGATATTAATTCATATTAGATTCTGGTTAATATAGAGACATGTAGGAGACTGTGCGAACAAATGTGACAACGCTAAAAAGCCGAATAAACCGGGTTTTCAAGTTGAAAAAAACAATTACATGTACTTTCATACAAAACGCACAAAACTTTGCAGTTGTTTATGGAAATATACTATTCCGCATGTTAAACAACTAAGGAAGCTGAAAATCTTATAGCCGTCGAAAGAACATATAAAGAAAATCATTAATGTAACTGGAGCGTGTGTACAGGGCCTAAGTTCAGTAAACTCTTTGAAAAGGTGTACACATACAAATCATTTAATATTTGTGTTACTTAAGCTGAATAACGTCTAATATATTTGTTTTGTCGATAAGAAATGGACTTAACACAGTATAGAAAGTATTTGTGTAGCTCGCATTTGACTTAGCAGTATGTAGTGTTCTGATTTAATTTCATTTGCCAGAATGCGCTGCGCCATCGGCGTGGACACTACCAGTGATAAACTCAGCCGACGGTAGCGCTCCGCTTGTACCAACTGTAGCTGAGAACACGGCGATCGGGGCGTTGGCGATTACTATTGCAGCAACAGGTGCCACTCACTATGCTATACCTGACCAAGAAGTCGCCGGAAAGTTTTCCATCGACGAAACTACCGGTATTCTGTCACTGGCTGCAGGCACCCTTGATTTCGAAACAAAACCCACCTACACCCTAACTATTACGTAAGTTTAGGTCTAAATGTTTTGTTTTCTAAATGATTTAGTGTGTAAACAATATCATAACATGTCAAAAGATAGTATATTCATAAAAAAAATAATACCTGGTTCTTAACTATATTTTCATAAAATTTATAATGATTTATACATTATAATATAAAACATTTTAAATTTACACTGTGCGAACAAATAAATTATCATCTTTAGATTGTTATCGCCACGCATGAACGTAGCGTCACCGTTCCTGGAAAAGTTCTATGGATGGCGTCATCTTGTTCTATAAACAAATGAACTGCAGTGCTTTCGTGCTTTGATTGGTATTCAATTATGGCTAATATCAGAATTAAATTAGATTGTAGTGTAAAATAGTGTTACATCATCACCTCACTAGGAATTGTTAATGTCTTTTATGTGTGTGTGTATGATTTGTTTAATTTAAACTGCATTTGATACAAATGATAACAAATGTCATGCTCTGTTCTATATGATTTTCCCCTATACGTCCAAAGACAATTTGTTGCTGCATATTATTTTAAGATATAAAAGTTTGACTGCATTGTAAATCTTCTAAAAACAACAAGGTTTTACTGTTTTTGGTCGGTTTGTTATTAGAAAAAAATGTGCCATTGTTGAACAACAATGCTGTCTTGTACATAGATAATAGTGTTCTTACAGAGGCAGCGATGGAACAAGTCCGAGTGGCACAATCACTACCACGCTGTCCATCACAGATGCTAACGATGCTCCTGCATTTGCGTCGACAACAAACACTGTAAATGTTGTTTCTGGTTCAACCGCCGGTACGTGATTATGGTTTCACCAAAAATAAATACATAGTAATGTACCTTTATAAAAGCATTTCTGTTGTATGCATTTTAGACGGGATGTTTGGCAATTATCTATATGCGGTGGGTGTGTTTCAGTTTTTCAATAAACAGTTTGTGTCTACATATTTATTTCAGTTTGTTGAACAGTATATCTCAGACATCATTGCTCATGGCCGACAGTATAAACATCACAAGTCTGAATCTGAAATGATTATCATTAGTACGGTATTTCGATTAAAAGCAATATGCAAATTCAACCAGTTAAATGCTTGAAATATTTTGTACTTAAATTCTTAAACCTCTTTTCTATTTTTTGCTTCAATTCCAAATACCACATAACGAATATTTACGCTGTGGAACGGCTCTAAAACATCACTAGCAATGTCAGACAGTTATTATTAAAGATATTACTCTCTGATAGTTTATATTGACTATTATCCAGATAATGTTGCTATTGTTGTTGAGTGTTCGTATGTTTAATTACTGAACTCCAAAGAAGTGAAACTTAACATACATGTAGCACACGGCATCAGAAAATAAAATACAGTCCAAAGCAGTTGTGCCAGTGTGTCTTTAAAATGTGTTTGTTAACTGTAGGTACCACCATCACTACAGTAACGGCGACTGACCAGGATGCCGCTGATGTGATAACTTACGCCATTACTTCTGGTTTGTATTGCTTTTATTCGTTTCAATAACTGAGAAAGAAACTAAAAAAAACAGCTAGATAGAACGATTACGCACCTAACAGTCTCGTCACCAGTTTTGGAAATGGAAGCCAAAACAGAGACATAATGCCACATCTAACTTTATTGATAAGTCTCATTTATTGCATTGACTTATTGCATTCATTCATTTCATTTAATAAACCTAATAAACCAAATATAGTTTCTATTCGTGATGGAGGTGACTTACCTTTAAGATACCCAGTTTGTTTCAACAAACATTTGTTAAATCCCTAAAAGTAATAACAAAGATAATGCTGGTGAAGGTTGTTTATGGCCAGCAGCGTAAATATAAGTCTGTACAAGACATGTCTGTTCAAGGACTCGAAGAAAATGAGAGCTGTTTTGATCTCATAGATCCAATTTATACAAATCAATGCTTTATGCCTATCTATTTTTGCTTGTGGTAAATTGTGTGTTTTATTTTTATTTTATTTTTTTACATTTTAGTTGCATATATATTTGCCATATTCACAGCTTCTAGAGTTTTTTTGTCAAATAAGTGTTCTAGTAATATTTTGAACTACTTAAGCTTATACAATGTGTGAATACAATAGACTTTGTTTTATGTCTGAGGACGACATATAGTCGAATGCGCTAGGGAAACTTTTAAATTATTCACAGTTTGAAGGGAAACGTTACCACAAGTGTGCATATATACATATAATGCAATAGACAAAGTACGAATATACAGTATGCAAAAACGACGATATTTTACTTTTTTCTGATTCATGAGATTATTTTTCATTCCGGCATATGTTATTGCTCAAGCACAGTCATTTACATGTAAATGCTAGTCCATTTTATCATTTAAGGAAAGATATTTGTATTAGGCAATATCACAAATACTCGAAGTTATGTGATAGATCCTGTTTATGATTTAGGTAATTATATTCACATTATGTGATAGCCTAAGTACATGCACATATGTGATGGTTCATGTTAATGATTTAGTTAATCAGATTAAGTTTTACTTTTTGTATTTCAGGTAACACGGACAGTGATATGGACATAGCGTCCTCGACCGGTATCATAACCGTGGCAGCAGGAAAGACACTAAACCAGACGGTCACGTCTTCCTACACGCTTACGGTGACCGCAACTGATGATGGATCCCCGATAATGACGGGCACGACCACGGTCACAGTCAATATTAATTCAGCTGTGAGCGTCTCAGTCAAGCGGTCTTATTGGCGTTCTAGCGTTAATGCTCCTATATATAATGTAAAATATTGTTCTCTGATATAAAAAGGCATACACAACGACAGACTTATTTTAAAAGCAATGCTATTCATTTACGATCTTTATAAATTTACAATAACGACAACCTTTTTAATATCTTACGAATTATTTTTATGTTTACATTAAGAAACGTATAACTTTCGAAACGGCCTTTGTACGCACACCGCAGACCCTTTTTGTGATCTTTTTTTAATTCACATTTTAACTGTCGTAACTTAAATTGATGATGATGAGACACAAAATTAATGTAAAAATTAAAATCATTATCTGTGTTCGATATTGCGGTTTTAACATAAACAACAAAGGTCCAATTGTATCAGAGAAAGACAGTTTTATTTATATGTCAGTTACATGGATCTAGCTGAGCCTCTGTGATCTCGTTTCAGAAAAATTTTTTTATGGAAAACTAAGACAAACACTATAACATAGACTCATACTACCTTGTAATACTTGTACAGCGTCTTTATTTTTCTTTATTTTTCTTTAATTTTAGAACCTATTGAGCAAGTCTGTAATGAAATGCTTGCGCATTGAAATCAGTGCTTACTCATGTAAATTAAAACGGAGCGTAATTGACATGGCCAACTCGGTGGCATCTGATAAAGTTAAAACACAACAGCTCGGAATGCCCCGTTGGTTAGTGAAGAGAACTTCGAACTTTCTCTTGTATAATAACAATGTGTGGTGTGTGTTATTTTTTATTTTTATCTATTTATCTTAACCTGCTTATTCGTTTCTTTAATATTTGATAAACTCTCTTCTTTGTGTTTTTTGCATTTTATTGCACCGAAGACTGTGATACAAATCCAAAAATAGATTCTAAAAAGAGAAATCAGAGAAATCAGAACTTACGTGAAAAAATTTACCAAGGGGTATTATTAGTTTCTTCGTTTTTATGAGGAATTTCTCTATAAACGCATTGCACAGTAACCTGTTATAAATTGTGCGATATACAACTTTTGCATCTGATAAAAGATTTAGCCTTTAAATAGTCCAGATTAAATATTATATGTGTGTTTGATATATTTGAAAGTTTTCTTAATAAACAGTATAATTGTTTGACTATCTTGTTTAATTACCCATAAACACCGTAATATTGTTTCAACATAATTTGGCAGGGAAAAACAAGAGAAAGGGTGATAGTCGGCAGTTCAATTATTCCTATAACGAGTAAACAAAAAGAGCGATGGGGTAGAGGCAAATGGAATTAGAATAAGTAAAGAAAGATAAGGAATAACAAGAGAAATGAAAGAAGAATCTTACAACCGGTTTATTTTTATTTTTTTTTCAAATGCCTGCGGCCATCCTGACCATACATGTATTTATACTCATAGTCATTTGCCATTCGAACTTTATAACTGATCTTAAAGATATGAGTTATTTGAATGTCAAAAACTTGCGGTAGTCGTTTTTTAGCATTCTACAATTCTTCTTAATAAGCTTTTTAGAAAACAATGGTAAAGTTTAAAATATATTGAGTTTTAATCAATCATCAAACAAATATGTACATATATTCGGTCTTGTGGCAGCCAGCTTCGTGGGGGAGTCTTATGTTACGAACGATGTTCATGTAAAACTTATGATACACAATTTGGTAAACAACGTTTATAGGGCGATTCATGTAAAATAATAAGCTTTAAAAGACGTTTTCCGTACAATCGACAGTTTGTTGAAAAAATATTGCCGTCATCATGGAATTTTGAATGGTCGGTACCATTTTTGATAAGAGTGGACCACAAGAAGTTTGGGTGCCAAATTCTATGCTTGCATCACAAATATATTAAGCATGGCAGCAATCTGCTGAAATATAAGGGGCGCTACTCATTAAACTACATGTAGTTTTTCGTACGAGTTGCGTATCATGTTTCATTTTCTGCAAGTACATGTAGCCTATCTCTTCCTCGTTGCTTTGTGTTATTTATGTTTGTTGAACTGATGGTTAATTAGTTGGTTGATAAGTTAATTGTTTAGGTGCATGGTTGGTCACACTGTTGGTCACAATATCTCAGTTTAACGTTAACTGGAGACGATATTCATGTTCATTCAAAGTAGAGAAATAACGAGCCTATATTTTGAAATGCGATATTTCAAGTTTGCATTTAAACTAAATATTTATTGTGTAGTAAATATTGTTACTATTTTGTTTTAATATGCAGGCGTATTTTAATGTTGTATTTCTTTTTGTCTTTAGATTTTCATTTAGACTTAAACCGTATATTTCTGCAGTTTATACGCTGATATTAATTTAATTCAAATTTTGTATGTTGTTTTGTATCTTTTTCTCTGGTTGATTGACATCAACAACAGCACACATTAGAAAACCTGTAGGTGATTACTCTTGACATGAGGTAAAACGGTGAACCTCGATTAGAGTGTTTTCTTTTCTCCGGTGGACAAATATGTGACAAATGTGCTTGTATTTAATTTAAAATGACTTGAGAAATATGTGCTTTCTTGTCCTTCAAAAAAGTTACTCGTAGCACATTTGTCGTACAAATGTGTTCTTTTGGTTAGACATTTGAGGTCCCATCTGTCTCATTTCGAAATTTCTTACATCAGTCAGTAGGTTTAGGCTGCTAGGCTGCCAGGCTGCCAGGCTGTCAGGCTGCTAGGCTGTTAGGCTGCCAGGCTGCCAGGCTGCCAGACTGCTAGCTTCACATTCCAGCAGCCTAGAGATTATATGAAATTTTAAGGTTGTAAGGTTCATTTTATGTCTTATAAGCTTGCATTGTCGTAAGAAAGTAATTATAATGCTTTTCATGCCGTTTCAGAATTTCTACACATACCACCAGCTTAGAAATTATGATAAATTTAAGGTTGATTTCATAGCAAATAAGATAGTAATGTCCTTAAAAAGTGATTATAATGCATTTCGGGCCGTTTCGAAATTTCTTGCGTCAATCGGTAAGTTTAGGCTGCTATTGTAGTGTTGTTGTTGATGTGAAACTAGCTGTCTAGCAGCCAAGAAATTATGTGATTTTTTAAGGTTTTAGGTTAGTTTCATATCTTATAAGCTTGTATTGTCGTGAGAAAGTGATTGCAATGCATTTCAGGCCGTTTCAGAATTTCTTCAAATTTCACAAGCGTAGAAATTCGGATGCAAATAAGGCTGATTTCATAGCAAATGAGCTTGTAGTGTCCTTTAAAAAGTGATTATAATGCATTTCAGGGCCGTTTCGAAATTTCTTACATCAATCAGTAAGTTTAGGCTGCTAGGCTGCCAGGCTGCTAGGCTGCTAACTGCACATTCCAGCAGCCTAGAGATTATGTGATATTTTAAGATTTTAAAGGTCGTTTCATATTGTATAAGCTTGTATTGTCGTAAGAAAGTGATTATAATGCATTTCAGGCCGTTTCAGAATTTCTTTAAATTTCACAATTAGCGTAGAATATCGGATGCAAAAAATGATAATTTAATAGGAAATGAGCTTGTAGTGTCCTTAAAAAGTAATTATAATGCATTTCGGGCCGTTTCGAAATTTCTTACATCGGTAAGTTTAGGCTGCCAGGCTGCTGGACTGCTAGCTTAACATTCCAGCAGCCTAGAGATGATGTGAATTATTGAGGTTTTAGGGTTCGTTTCATATCTTGTAAGCTTGTATTGTCGTAAGAAAGTGATTATAATGCATTTCAGGTCGTTTCAGAATTTCTTCAAATTTCACAAGCGTCGGAATTCGGATGCAAATAAGGCTGATTTCATAGTAAATGAGCTTGTAGTGTGCTTAAAAAGTTATTAAAATGCAGTTTCGGGCCGTTTCGAAATTTCTTACATCAATCAGTAAGTATTGGCTGCTAGACTGCCAGGCTGCTAGGCTTTATCTTCCAGGGCCTAGAGATTATGTGGATTTTTGAGGTTGTAAGATTCGCTTATATCTTATAAGCTTGTACTGTCGTAGGAAAGTGATTATAATTCATTTCAGGCTGTGTCAGAATTTCTTTATATTCCCCAAGCTTAGAAATTCGGATCCAAATAAGGATGATTTCATAACAAAATGAGCTTGTAGTGTCCTAAAAAAATGATTATAATACATTTCGGGCCGTTTCGAAATTTCTTACATCAATCGGTAAGTTAAGGCTGCTAGGCTGCCAACTTCAGGCTGCAGGGCTGCCAACTTTAGGCTGTTAGGCTGCCAACTTCACGGACATGTAGTAGGTCTATATTTCAAACCATGAAACTTTTCCGATGAAACTTCCATCATCTATGAATATTATCATTAAAATAGACAAAAACCTCAGTAAAACCTATTTATAATATTCTGGTCACTTAATACTAAATACATCACAATATTTACAGACACTAATCTAATACATGTATGTTCTATTATCTTTACCACTACATATGTTTTACCAATATACATATTGTCTTGTAACTCAGTAAGACAACATTAGGTAGTTGCAAATAATTATGTCAAATCTCTATATCTCTGATTGTAGTTAAGACGCTATCAAGATTGTTTTCTGGACTGGTATGGGAGTTGTTTAGAAATAAGACAATTTGGCCAAGGTTTATCTAGATGACACATCACGACTTCGGTAGTGTCGATATTATCGATGTATCGACCTTTTTCAAAGTCATTTTTGCATACCGACCTATTTACTGAGCCCCAGTTGCTATTTGACACCTTTTGTCAGCCATTCCTATTTCGAAGTTGTTTCACAGTTTGCTGAGGTGTGAACTGTCTTAATTGGATGAGCATCTACACAAAAAGTTATATTAAAATATGAAAAGTTAAATGTCCCTTCGTTGTCATATATTGATCCTATATATATATATATATATATAATGTAAATATTATGAGAGTGTACATCTTACGGCAACAAAAATGGCGGACGGTCAATAAGTAAGAATGTATCTGTCGTACGTTTTTGTGTCCTTCAGATCCGATGAAAGTCGAAACAGCGAGTACCGACTGTATATGCTTTAGCAATGTCCATGGTATATTACAACATGTGTAAAGAAATGAAGTGGAAAACAAATGCCGAACTAATGTCAATATTATTATTATTATTATTTAATATGACACTAGTTATATTCATTCATGAAGGTATGTATTAGGCAACGAAACATCAACAACAACCAATGTCAGTTAACCATTCACATATGTTTAAGTCTCGTGGTTAGGGATAGTAACGACAACATTAACGCAGCCAAGATATACACAATGGTTTAGCTGATGGTGAAATATCAGTGGCACACACTCTTTTCAAATAGGTTATATTTGATTCACGTATTTGATTGCAGTTGGTGTTCTTTCAGACAAACAAAGGGGATGTATCGCTTTAGTAATGGTATCAGGTGTAGAAGTAGTAGTAGTAGTGGTAGAAGAAGTAGTAGTCGCTGTTGTTGTATTTAAGTATGTATGTATAATTTACTATAAACTGTACAATATTAATACATACTATTTTACTTAATACATTGTAAATTAGCGTACCTGCATTTCTTTTACAGTCAGCAATGAAACCTTCTGTACTTTTTGACCTGGAAATAATTGTCAACCTTTTAGAACTAATGTTAAATTACCATCGTTAAGATTTCAATAAGCTAAAGGCGCAGTAAAGTGGACCCGTTACTGATGAAATTATGATCAAACGGGTTGAGTCAAACGTGGGCGAGCGACGGGTACATGTATATATGGGAGAGGATATCCGCCAATATTCTAATTATTATTTCTAACTTTCAATACACGGATTTGTCACTTCAAATGTCAATTTGTAAATTGCAACACCGCTTGCTAAATACCGCTATCTAATTACATCCTAACTTTTATACATTACATGAAAATGTTCAGATTTCAACATTACATTTGAACAATTTTCACATTTCCCGCACATACAATTTACAAGTTGCAAATCGCGGGGCGAATTTTAAGAATAAATTTTACTTTTCTAGAATCTAATTAACAAGTTACTAATCTAGAGGCGCAAATCTCTAATGTATAATATATACAGCGTAACACCAGTTCAACATTAGGACGCAAGGGGGCGCTCTAACACAGGAATGTCCATCTATAAATAGAATGTACCACTTGAACTGGTCCGCGTTCGTGTGTACTTTCAAGTTATGAGTTCACACACACACACACACACACACACACACACACACACACACACACACACACACACACACACACACACACACACACACACACACACACACACACACACACACACACACACACACACACACACACACACACACACACACACACACACACACACACACACAAACACACACGAACTGCATGAATCGGTTCAAATCTGTTCATATATTTTTATCTCTGACAGCCCCTACCCCTACCCCGATCGCCCCCCCCCCCCCCCCACCCCCTCGCCCACTTCAACCTCTATGCACCCATCCTCTTTCATGTAAATGCTAATATCATGATTTAAACGAAGTGATCCGAGCTGGCAAAAATTCCGTTACAGGTATACATTATTGAGTTCGAATCAAAGACCTCCTCTGTAATCAGGTGCTCTACCACCTGGTCTACCTGGGCAGATAGCTTTTAACCTTCCTTATTTTAAGCCATGCATCAACTGGACAGAACCATCAGCACCTAGCCTGTTCCTGCTTCACAGGGTTTTCTGAGGAACCCCTTCTAACGCCACTAAAAATGTAAATTGTAAGCGAACATAAAATTTGTGACTTGATAATTGTGACTTGAGATTTGTATTTCCAAATTGTTTACGAGAAATGTCAATTAGATAGATGTGAAAACAAATAGCATATACAGTGCTGCAATTTGCAAATTAGAAATTGAATCTTGGCGGATATCCCCTTCCATATTTATATGTCTCCTGGCTCGCTGCCTCCAATGGTGAATTGTGAACATCACATTGTACAACCGCAAAAACGGGACATGACGCACAAAGCAGGGTTATTTTCCACCACTGTCGTAAAAGATGACATGTTTTTTTCTTTGTCTGTTTGACCGTAGTAGGTCTGATCTACAAAGTTGATATGTAGAGCGCAAATTTTGTGTTTGATTTATTTTATTTTGATTATCCTCTATACATTTTAAAACAAGAGGGTATCTCACAATGTATGCAGCTGATTGACAAAAAGATTGAAGCAGCTTTTTGCTAAAGATTGTTTTCGCTGTTTCAGCTTTATTCGTTTACTATTAATTTCACAGAGACACATTTAATGACACTTGAATGAGGCTTCTGAGTAGTATAGATAATTGTCAGGCTCATATCATAATATTCCTGTTTAATAATTAGCTGGTTTCTTATATGCATTTTACTACAAAAGGCACTTTCATCGTTACTTGTTTTTGCAAGATGTTTTATACACTCTTGTAACCGGTATATTAACATCAGAGTCACTACTAATTCTAAAGATGATCAACATTTTCCATTTATGCATATTTACTGACATGTGGAGCAACATATGTGATATACGTACTTTTACGTCGTGCATATTCTGAAACAGAAATGAGTTTTACTACATGGTACTGTTACGGATGTCCGCGGACTTGTCATAAGCATTAAAATATTTTCTTGTGGTAAAGAAAACTTGAAAAGTTATAGCTGTTACGTTTAACGTATTAACAAAGCATCTGCAGAGGAAACTGAAGATGGCCGCATTTCGTGATCAAATTTTATGTATTTTGTATTTCATGTTCAGTACCTATGATTCTCTTGCACAGTAAGGTTTAGAATACTATTAGGGGACTCACAATTATTTAAATACAACTGTTGTGACTTTCTACATTGACATGCTAAATTGCAACTAAATAAATGTATTTCTCAACGGATCTGGTAGCTCAAATGGTAGAGCGTCGACTCCAGGTACGGAAGGCCCCGAGTTCAATCCCGGGCCGCGACATACCAAAGTTGTATGTGGTATAATGATAGTGGTATAGCTTCCTTGATAACTCTCAAGCAAATATGATGGTTGTTCCACGACTGGTTGGCCAGGTGTCAGGATAATGTGACTGGGTGTGGTATCGTGCCAGGTGTTCACGGCATGCTATACACAATGAAAGCAACACTATATCTGCTTCAAGTGGACACCGTCTTCAGATAACTGAAATAATATTGGTGGGACGATAAATACAATAAACAAACAAACAAACAAACAAATGTATTTCATTGTGTATTGAACTATAAATAGGGATTTAGTCAAATTCAAATGCAGATGGGTGACTATTTAGGCTTACACATTCTTTAACAATCTTAAATATTATATATCAAGTATGCACATGAAGTATATAGAGAGGCAGATATCTTAAAAACAAGTGTCATACCTTTGCGTCAAGTATGATATAAACAGCATAATAAACGCATCGGATATGTAATATATGTTTGTAAAAGCAACACAAAATTCTACCACTAGAAGTTACAAATGTACATGCGAGCAAACGTAGGAACGACAGATTTACCCTGCATGACATTGACTATCCGCGGTCAGTAAATGATTGAGAAAATTTGTGCATGTACAGAAACATATAATTATGTATATCGAAGGAGACTAGACGCGCCATTCGTGTTCAGGCATGCTTCAAATCTTGTCATTTATATTGTGATCTGTTGTAACTTGATGTTCGAGTAATTATACTGTATACTGCAGACATACATAAAATACGACGTAAACGTACAAGTATTCCACTGGTAAGTGACCGATATATTAACAAATCCCGTGCGGGGCCTCACTGCCTTCTGATTCCCACTACTAGGTTTGCAATTAGGGTATAGATAAACATCACCTGGGGTTTTGTTACGAAATAAATGAAAAAGATTGCCGCGGAGCCGTTTACTACTTAGGTCTACTGTAGAAGTTAATTTTCAACAGAGTGTATTGTGGTGGCTCCCGGTAGCATTAACGAGCAGTTATATTAGTCCTAAATTTTAGTTAAAATTCAATCATATGTCAGGAAGTGTATGTTTAAAATAAAAGATGTTGTTTGCTTGTTTATTTCTTTAATCCGATATTAGTGACTGTGTTATAGCTTTTGTCCCAATGTATGATCTGTATTTAGAAGAGGTGGTTGTTTTTCAGCTGCCTAACTTCCTCTGCATCTTTTTACCACGGAACAATATTAAAGTGACCATTATTTGCATATCTTTAATCGTTTACTGGGTAAAGTACACACCACCAAATCAGCGCTTTTCAGCACTTTGATATTCATGTATTTTCGTCGATATAGCCTCGGCATTGAACCGTTTGTCTTTCGTTACATGGGCTACTCTCCGGCCTGATCACAGCTAGTATACGCATTTGACTCATTTGCATATGACGGCATATCGAAATAAAGAAGACGGCTATTTTGCATTCCTGAAAATGTATGCCACTCTGACACTCTGTATAGTCGGTATATGATAGCCTGTCTGCAAAGATGCGGCGTTTACATTTCTGTACCAAATTGTCTTCATTTGACAACATATCATAACAGTTCACAACGTACTCTATGTGTTCAACATATCATAACAGTTCACAAAGTACTCTATGTGTTCAACATATCATAACAGTTCACAGCGTACTCTATGTGTTCAACATATCATAACAGTTCACAAAGTACTATATGTGTTCAACATATCATAGTCCACAAGGGACTATATTTGTTCAAGATACCAAAACAGGCCAGAACGTAATATATGTGTTCAAGTTTAATTATTACAGACTTTTATTGTATTTATAACCTAAAAGTAAAAATACTTGATATAATCTCATCTAATATAGATTAAAAACTAACTTTATGCATGATTGTTTTTAAATGATTTTAAGTTGTCAGAATATGCAATTGTCTAGTACTTGAACACAATTTGAATTGTTCTAATGATGAATTAATGTCGTTAAATGACGTCACATGTTGTTTAAGGTTACTGGATAGTGACAAATTTGTTAGTTGCAGTCACTCTGAAAAGTTTAGTATAGTTTATATATGAGCTGTAGATTATAAAAAAAAATCAGTGGGATTACCATTGAAATAATCATTTTATTGCCTCGTGTGTATGGTTGATGTAAACAAGCAATGTTGCCAGTTTTAGACATTAACTTTATTATATCATATCAACTATATTTTTGTGAAAAAAGGTAAACAAGCCTATATGGCAGTTTCTACCATTCAGCACAAATAAAGCTTTCATTTAAAATCAAACAAGGCTATCCCTGAAGTGATAATTACAAAAATATCTCATAATAAATAAAAATAAAATAATTAATTAAACTTAAAAAATATAGAAAAACTATCAGAAAATACTTAATTTAGATGCAGAGTTCTTTAAACTTCACATATAGATAGAACTTTTTATTCTGGTCAAAGTAAATACAAAAAAAATGTATGTGTTGCCATGCAAACTTAAGAGCTCTGGCTTGTCAAATATTAAAAAAATAATATTTTTAATTAAAAATATGCATAAAATATCCCCTATTTTTTATTTGAGATGCAGTAGTCTTTAAACTTTACACATAGATAGAAATCATTTTGTTGTACATATAAAAACAAAAAAGGTAGATTTTACCTTGTAAAATTTAAGAATTCGAGCTTATAATATGTAAAAAATACAACTAAAAAAATAAAATAAAATATCACTCATATTTTTTTTAATGCACCGGTCTGAACACTTAACATATAGGTAGAACACATTTTGCTGAATAAATCAACAACAAAAAAGGTAGATTTTTTGGGTAAAAAATCAGGATGAAACTGGTCAAATATAATATATATATATATATATATATATATATATATATATATATATATATATATATATATATATATATATATTTTTTTTTTTTTTTTTTTTTTTTTTTTTTTCAACAAACTAAACACACAAACTGGCATAGGTTTGGGATTTAGTTGCAAAAGTCTCAATACAGTACATAGAAAATAACAATTATCATTATATGATACAGTTCTTCCCAAAACCAGATTCATGCAAATCTACAAACAAGAAAAGTGGCAGAGCCACTATAGGATACCCCCGTGTCTCAACAAATGTGCGCGATCGTCTGCGCAGACGCTCCAAATTCGTCACTATACACTGGCCTTAAGCAATGTGTAATATTGTAAATTATCATTAGGATACCATTCTTCTTCCACAGACCAATCTTTCCTTTGTTGGCACCATGATACTCCTTTTTTTTTTGTCAATGTCACCTTCTTCTTTACAGCACGGCGTTTAAATCCGATGCTGGATTATTTTCTCTGAATAGTTTTTGTACAAAGACTATGATCCTTGCCCTCATTCACTATGGTAGAAATGTCCTGTAAATATTTTCTCTGTTTTGTTTTACCGTCCGAGAACGCTTGTTTTCATCCCTTCTGTAAACAAACACGCCCCCCCCCCCCACACACACACACACACACTCCAGGCTTGTTTTCTGTTACTCCATGTTGCTTAAATTTATTCAAAATACTCTGCACAGTAGCTCTAGGTGTTTCCAAATATTTCTGCAATTTTGTACTTAGAATTTCCTACTTGGTGACATTTAACGATAAGTTCTCTTAACTCAGTGATACTTTCTTTTCTTTTTGGACCCTTGTTTTTGTTTGCTCTAAATATTCTAGAACGAAACGTGATGACGTCATCAAATAAACCATGGCATCATCAGTGATTGTTTATCTTTCATAATTATGATACCAAACAAGTCATGTAACGTCTTTTATAAATACTTAAAAATGTAACCAAATAAAGACAATCCCTATAAAAACATGTTGTGGCAGGTGAATGATCAATTATGTCCCATGACATGCACAGAGATATGTTGTATGACCGCCAACTTGTACATGTAACCTCTTTGAGATCATGGTGACGACACTATGACCAGGTACCATTACCATAAAAGTTTATTCATACAACAAATATATAAAATGAATCTATGCTGTTCACCACAGCAAAGAAACAAAATAAAGGTTATTATTAATTAATTAATCAATTAATCAATAATAAAAGGAAATATCAAACCAAATACCTGACAATGTAAATCGTATTATAAAATTGAAATCAGCATTTCATTTAATTCCACAATCACTAGTCTTTGTTTGCTCTTCCATCGGTACGAATAATATAAATAGTCTGATAACGTTTTTAGAAAGGCAACCATTCAAGTGTTGAAGAGCCACTCCTGCTTCCAAATGGACTGTTTGAGGAGAATCATGAACGGATCCGTGCACTAATTTAATCAACAATAAGGAAGAACCTCGCTTTGTGATATACGTGTAGATGCACAAGTAACGTCAGGTCATGCTGAGTCAATAAAATAAAAGCCAATTATTTTAATAATAAAAATATTGCATATATTTCATTATATCAGTTCAAAACTCTTTATGTAACAGAGAAATAATGCATCGTTTTAGATTTCTTAAATACGCGTTGATGATCTATGTATACGCACCTAGTCTCAACTACTTTCCAACAAGCATCATATTTAAAAAGACATGTGCTGTTTCCCGCCGAAATATCTGCCTCCAATACATGATTCATTATACACCGTACAGAAGACAAAGAACTTTTACTGGTCGATTGAAAAAATGTTTTTTTTATTTACTTCGGTCTTTTATACACACATGATTGAGTTGAAAATTATCATCATAAGCTGAGAATAGTTAAATGTATGTTTTGTGTGACTTGTGACTAAGCAACAGTTCTCCATAGATCCACCATCGTGTTTTACTTTGTACTCACTAAACGTCTATAGGGATGATAAATTATTCACTTGGTTGACGTTCACACCTTTATGAATACATATTCTATTGCGAGCAAATACAGGTACACAGACCGAATTTTATTGAACTGTGTTATATCTGTTTTTTTTTTGTTATACCCTAGTGTCCTTTTCAAAAGACTGACACTATGATGTTGTTAGCAACTACATAAGTTGTGGATGAATGAATATACAAAGGAAAGCACGGATGTGAGACATCCATGCCACCGCAAAGAGCATGAGCTTTAAACAAGAAGACGACTTTTTTAGAAACTAAACACTCTTTTACATGTACACTGCTACATTGTTAAATGCGAATTACTCGGTTCTTTTTCTAGGTAATTGCCGCACAAAACCTGTTAATATGTCCACCTCACGTCTAGTGTTTGTTATATTGTTTATGTTGTATTTTTAATTATAAGAAGGTGAGGTTTTATGATTGAAAACATGTTGAATGGCTTCAACTAATAAATTATGTAATTTTATTAAGGTAAAATCGAACATAAAAAAAGACAGATTAACAGAATCGAACTAAATTACTATATTAAAACCTTGACTTGATACTGCGTTTCTTCTGTTCTATAATACACATATCTCATCCAGTGCAGGTTACTTACATATATTATTGCTTCTTCTTTAATGTGTGACATCCTCAGGTATTGTGTGTGTGACCTATTTTATCTACAGTTAATAGACTAACTGAACGGTCACGGCTCAGCGGGGATGGTTGGCCTGTTGTTGACGGGGCTAATTGAATACATTGAACGCTATCATTCTGTTTTAAAGTGAAGTATGTATTATTAAGGTCATGTTGTAACTGTTTGGAAGTATTTATAGTGCTAATTGATGTTATCATCATTGCTGTTAGTCTACTCCACTGTGTTATATATCATATTGCTTGTTTTATGTTTGATCAGTCACCTTTTGTATCGTTTGTTCTTGGCGCCACTCTGCGGAGCGGTGGCTCTTATGGAATACATCTTTATGAGGACGTGTAGCAGATAATTACAGAAAATTGCAACTGTTTGGTGCAACCTTTTCAGAAAAATGAACTGAGCATTCAACTTATAACAGTGTATCTTGCAATTTTAGCAGCTATAAGGTAGCAGGCATGAGGAATTCGTAGCTGTTTAGCGAGGTCATGTTTTACAAAAGAGACCGAATATGTCTAGGTTAGCAATGTGGATTGTAATCATAGAAATATCAGACTACAAGGAAGAAAGCAAAGAAGCATAATTATAGTCTAGTTTCTATCAGAGCTACGGTTTGTAACTATGAACTAATTATGTAATGAGTCGACAGTGTTACGTTCAAATGATAGTCGTCTACTTGTTTAAAGTGAGTGCAATGCGTCTTGGATGTCTCATATCCGTGCTCCTTCTTGTACAGTGTTTCAATGTTCATACTGTCGAATTTCTTATGTCGAGCACATGTTTGTAAATATTAAACTCAACTAAACCCGTAAGAGTGACGAGTTTCAACCCATAGGAGTGACGCGTTTCAACCCGTAAGAGTGACGAGTATCAACCCGTAAGAGTAACGAGTACAAACCCGTAAGAGTGACGAGTATCAACCCGTAAGAGTGACGAGTATCAACCCGTAGGAGTGACGAGATTCAACCCGTAAGAGTGACGAGTATCAACCCGTAAGAGTGGCGAGTATCAACCCGTAAGAGTGACGAGTATCAACCCGTAAGAGTGACAAGTTTCAACCCATAAAAGTGACGAGTATCAACCCGTAAGAGTGACGAGTACCAACCCATAAGAGTGACGAGTTTCAACCCATAAGAGTGGCGAGTATCAACCCGTAAGAGTGACGAGTTTCAACCCATGAGAGTGACGAGAATCAACCCGTAAGAGTGACGAGTATCAACCCGTAAGAGTGACGAGTTTCAACCTGTAAGAGGAACGAGTTTCAACCCATAAGAGTGACGAGTTTCAACCCATAAGAGTGACGAGTTTCAACCCGTAAGAGTGACGAGTTTCAACCCATAAGAGTGACGAGTTTTAACCCATAAGAGTGACGAGTTTCAACCCATGAGAGTGACGAGAATCAACCCGTAAGAGTGACGAGTATCAACCCGTAAGAGTTACGAGTATAAACCCGTAAGAGAGACGAGTATCAACCCGTACAAGTGCCGTGTATCAACCCATAAGAGTGACGAGTACCAACCCATAAGAGTGACGAGTACCAACCCATAAGAGTGACGAGAATCAACCCGTAAGGGTGACGAGTATCAACCCGTAAGAGTGCCGTGTATCAACCCGTAAGAGTGACGAGTATCAACCCGTAAGAGTGACGAGTATCAACCAATAAGATTGCCCTGTATCAACCTGTAAGAGTGACGAGTATCAACCCGTTAGAGTAACGCGTATAAACCAGTAAGAGTGACGAGTTTCAACCAATAAGAGTGACGAGTATCAACCCGTAAGAGTAACGAGTATTAAACCCGTAAGAGAGACGAGTATCAACCCGTAAGAGTGCCGTGTATCAGCCCATAAGAGTGACGAGTATCAACCCGTAAAAGTGCCGTGTATCAACCCATAAGAGTGACGAGTATCAACCCGTAAGAGTGACGAGTACCAACCCATAAGATTGACAAGTATCAACCCGTAAGAGTGACGAGTATCAACCCGTAAGAGTGACGAGTATCAACCCGAAAGAGTGACGAGTATCAACCCGTAAGAGTGACGAGTATCGACCCATAAGAGTGACGAGTACCAACCCGTAATAGTAACGAGTATCAACCTGTAAGAGTGACGAGTATCAACCCGTAAGAGTGCCGTGTATCAACCAATAAGAGTGACGAGTATCAACCCGTAAGAGTGACGAGTATCAACCCGTAAGAGTGACGAGTAACAACCCATAAGAGTGACGGGTATCAACCCATAAAAGTGACGAGCACCAACCTGTAAGAGTGACGAGTATCAACCCGTAAGAGTGACGAGTATCAACCCATAAGAATGACGAGTATCAGCCCGTAAGTGTGCCGTGTATCAACCCAAAAGAGTGCTGTGTATCAACCCGTTAGAGTGCCGTGTATCAACCCGTAAGAGTGCCGTGTATCAACCGTAAGAGTGACGAGTATCAACACGTAAGGGTGCCGTGTATCAACCCATAAGAGTGACGAGTTTCAACCCGTAAGAGTGACGAGTTTCAACCCATAAGAGTGACGAGTTTTAACCCATAAGAGTGACGAGTTTCAACCCATGAGAGTGACGAGAATCAACCCGTAAGAGTGACGAGTATCAACCCGTAAGAGTTACGAGTATAAACCCGTAAGAGAGACGAGTATCAACCCGTACAAGTGCCGTGTATCAACCCATAAGAGTGACGAGTACCAACCCATAAGAGTGACGAGTACCAACCCATAAGAGTGACGAGAATCAACCCGTAAGGGTGACGAGTATCAACCCGTAAGAGTGCCGTGTATCAACCCGTAAGAGTGACGAGTATCAACCCGTAAGAGTGACGAGTATCAACCAATAAGATTGCCCTGTATCAACCTGTAAGAGTGACGAGTATCAACCCGTTAGAGTAACGCGTATAAACCAGTAAGAGTGACGAGTTTCAACCAATAAGAGTGACGAGTATCAACCCGTAAGAGTAACGAGTATAAACCCGTAAGAGAGACGAGTATCAACCCGTAAGAGTGCCGTGTATCAACCCATAAGAGTGACGAGTATCAACCCGTAAAAGTGCCGTGTATCAACCCATAAGAGTGACGAGTATCAACCCGTAAGAGTGACGAGTACCTACCCATAAGATTGACAAGTATCAACCCGTAAGAGTGACGAGTATCAACCCGTAAGAGTGACGAGTATCAACCCGAAAGAGTGACGAGTATCAACCCGTAAGAGTGACGAGTATCGACCCATAAGAGTGACGAGTACCAACCCGTAATAGTAACGAGTATCAACCCGTAAGAGTGACGAGTATCAACCCGTAAGAGTGCCGTGTATCAACCAATAAGAGTGACGAGTATCAACCCGTAAGAGTGACGAGTATCAACCCGTAAGAGTGACGAGTAACAACCCATAAGAGTGACGAGTATCAACCCATAAAAGTGACGAGCACCAACCTGTAAGAGTGACGAGTATCAACCCGTAAGAGTGACGAGTATCAACCCATAAGAATGACGAGTATCAGCCCGTAAGTGTGCCGTGTATCAACCCAAAAGAGTGACGAGTATCGACCCGTAAGAGTGACGAGTATCAACCCGTAAGAGTGACGAGTATCAACCCGTAAGAGTGACGAGTTTCAACCCATAAGAGTGACGAGTATTAACCAGTAAAAGTGACGAGTATCAACCCGTAAGAGTAACGAGTATCAACCCGTAAGAGTGCCGTGCATCAACCAATAAGAGTGCCCTGTATCAACCCATAAGAGTGCCGCGTATCAACCCGTAAGAGTGACGAGTATCAACCCATAAGCGTAACGAGTATCAACCCGTAAGAGTGACGAGTATCAACCCGTAAGACTGACGAGTTTCAACCTGTAAGAGTGCCGTGTATCAACCCTTAAGAGTGCCCTGTATCAATCCTTAAGAGTGCCGTCTATCAACCCATAAGAGTGACGAGTATCAACCCGTAAGAGTGACGAGTTTCAACCCATAAGTGTGACGAGTATTAACCCGTAAGAGTGACGAGTATCAACCCGTAAGAGTGACGAGTATCAACCCGTAAGAGTGCCGTGCATCAACCAATAAGATTGACCTGTATCAACCCATAAGAGTGCCGCGCATCAACCCGTAAGAGTGACGAGTATCAACCCATAAGAGTAACGAGTATCAACCCGTAAGATATCAACCCGTAAGAGTGACGAGTATCAACCCGTAAGAGTGACGAGTTTCAACCCGTAAGAGTGCCGTGTATCAACCCATAAGAGTGCCCTGTATCAACCCTTAAGAGTGCCGTGTATCAACCCATAAAAGTGATGAGTATCAACCCATAAGAGTAACGAGTATCAACCCGTAAGAGTGACGAGTATCAACCAATAAGATTGACGAATATCAACCCGTAAGAGTGACGAGTATCAACTCGTAAGAATGACGAGTATCGACCCATAGGAGTGACAAGTACCAACCCATAAGTGTGACGTGTATCAACCAATAAGAGTGCCGTGTATCAACCCATAAGAGTGACAAGTATCGACCCATAAGAGTGCCGTGTATCAACCCGTAAGAGTGCTGTGTATCAACCCGTAAGAGTGACGAGTATCAACCCGTAAGAGTGACGAGTATCAACCCGTAAGAGTGACGAGTATCAACCCGTAAGATTGACGAGTATCGACCCATACGAGTGACGAGTACCAACCCATAAGAGTGCCGCGTATCGACCCATAGAGTGACGAGTATCAACCCGTAAGAGTAACGAGCATCAACCCGTAAGAGTGACGAGTATCAACCCGTAAGAGTGACGAGTTTCAACCCGTAAGAGTGCCGTGTATCAACCCATAAGAGTGCCCTGTATCAAACCTTAAGAGTGCCGTGTATCAACCCATAAGAGTGATGAGTATCAACCCATAAGAGTAACGAGTATCAACCCGTAAGAGTGACGAGTATCAACCCATAAGATTGACGAGTATCAACCCGTAAGAGTGACGAGTATCAACTCGTAAGAGAGACGAGTGTCGACCCATAGGAGTGACGAGTACCAACCCATAAGAGTGACGTGTATCAGCCAATAAGAGTGCCGTGTATCAACCCATAAGAGTGACGAGTATCGACCCATAAGAGTGCCGTGTATCAACCCGTAAGAGTGCCGTGTATCAACCCGTAAGAGTGACGAGTTTCAACCCGTAAGAGTGACGAGTATCGACCAATACGAGTGACGAGTATCGACCCGTAAGATTGACGAGTATCGACCCATAAGAGTGACGAGTATCAACCCGTAAGTGTGACGAGTATCAACCCGTAAGAGTGACGAGTATCAACCCATAAGAGTGCCGTGTATCATCCCGTTAGAGTGCCGTGTATCAACCGGTAAGAGTGACGAGTTTCAACCCGTAAGAGTGCCGTGTATCAACCCATAAGAGTGCCCTGTATCAACCCTTAAGAGTGCCGTGTATCAACCCATAAGAGTGATGAGTATCAACCCGTAAGAGTGACGAGTATCAACCCATAAGAGTAACGAGTATCAACCCGTAAGTGTGACGAGTATCAACCCATAAGATTGACGAGTATCAACCCGTAAGAGTGACGAGTATCAACTCGTAAAAGAGACGAGTGTCGACCCATAGGAGTGACGAGTACCAACCCATAAGAGTGACGTGTATCAGCCAATAAGAGTGCCGTGTATCAACCCATAAGAGTGACGAGTATCGACCCATAAGAGTGCCGTGTATCAACCCGTAAGAGTGCCGTGTATCAACCCGTAAGAGTGACGAGTTTCAACCCGTAAGAGTGACGAGTATCGACCAATACGAGTGACGAGTATCGTTCCGTAAGAGTGACGAGTATCGACCCATAAGAGTGACGAGTATCAACCCGTAAGAGTGACGAGTATCAACCCGTAAGAGTGACGAGTATCAACCCATAAGAGTGCTGTGTATCAACCCGTTAGAGTGCCGTGTATCAACCCGTAAGAGTGCCGTGTATCAACCGTAAGAGTGACGAGTATCAACACGTAAGGGTGCCGTGTATCAACCCGTAAGAGTGACGTGTATCAGCCCGTTAGAGTGACGAGTATCAACCCGTAAGAGTAACGAGTATCGGCCCGTAAGATTGACGAGTGCCAACCTATAAGAGTGATGATTATCATCCCGTAAGAGTGACGAGCATCAACCCGTAAGAGTGACGAGTATCAACCCATATGAGTGACGAGTATCAACCCGTAAGAGTGACGAGTATCAACCCGTAAGAGTGACGAGTATCAACCGGTAAGAGTGACGAGTATCAACCCATAAGTGTGCCGTGTATCAACCCGTAAGAGTGCCGTGTATCAACCCGTAAGAGTGACGAGTATCGACCCATAAGAGTGCCGTGTATCAACCCGTTAGAGTGCCGTGTATCAACCCGTAAGAGTGCCGTGTATCAACCCGTGAGAGTGACGAGTATCAACCCGTAAGAGTGCCGCGTATCAACCCGTAATAGTGACGTGTATCAGCCCGTAAGAGTGACGAGTATCAACCCGTAAGAGTAACGAGTATCAACTCATAAGAGTGACGATTATCGACCCATAAGAGTGACGAGTATCAACCCGTAAGAGTGACGAGTATTAACCCATAAGAGTGACGATTATCGACCCATAAGAGTGACGAGTATCAACCCGTAAGAGTGACGAGTATTAACCCATAAGCGTGACGAGTATCGACCCATAAGAGTGACGAGTATCAACCCGTAAGAGTGACGAGTTTCAACCCATAAGAGTGTCAGAGTATCATGGTTTCTATCATTGTAATCAATGGAAGCCAAGTCACGGCGCCATTGTGCTAAGGACAGGCTTAAAAATGCCGGAAGCGGTACATCCAAGCACAATCGGACCCACAATACTTTTTTTTTTGAAAAAGAACAAACACCTAAGTCCCGTCAATAGCCTTTGTTACACTCAATTGTCTTTTAAGTGAGATTGAACATTAAGAAAAGCCTTATATAGTTTATATACTATTATTTTAAGTGTCATCTTAAGATAAATCCTGGGCGTGTTATGTTTTCATTTTGGTATCCCATTACATACACTCGCTTTATAATACTACATGTTGTTTCGTTGGTTTTGGGGTGATTTTGATGACAACTATAATATGTCACTCTCTCTTAAATTCGTCAATCTACAAACAAACCAATTAATTCAAAATACTACTGGAAGTTTAGGTGTGTGCTAGAAAATGTAAAAGAAACTTAGATTAAAATCGTCACCCTTAAGAAGTCTGAATGTAGTATTTATTTTCCGTATGTATGAAAAGTGTTACATCCACAACAAACTAAAAATCATATTGTCTTACAGGAAAACAATTTGCACACTTTTATTGTCTTGATATTCTAATTGTTCCCAGAATACTAAAATTGTGTACAAATTTAATACTTTTTGTCCAAAAGTAGCATAATAAAAGCTTATGTATAATAAAAACACGCGTCTTCCGAGGCTTTTATCCACTGTACATACTGTACATATGTTGATAGTTTATTATATTGCTGGTTATTATGTATGTACCCGATGCAGGTGCTTGCTGTTAGTTGTTTCACTTCGAAGGGACAGTTTTATTTACACTTTTTGTTTGATAGAAAAACTTTCAGGAAGTGAGAGGTTGGAGCGCTCCACAAACCAGGTTTAAGCACCCCAGTCGGCCCTTTTGCCGACTGACCGTTCCAAGGCGGTAACTGATGGTTTTTCTTTTTGTGTGTTATGTCTCGTCTCTGTGTTTTTGTCACATTTACATTTACCTTGTTTGCCTTTGTCTACTGGTAGATAAAATTTAAATATCTGTGGAAATTTGATAGAACCTTTTCTTATTTACCTATTCTTATCCTACTATTCTTCGTTTAAACAAACAAACAAAAAAAGCTAACAAAGACTTTAAGTTCTGCGATTAAAATAATCAAAGCGCTTCAGCCAAAGCGGTATGAACAACTCCTCCTGAAACAAGACATAATTTAAAGCTGTACGTTAAACAGGTAATTACATGTTTATTTGCTTCATTGCCTTCAATACCCATACAACAGGCTACAGTTATCTGATAAAAATCCGTAGTTACTTAGTACTCAGGCTCGTTGCCCTGATGATTTACGAGATTCTTTTTTTATTTTCAAATACATGTCGCCGCAATAGACCACTGCCTTTAGATAACTGAACATGATCACGTTTCACAGGCAATGCCTTGTGTTAGTTAAGACAATTTAGTTGAGTAGTCATAATGTAAAGGTAAAACGACGTAAGGCATGAATTTCTTAATCTCCGTTTCATCATTTTCTTATCTTTTTTTAGACGATATAGCGATTACCCCTACATATAACCATTTTAACATTAACGCCTATTTTGTCAAATACATTATTTTGCGACCAAAACATTTTTATTCAGTTCTAATAATGAAAGTATCTGAGTCATCACAGCACATCTGTATAATTCTTTGAACAATAGAAATTGAGTTTTCATACCTGTTACCTCATTTTTGACAAATATTGTTCATATTCCTACTTAATAACTCAAATATTGACGGTCCTATTTTCCCGTTTTGCTTAGTCCTAATATCTTGAAAGGAGACATCCATACAGTTATAATATTATTATTTAAAGTCTAATGTGTATCTTTGTTTGGTTATCAAATTTTAGATACATATGTATATCAAAACAACAGGACGGGGATTACATTTGATGGTGTTGTTGATCATAAATTAGTTCAGAGTTTTGTATAGCATAATTATCTTGGTGTGCATCTTCTGTTTGCCTTATTATTTTTATTCATCTGTTACTTCACATCTACTTCTTTTTTGGATAGAGGTCTTAGCAAGATGCTAAGACTCGCTTGGACAAACGAATCACGTGTGAAGGTCCTCCTGTGCACGTGGGCGGGTCTTTCCAAAATTAAGATAGACCTAATTATGTGCTCAGAAATGGACCTGTGCACGTGATTTGCTTTGTTCTGAGAACGATTTACATTTATATAAACTGCTAACCTAACAACAGTCATAGGACGTACACCAATTTCAGAAATCAAACACATATACAGGGAATTTAAAATGTGTATATATAATGATTTTTGTAAAGTAGTCTAGACTATATATATCGACCACCTACATACATTAAGGAAATCTACAAACGGTCCATTATTTCTCAACTATATATAATGGGTTTCGAACTGATCAAATAAAAAAGTACATGTAGTGTTTTTTTCTTTCAAAATAAATATTTTAAAATGCCTTCTTATTTTTTATCCAAACATAAGGTGGCGTTACTTGTGTATTTACTCGCATATCATCAAGTTTGCAAAAGAATGGGAGAAGATTTCACACAAAATATTTTGTCAAAAAGGCGAAAACATCAGTCACAGCTTTTAGGTTGCCAAAGGGTCAACACTCGGCATAAAATTGAGTCTATTTTAAAAACAAAGATCAATTTCGCTTTTGAAATTGTCACTTTAATGATACATAAGAAAAAAAAACATGCAAAAAATATATATGTATAAACATTTTAATCAGAAGACTTTGCTTTATTACCGACTTTCAATAGAATCCAATACGGAATCATCCACAAAAATGACGTTCTCCACCGTAGACCGAGTGCAAATGGGTTGTGATGGTAGCTTCAAACTCTATGTGTCTGTTTCGATGTCGGAACTTCGGGCTTGTCAGGACACGTCCAATATGTACTTGATAACAAGTTTGTTCCTGGCAACTACAGCCTTAAACTTGCACAGCAAAGCAGTTTTTTGTTCAAGCGTAATTAATATTCAAATGTAATATATGCGGTTTAGCATTTTATTATGACATAAAAATGACTCTTAAATTGAAATTAAACCACACAAAGGATGCGCAAGTTCACTGTGACTTCTAAAGGTTCAATCGTCAATGCACCTACATGTAGTCTTGATCTAGATTAATCATCGAAGACAGAAGTCTTTTAATAAGGTAATGAGTTTTGGAAAGAAAAAAATCAAATCGGCCAAGACACAAATAATGATGAGTGTCATGTGGCAATTTTAGTGATGCAAGGAATTTTTAAATTATTAGTTCTTGGTTTAATATGGACAATGGACGCCATATATGTTCAGTTAACAAAAATCTCTTTCAAACTTAATGCATTTATTATCAGAGAGTCATAAAATTTGATATTATGTATGCAATCAGTGAATTTTTGTAATTAATCATGTTAAACCGATTCAGCGATTGGGGAAGCTTTACAAAAGAAACCATCCTATCTCACTTTAGAATCTGCGCAGCTCATTTCATTACACTACTGTCTCATTTGAATAATGAGGCCAAACAAATTTGAAATTAAACACTGCTGTAGGTGGCCTACGCAAATTTTTTAAATAGTATGTAATTTTTATCCTGCATGGACTTGTTGCTATGATAAGTGTTAATTTCATGCACTCTTAAATTCACGTTATTAATTATTGCGACTTATTTTTTTATTTGTATTTTCTTACATCGCTTCGACCAAAACATGGTTATATTGGCGACATCCAGCTAATTACTGGTGAAGGAAGACCCCAGACTTATGTCTGGGTAGAACCATCGGCACACATCTTTCCACATTGCGATTTAATATTGCCCGATGTGGCAAATGCTTCCCTAAAGTCTGCAGTCAGTTTGATTCTCTTTTTATTTTGTTTGAGTAATCATAACTAAAGATAATATGGGGAAAAAAGTGTACATATGTAATATTATATACATATATATTTTAAATCGCTCCAATAATTCCAAAATTCAAAGCCTTTTAATTAACCACTGCAATGCTATTTCTACTACCGTCTACTACCGTCGCTTTGCCCTCTTTCAGCTGAAAGTTATCCGCAATGATTTAATGATTCTATCCTATTTTTACTTGTATTATTTTGGTAAACATCACTTCAAAAGGTTGTTGTTGTTTTTTTCCATCACTTTTCGACGCTATTTTGTTGATAAATTGAATGACAGTAAAAATATTTCTAATATGTAAATTGTTCTAGAATTGATGTAAATTCATATGTATATAACAATAAATAGTGACTTTATTTATGTTATGATAAACTTTTCCGACCCAAATAATTGTTATTTACCAAATATATATTAACACCAACCATGTCTTTAATAGTCAAATATATACTATTTCATAAATAAGTGTTATGTTGCTATAATGTATTAAAGCTAGATTGGCGCTAACAGTAACTTAAAGCCCATTAAAACAATTTGACGGGGGTTCCCTAACCTCCTACGGTATTTCTCTAGGTAATTGACACTCATTTAGATTGTACGTTATCGAGCCGATCTGTTTACTGCAGTTATGATTCAATGGTTTGAATACGAGTGCCGTTGCCATGTGCACGTCACGTATTGAAGCTACCTAAATGGGTGCCATGAGAGCATCACGTGGTAGAACCCTATAAAGGTACATGTAGGCGGCGTGTCCAGTTAGTATTTCTTGATTTCAAGACCGTAAAATGGCGCGTTTAATTTTCGTCTGCTTGGCTGTTGTGGGTTGTATCTACAAAGCAGGTAAGAGCGCTGAAGTTGGCTGTTATTTAAAAAATTATTTTAGTCAGTATGCTACACTTATGCTTTCACTAAAAGTTATAAGTATGCGTTTATACATTTTTCTCTTTCATAATACCAATTTTAAATGTACATTTTCCATATTTAAATGAAATAATAAAATAAAAGAATTAATTTCCAACATTAATATTTTTATCTTATTTACAATTCATTGCAACCTGACAGCTTAATTGTGGAACTATTTTTTTAAACGTTCACATTTTTGTTCTCTGAGAAAATGAATAAACTTTCGTTCTCATTAAATAGGGAGAAAACGAATAGTTCGACAAAATAAATAATTTGTCAAACAGTGACTGTGTGTTTACACTTTTGCAGTGTTAATAGTCAACTGACATTTGATTATTATACACAATTGACAGTAAACTATGAAATACGGTCGTACTAACGCATGTTTATATTCAAATTAGAGATTCGACCAAGACGACATCTACATGTGTTTGTTTAATTGAAATTGGTTGTTGTTTTTATCAATAGTATGCAATATTTTCAAACTATGGATAACAAGTATGAAACAAACAATTAAAAATATTTGGTAAAATAAGAAGTCAAGACTTAACAATTGGGCGGTAGTAACTTCTTTCTCCATTCGAACTTTAAACCGCATTGAGTCAATCATTTGCTTGAAAATGCGTTGTTATACAGTTTTATGTCTTAGATATGCAGGTTGAATTAGTTTCTTCAATGCCGAAACGATATATAAATTATGCTGTAAAATCCAATTGCGTCGCTTTATTTTATGTTCATTCACGTTTTAAACTTTAAGTTTAGCAAACATGTTTTATAACATTTCTCATAGTTATAACTACATTGCTTTTATATGAAATTTTTCATAAACCTTTCGATTTTCCGATGTATTGCATGACACAAACATGTCAAAGACAACGACAATATAACACAATTCTCTTCACTTTCTAAATAAAGTAACATTTTCCACAATGCTTTCTCTATTAACCGGATAAATCGATGTTACAATATAGGTGAACCAGAGAATTCCAAAAAAAATAGTTTAGAAGCTTTTGAATATTTTACAAAACAAATATATTTAAAAAAATGTAAACATTCTAAACACATTTGTTTTGTTTGTTTGTTGTTGATTGTTGTTTATTGTTGTTGTTGTTGTTGTTGTTGTTGTTGTTGTTGCAAGGGCATTATTACTTTGATATGCTTTGTTAGTAATTTACTACGTATTTTGAGTCAATTGTTACTGTCAAGATTTTCCGACCGAATTCCTGTCATTTGTAACCATATTACATAGTCTCATTTTAAAACTGTGAAAACGGTTTAATTAAATCTTTCCGCTATCAAAGAAGTCGACATTTAGCAAATTTAGGGTCGATAACCAGTTCTGTTTGACCAATTTTAATTTACTGTCTATATGTATGCCACTTTCCTTATAGGCCAGTTGCATGTACGTACCCTGCGTGACACGTTTTTGTACGTACGTCTTAATTTCTTTAAACATAACATATATTAAGCTAGCTTCGCTGACCACTTATTGAAACCCAATGGAAATGTAAGATGAAATAGGACATTTATGAGACTATGGTTTATGTGAACAAACAATTGAAGTTGTATTTTGCATCATTAGGTGGAGCTGTACTTTATTGGCAATGGGGCCGGGAATAACTATAAGTTGCGGATTTCATATAATTGTCGTTACTTCTCTTCATTTGTCAGAATGTGCTGCACCGACCATCTGGACCGAACCCAATTTAACCGGTGGCGCCGACGACGCTCCCCTTGCTACAACTGTCCCTGAGAACACAGCCGTTGGACAGTTAGCGGTAACTATTGTTGCAACAGGTGCCACCGAATATACGTTACATGACCAGCAGGTCGCTGGAATGTTTACCATCGACAACGGCGGTATTCTATCTCTGGCATCAGGCACCCTGGATTATGAGGATCAACCCACGTACACCTTGACCGTGGCGTAAGTTGAAAAGAGTGGTTACAAAATGATTTACCTGTTTACATCATCAATGCAAGTCAGTTAAGATGGTTTGAAAAGATACGTCATTCAAATTGAACTTTCTCACTACCCACACCAAACTGCTCATGTAAGAATATGACATAAAAATGAAATTTTACCGAGTCTGGCATGATATTAAATGGATTAATGCATTAGCTAACCATTTTGAACTAAGGATTCTTATCACCCTCTTATCCTGATCCTATCCAGTGCCTGGTACAACTAGAGCCGCTAGCTGTGTTCAGCTGGGCAGATCCAGCGAAGTACCAGATAACTTTGTAATTGCTATAAGGAACATAACATTTTATAATCATAGGTTTTCTTCACTTCTCTTCTCAATGTCTAAAATACTTTGGCAACCAGAATAGAAATTGTGGTTTTATAATTTTAAAACGCTGTGTATCATTCAAGCAATGGAAACGTCTTTTTTCAAACCTTCATTTTTATAAATTTTCAGAAAAAAAACACACAACTACTACAGAACAGCTGGTAATGAATAATTGTTTGCCCCATGTACATGTATTATTGGCTTTCTTGAATAAATGATCCGAGCATTCTTTGCGTATTTTATAATAAAAGGTTAGTAAAACAGATAATGGCTCATATTCCCCAAATAGAATTATGGGTTTCTTGAGTTAACGATTCTAACATTCTTTAATTTTCTTTATATACGTTTATATTTAAGAATGTGTAAAACAACGTCATATAATTACAGATGTTCAAATCGGGCTGTTGTGTTGTTACAATGGTGTAGTCAGCTTAAATAGAACCGTAAAACATGCGATAGAGTTTTCAACTGAAAACAAATTGTTGCTGTATTTTTTCACCCTATTTCCCCTATGGAAGTAAATAAAACATGTTGCCTATAAAACCAGAAATAATGCTAAAAAGTATTAATAAAAATAATGATTTTTATGCGAAACAATAACTTTTTATGTATTATTGCACGCACCATTATTATTTAATTACTTTCAATTACAAAGTGTCTCTTTTCTTGGATTTGTTTTTGTAAAAGCAAATAAAGTGGATATTTTGTGAGTTCCTTTTTGCATAACCTTCTTACAGTTCTTGTAGGATTTTGATGCTGAGTCTTTTTGATAGAGAATACTTGTTCCTTTTCATATAAACTTTGCTCCTAGAGTATCGACTGGCGCTGTACGCAATTCCTGTTTAGCGTACTGCTCGTTTAGTCGATTTTAAACCTGGATCCTTTAGCCATTGCGGACATTTTTAAAACTTCACACAGTGTCAGGCATATAACGCTAGGATATAATAACCGAATAACCCTATTAGGTACCCACTTATGCGTATACGACTTAGTAGAGTATAACATTTGCTGAAGATCTTTATCGAGATCTTAGCAACAAACGCCGTGATCATAGTTATTTCACTATAACTCTCCTGAAAATCAGAATAAAGAAAAAAAAAACTTATTCAGTTTTCATTAATTGAACGCTAATCCGACAGTTACCATGAAATAAAGAACACACTGATTGAGTGTCGTTTTGCCTTTACAGCGGCGGTGATGGATCGGGTGGAACCGCCACAATCACTACCACGCTGTCCATCACAAATGTAAACGAAGCTCCAACATTTGCGTCCGCAACGTACAATGTATCTGCAGTAACTGGTTCAGCTGCCGGTAAGTTATGAAGATTGCCCCGAACAGATAACATTTTATTGTGTCAACTTTAATAGTTTACATAGCCTCAATTTTTAAAACGTTTATTACAAGCATATAATGAGGAGTTAATGTATTTTATTTACCTTTTTTTGGCAATTTTTTGATGGACATCAAACTACCTTTGGATAGCACTCTACTAAGGCTATGAGGATAATGATGATGATGATGATGATGATGATGATGATGATGATGATGATGATGATGATAATGAAGATGATGATGATGATGATGATGATGATGATGATGTTGATGATGATGATGATGATGATGATGATGACGACGACGACGACGATGATGACGACGACGATTAGTAGTAGTAGTGGTAGTAGAACTATTAGAAATTGAAGTAGTAGTAGTAGTGGTAGAAGTAGAAGTAATAGTGGTAGTAGTAAGCCTGTACATAGCGTGCTACATAGAGAATTACGCACCTCGATTCTCTCTTGAGTGTACTGCTGAAGTACACACATTTACATTTCCACTGATGTACTTATGGTATGGCATTACTTAAGTCTAACAAGGGACTTTTTTGGCAAGGCATAAAAAAATAAAAGAATTTTTGCCATTTTTTAAATAATTTGAAAATTGATTTCTATAATAATTTGATACCATTAATTAATAAACGAAATATGTGTATTTCATAAATTGAGCATGTAAACATGTAAAAACGTACCAAAAACTCGTACATACGTGTTTGGAGAACTGTAATAGTCTTAAGTAGCCTTAAACGAAAATCTCTCATTTCCATACATGTTGGTGTGAAATTTACAAAAGAAAAGAATTCAGGTCACCGAATTAGGACCCATGCTAAAGCTTGTTGAACGTCTATAAAACAGATTCTCTTTGCCCACAAACAACAATCACCTATTGTCGTGCTAGATTAGATTTTGGCATCTAGCCTTGGTAGTAATACAGTACCATCTTTCTGTGGTTTCTAGAACAAAAGCTGTGTGGAGCAATGTTTCATATGCAAAGATCATCAACAATATGTTATAGTGTTACACCATATAGTATCTTGATAAAACAGATTGGGTAAATATACTTCAACACCAATTTTTTGTCTAAGGTGTTTTATTAAGGTCGAAACATATTATGAAATGTCGCTAAATAGATTTTTAAAGCTTACGTTATTTGTTTAAAATATAAGATTTAAATACATCGAACTGACAATAAATAAAATCAGTATTGTATTGTATCGGAATCGTGCTGTAGGCAAAGGATGGCCCACGTTCTTTGTCTTTCCACCAAAGACATATTTCAACAGAGTTTACGTATGGAAGCTGGCTATTACATTTTGAGTTAACTGTAGATCGAAGACAATTTAAAAATATTGATCAGTGCTAATGTTATTAACTTTGAGCGTCGGTTACAAATCATTGTCATAAACCTTTTAGTCAGATTCTAGTATAAATGAAACTAATCAAGTTTTAAAATGAATTCCAACTTTTAAGATCTCACGTTCATACTTTTTCTTTTACATAATACATATACAACAGAAATCGTTTAACAAGACGTTGCGTTGCAAAATACTATCACTAGTATTGTGCGATACGGTTACTAGTATATGGATACTTACTTTTATCTGGATACATTTGAATATATTCCGTACTAAATAGCTCATCCAGTTAGTTGCCAACAACTTCACGGAAATGTAAGTAGATAAAGGACTTATCGTGTTTATGCAGCTTAAAGATGTATTTGTCTTTTGAAGGCACGACCATCTACACTGTTACGGCGACTGACGTTGATGCTGGAACTACGGTCACGTATGCAATTACAGGAGGTATGTTTGCTTTTGTTATTGTTTGGGTTCAGCACAGAAAATAACTATAACGATCGGTAATAAAGTGCAGCTGTAACATATGTTAAAGGTGGTTACCGACAGTTTGATATCGATTTTACTCCTATACATCCGAATAATTATTGTTACATGTAAACATCCGCGAAATGTTGCTTAATAATGTCCTATATTTAAGAGAAATGTGTAACCTAACACTCCACTCGTTATTACAAACATGCAATTCCTATCCGAGCCATGCTTCACAGTTTAATTGAGTATGTCATTATTAAACAAAGAAAAAAAACGAGACCTGTTACATTTGAGATCAGATTATATCATCATCCGGGTAAGTCGCTGTAATTTAGAAGAAATCCCCATCGTGCTTATTTATAGATTTGGAAAAGAATGGACATTAAGGGCGACTTTTCATTATCGGTATTGTCTAACAAGCAAGGTTGTGTACAATGTGTATGTATAAATCATGGCCAAATTCTCCGAAATAGTCACAATATATTGTAACATGTATTTGATAAAGGCAAACTGTATGATACAACTTTTAACATCAATTGTCCAAAAGTACACCTGGCATCACACAACTGTAACCTCGTGAAAGGACATTACATGTAAATTTTAATGTTTTTTGCATTTAGAAAAAAAAATCCATGTATAGATTTATGCAATTCTTCATTTAAATTTACAGATTTATGTTATATTTACAGATTTATGTTATATTTACAGATTTATGTTATATTTACAGAAAACTATATGCATACATTGAACTTAAATTCCTTCATAACATATTCAGTTTATATGTCATTCTAATTTACAAGTATATGTTGAAGCGGAAAACTGAATTTACAATGTATACATTAAATGTATTTGATATACAAGAAACTAATACATGTAATCTGCAGATGTCTTTTTACTTTGTATAGAATATAGAATATTGCGTAAATTGTGATTTAATTAATTCATAACATGGATGTGTTTTAGGTAACACAAACACTGATTTTGACCTGGCGGCAGCGACCGGTGTCATTACTGTGGCCGCTGGGAAAAGTCTGGACAAGGAGACCACGCCTAGCTACTCGCTGACGGTGACCGGAGATGACGGTTCACTGACGGCTACGACCACAGTCTCTATCACCGTAGGCAATTCAGCCGTTCGCGTCACAACTATGGGTCTTCTTGGCGTTCTAGCTTTTATGCTCCTCTTTATAATGTAAAATATGCCATTCTCTGACGAAAACACGGGCTAACATTGGAGATCTTTCTCAAGTTTAAGGTCTACACTCCTAAGATATCTGACAAAATCTTGAAGGTTATTTTTTACTTAAACAAATGCCAAAACATATATACACCTAAATCAGCATCTACCAATACAGATGTACTTTCACCATGTCATTTAGCATCGGTAATACAAAAAGATAAATTTAATAAAGTTAAAGATTCCAATATATGTTCTTAACCATGTTTGATAATGAGATCTGAATCAAATCGTAACAAAACTCCATTTATGTCAGAGAAAGATTCTTTTACATCTATCAGTTTTACGGATCTAGTTAAATCCCAGTCCGCATGTTTAGAAAATAAACGCAGTGAAACCAAACGAACTAAAAACAAACAACGAAAACTCAATTTGTATTTTACTACTTTTTATCGTTTGGGTTACATCTTTATACTTTCATTTATTTAAATGAAGATAATCCGAGCAACTCTGTAATGAAATGCTTGTGCATTGAAATCAGTGTCTGCTCGATCAATGAATATGGAGACTCGGATGACACCTGATAAAGCTAGAACATTCAGCGTCACAATGTCCCGTTGGTTAGTGACTATTGTATTGTTAAACTATGTGCTGTGTGATAAGAAATGTGTGATATTTTTTACTTGTATTCACTAATTAACCAATTAACCAATTATTATATGTTTCTTATGTGAATTAACCCTCTTATTCTGTTTAAGTGTTATTTAGAAGTTCTTGCAATCCATCATGGATACACCCTGTAGATCCGACTGTAAAGTGCCTAAAGGAAAAAGTCAAATGTAACAATTTTGTGAATTTATCAAAAATGTATTTTTATTAACCACAACTGTAGTTTATTATCCAAAAACAAGTTTTGGCAGCAAAAATAATGACAAAATCCATACTCTGCATCAGCTTAATATTCAAATATTTTAAATGATAATTAGTTCAAATTAAGCCAATTGTTTCTTTTCTCTTGTCACTTATATTATTTTCTAAATAAAAAATTTAATCTCACTGGCATCCTTGTCTTTTGTCAAAATAACTCGTGACATTTTCTCCATTTGAAAATCACCTTCGAAACTTTGACAGGTTAACTAACTGTCGTTTCACTTTGACCTAAATAGTGTGTATAAATAGTATATCATTGCGCTGTAATACCTTATCTGTAAAAGAAAGTTATGTAAAAAAAAATATTTATATAAAATATTTAAGAATAAAATATATATAGTTGTAACATTGAACACAAAATTTAATTAACGAGGATAAACTTACTAAAATACTAGGTGTACAGTATTAAATTTGACGAGAACCACTTTAAAAAATGTTTGTACATGTAGCAGATAAACGGGTAAATGACACACATTTATAATAACTCTCGAAATACACCAATGTATTTGTTTAGGGGCGTAAATTTAGTACCAATCAGTGAAATAATATCAATCTAAGCCAGAATTATAATTTTCATAATATATTTACATGTGCGTCTTTTTAAAGTGATACACACAGGGCAACAAACAATTTGGATAAACAAGTAAAATGGTATCTCTTTGCACATTATCTGTTGGACTATCTATCTGTACTTTTATCTTATATTTTATATCACATTCAAATATTGATTAGTATCGTTTGTGACTGTTCAATATTCATGCCCACTATTTTGACCACTAGTAAATATAAAGATGCTTCAAGTAACCAACTGCAACAACAATAAAGAGAAATGTTTATCCTAATTAAACAGAAAGAAAATTCCCACCGGAATGAATATGAAAATAATTAAAATAATGTTCTACTTCTAAACTATAAGAATAGCATATATACAGCAAACTATTATGATCTTACAATTAGCAAATATTGAGTGTATGTGCACATAAGTGTCTGGGAACTTTAATTTTGTGCCATAATTGTTTCCATTATTTTTTTAAAATTATTTTCGCATATGATAATTGTATTACTATACAAAGGATCTAGAATTTTAAAAAAATATATATTTGCGACACATGATGCATACGTATTATAGTTATAATAGATACTGACTATATTTTATTATTCCAAGACATGATCTAATCGTATGGTACACGCATGTAAAACAAAATATCAATCCAATAACAACATATCTTTACATAATGTTTTCCTTTCACCACACAAGATGTTAAAAGATGGCTTCTCTACCAATTATTGTATTGTCTAAACATTTTTCTTGTATAATTGAAATAAATAAAATAATGAATAAAATTTAAAAAATAATAAACATGACTTTGAATTGGAAAAAGAAAATCTCTTTATGTAATTGCAAAAAAAATAAATTATCGGTACGTTCCTTTAGAATGATTATGTTATAGTTTTAATTTATTGTTTATTGGGTTTATCATCCGACCAACAGTACCTTAGTTATCTGGAGACAGTGTCCACTTGAAGCAGATATAGTGCTGCCTTCACTGTGTATAGCATGCCGTGAACACCGTGAACCCAGTCACATTATCCTGACGCCGGGTCAACCAGTTACGGAACGACACTTATATTTGTTTTGGGCGTTAGCTAGGGAGCTATATTACTACCATTTTGACGACTTTAGCATGTAGCGACGCAGGTTCGAACCCGTGGCCTTCCACACCTGGAGCCGACGCTCTATTGATTGCGCTACCAGGTTCGGTATATTTTTAGTCTTGGTCATTTTTATAGAAATGTCACACATTATTAATATTAATATAGCAGTTGTACAGGTAAATGTACTTTAAAACTTTAGTTCTATGTATTATCTTTTGCTGACCTAGGTGGTAAAAAGTTTATCTTGCCCAGGAAAAGTTTATGTATTCCCTTTATATAAAAGAAACGTCTGAGCCGAACGATGGACTGCGAGGCTAATTCATGAATTTAAAAAATAATCGTAAGCAATTGTAATCTAGATCTTTTGTCAGTCAGTCTGATTTTATTTTTCATAATTACCTGTAAAGTGAGACGATGTATAAGATAGCACAAAATAACCTGACACGCTTGTTTGAACAAAGAAGAATTAACATACTATTAGTTACACGTACTATATTTACCATCTTACAAACTTGTCATACTAATCCAAAAATTGATTGTGTATCAACAAAGTGTCTATTACAATTTACAAATTAGCATAAGTTTTGCATTGTCCATTCATTTATAAATATGCCTTAGAGTGGTATATACATGTATATATGATAGAGTGCAGTGACGTGAAGTTATCAGAATAGTCAATAGTTGACTGTATATCAACAATACGAAGAAAAAGAAGATTGTGTTTGTGTTATTTTTGTTGTTTATTCAAGGACAAACAGAGCTAATGAAATACTTCTTTTAATAATACGACAAACAATAATCGATTACATCGGCAATAAATATATTATCAATGATTGCTTTGATGAAACAATATAAAAGAAACAGCAAGAAACCATCCTTAATATATACAATAATTGTCCTACCATCTCCTCGTGATATTAGATAATTAAATCCCCGTGTTATGACATTTGCTTTATCAAATACCAGAGTGTAAAAACCTGTCACGCGCACCCGGAAGAACTACTTTTTAAAAGCATAAATTCAATGCCGCACTTGATGTTTGAAACGTCGTTAAATCATTAAAAATAAGATTTTAATGGTCACAATAGCTTAATGACCAAATGAAATAGTTAAAAAGAATTTAAATCCCTTCGTTGTTTTTTTAATTCATGACATGACATCACATGTAGTGACGTTAACTTCTTTGAAATCTTCACGTCATTTATCTGTGTAAACTCCAATCGGAACACCTTTGGATAATTCACGAATCATCTCTCGGATGTATTGAAAATAGTCGGATCACCTCGGCCATTTCCCTAAATGGGACTACCTTTGAGACAGACGTAAAAACAAAGATGGTAGCTCGGGTGACAGCGATGCCTGTAAAACTTGAATTTGTTGCGGCTTCAAATTTAAATCATCCAATTTTAATTTACCCAGCGCAGCAGACACGCAACAATCAACAATGGTCGTTCCACTGGACTCGAATTCAAGTGTATTGAATACCATTGTATATAATTTATGTCTATTTACCGGCATGTAATGATTTACTTTTTTATCAGTCAGTTCTAAATGATGCTGAATCGCTAATAACACACTATCGCCAGGTAGGAAACGTTATCGCTGCTGGCGATTACAATGATCAGTACCTTCAGGACAAAAGAGTCGGTAATCAGAAATCAAGGTTATTCACCAAATTTATCAATAAAACCGCCTGTCATCTGTACAGTTTTCACAGAACAAATTTGACAACTATACTTACATACCCACAAAAACATCCCTGGACCACATCCTTATCGATTCAAACTTGAAACAACATATTCATTTTTTTGCCGTGTCAGATAGTTTGAACATTGTGACCTCTGAATCATAACCGATGTATAGACGATCGATTACAGAAAGCTAGAAATTCTCTTTTTTTGTGCCCTCTCAGACGTAATTAATCCAGTTACATCAGTCAGCCTTTATTCAAAAGTATTTAAACCTGTAGCATTGTATGGTAGCAAATTATGGTGTAATTTATCAAGGTCATGCATCAACAGGTTCCAACACTTCGTTGTTAAATACATACAGGGCTTTAGAAGACGTACTCGATCTGAAATATGCGACGCTATGGTAGGGCTGCATAAACTGTATTGTGATGAGACAATAAGAAAACTGATATATTCTATAAATACGTAATGTTGTCATTTATTTATATTGTTATAACACACCCCTTGTCACTGCCAACAAAACGTGTCTGTAAACGCTTCGTAAAGGAACGTGTGTACACTACAGACGGACGGGAATGAATCGAAAGAATATCTGCTAGTGACGATTTCAAGTTGTTCATAAATTTACAACAAAGTGTACAGCCCGCTATTATATATAGAGTATGCAAATTCAGCTCAACTCGAAAAAACAATGAAAACTTTTGCTCATAGTTGGGGTAGGTTACTAACGTCTGAACATTATGTTTGTGATATATCTAAAACAATAAGTTCTGACGCACACATACATCTAATTAATGATTGTGCACACACTCAGCACTACAAACACCAGTTCCTGTTTGATATTTCAAATATGTTCGGTACTGGTTCTGCTGACGAACTGAAACCTGTTCATGGTGAAACTTTTTTGCTGTGTGTACTCGGAGCACCTGTGCTACACACGACTGAAGACGTTCAAACTCCTAAGTTTCTACGGAGGTCATTTATGCATTCCTTGTACATTAAGAAGATTTGTTTACGCTGGACACTACATCTTTAAAGTTTTTTAATCTGTTGTATAGATCCGATGTTATTGAATTTCTAAAGGAACATTTTGTAAGTTTGCTAAATATGCATACCATGCTTAATAACAAATTTGTCTCTATTTATTTATTTATCTATTTAATTTTCAAACTATCTATTCTTCTTATTTATGCATTTTCCTTAATGACTCACCTTTTGTCCATATTGTAAACCCTGTTAGTTTCAGTTTAATAATGCCATTTTCCCCTTACATTGTCTTACTTTAGTTGTATACCATGTTCTGTACATATACAAGAAATCTCCAACAATGGAGGAAATAAATATATTGTATTGTATTGTATTTATTTAATTGTATTATGCAAAGTATTTTTATGCTTTGTTTCAAAATATAACGTATTTTTAAGAATTTAAATGTTATTATTTCAGATAATTACTTGCTTTACCAACGTAAGTTTCATATTTTTATGTATAATCAAAAGCATTATGTATCATATTCAATGAAAGTTATTTAATTGTATAAGAAAATAAACGACTGACTCATTGTTCGCTTCCTGCTGTAATCAAATGTTGATATTTGTAAGTTTTAATGGAAAATGCTTCAATATTGTTGCTGTTTTTATTATTTTAGTTAACATCACAGAAAATTTCTATGAGGGTCAGATGTCTCTTGTCAAAATACAAGAGAAACACCACGCAGTTGAATATTTGCTAAGTTATTGATAACGACAATACAGCGGCCATCATTAGGAAGTAGGGTTGTAAAGAAAACGTTAAAACAAGGATACACCTTTCAAAATGCCATATTTAATTAGATTAAACATTGTTCTGTAAACATTTGTGCTACTTAATGTGTATTTTCCATATATTTTAAAAGAATGCTGTACTTCATGTGAGTTTTCATTACGCAAGGGTCAATGTACTTTATATATGATTATATTGAGTTATGCATGGTAAAATCTTTTTATTGTTTCAGTTATAAGTGTCTCATACCATACTTATTACAAATACATGAACAAATATACCAAAGTGAACAGTGTCAATCGCAGTTCTATTATCTTAAAGATGCTGCCTATAGGTTCATATGCAAGAAACAATGAAAATTGTATGAAGTATTTCTACTATCGTTTTTAAGGTTCAAAAAGACCGTATGCCTAAGGGATGCGTTTAATACCTAAACATTGGTCGTTAGATAGGTTTTTTATATATTCAAAGGAAACGCCAGTAAAATGATAAAAAGGGGCTTCTGAGACAATTCTTTCAACCTAAGGGACCGAGGTTATGGGATAAATAATTTACAGTTTATGAAAGACAAATGGTAGCTGTCAAGATGGTTTGGTAGTTACCTGCTTTATGTAACTAGACATTTGAGGCTAACGGTTTGAGCCCCGATTGCTTTTGTTTTTCATGCGTAAAAAATGAAAACAAAATTAACGGATATGGTGTTTAAGGTAACAAAATAAAAACTTGGAAAAACTGATCGTGAAATTATGTTTGCAGCTTTACCTCAATATCTGGCAACGTCTGCATCGTCAGCATTGAGTGTTTGAAATGTTTGATTTTCATGCCAATATTCAGGTTGTTTAATTTAAATGCCAAAGTTTACGTTGTTATGAACAGTTATTAAAATGTCAATATGTTGATTTGTATAACTGCTTGATGTTTGTAGATCAATGTTAAAGTTCATGCAAATGTAGACAGCGGAATCTTTTTTTCAACGCCTCATTATTTATTTTCTATTATTGAAAGAGGTTTCATGTAAGGAAAATAAGCGCATGCATACTATACTTGATTGTTTTTCCAAATTCGTTACATATTTAATATATAATATTAATGACTCCATCACATGTAAATCTGCCAATAAACACACGTCTGGTTTTAGAAATGGCACAGTCGCTTTTCAATTTGTGGACGGAACATCGGAGTTGTTCTAATAACAAGAAAGATATCATAGAAAGATATATTTTTAATAAGTAGAGTAAAAGTCAAACACAATCAGTATATTTATAATGCTCGATTTGGGACCGTGAAAATCTCATTATTATTAATTTTGGGCAGTTGACCTGCAGCATAATGCAGTTTTGCGTCAATCTAAAGTAAATAGCGATCAGAAATGTTTCCCAAAGTGACTCATAATACATCAAAGCAGCAAATAGTTGAAAATACACGACAGAATTAAGATTATTTATTTTAGCAATAACAGTGTTTTTATTCTATATTCGTTTGTTAGATTTTTTGCCCGGGTCATAAAATTAGTTTCGATATATACAAGTAAGTAAACAAACATAAACTATATATGCACCAAAAAAGGAAATAATAGGAGATATAATGCAAATATTATTAAAGTAAAGTAGATAACATGAGTATACAAGTAAAAGATCACATATTTGATCACACAGACCATTCATCGACATTGTTGTATCACAAACCAACGGGGCATTCTGCTATCAAACTGGACATTCCAGCTTTATCAGATGCCATCCGAGTCGGCAGTGTCGATTATACACCCAGTTCATTACGATTTCTTTATTTGAGCAAGCACTGATTTCAATGCGTAAGCATTTCATTACAGACTTGCCCAGTACATGTACGTTTTACTAAAGAAATAAATAAAAAAGAATTAATCGAACGATACATGTTAAACTCAGATTTCATTGTGTGTCTTCTGTTTGAATGCTTTGCAGAAATGGGTCAGTGTTCTTTTCTGTGTTTTCTAATGAAGTTGCCCTTCTAGATCAATACAGCTTAAGCGAATACAAAACGTCTCTGACATTTTGGGTCTGCTGTTGCGTGTGTTAGGATGAGGTCAAGACCGCTACATCGATTTATATTTTTTATAATATTTTGTTTACATTGTAAATATTTCAGTTTCATTGTTGAATGCATAGGCGCACTAAAGACTGGGTACTGTTTACATTGTCTGGTCTTGGCCTTAAATGGTCACATCGCTATTTAAGGCGCCGCTCAATATATTGTTTTCTAAGAAATTAAAACTAATAACCATGCGTTTTCATTCAAAATATACATGTAATACTAAAGTCAGTCAAACGCGTTGTTTTTGTGTTTATTTACTTGTTCTCGTAAATTTCCCATAATTCTGTCAGAGACGAGCTCATTTTTTACATAATAAATAAGAGCATAAACGCTAGAACGCCGATGAGACTTGTTGCAGTTACACTAACTGCTGAACTTTTGACCTTAATAGAGAGCGTGGTAGATGCCGACAGTGCCCCTGAGTCACTTCCAGTTATGGTCAGCGAGTAGCTACACGTGGTCTCCATGTCCAGAGTCTTTCCAGTGGCCACAGTGATGGCTCCGTTCGAAGACCCTATCGCAAAATCGGAGTTTGTGTTGCCTGCAGTATACAAGATATCACCTTTATATAAACACGTTTTCATGAGAACTCGTCTAAAATCCTTGCTGTAAGATATTTGCATATCACCTTAAATACAAGATACACCTCACAGTTAAATATGCATGAGATATCGCCAAAAGAAATATGCGCAATCAAGTATGAACATATAAACATGGTATTACTAAAGAGCATACAATTTTACACGATATATAGCCATAATGTATAATAGGATGATTGACTCATAAATATGTGGTTTTATATTTTTAACAATTTCTTTTTTAAAACAAAAATGATAAACACTAGTTGCGATTGATCATAAGTCAGTGATAGACGGTAACAAAAATACCGCATGTTGTTACAGACACGACAGGTTTTCTGTATCGCCAAACGGCTTTGTTATTACAAAATAAAATTAAGGACGACTTGTGGCTCATTTTAGTGAAAAAAAAAAACAACACTTTTTTAACGAATAACCTACATTTTCCTAATAATACCTAGTGTAACGTGATCATTGTATATGACATGCTGTTCGAAGAGAATATGGCACTTAATGTTCTTTAAATTAACATAATCCACCTTGAATAAAGCTTCCGTCAAACTGGCGGCGCTTCTGTGTTTCCACTCGAAAATCAGAAAAGGTAAATGTCTGATATGGGAATATTTACAACAATTCTGTTGGAGTGATGTATGTACACTGCAGGGTTAACAACAACAAAAACAAAACAAAAAAAACAGCCAAACATGCCTGCAGTAATTGCGTACGTGATCGATGATTGGGCATCGACGTCAGTTGCTGTCACAGTATAGATGGTGGTACCTACAGAAGACAAACAAATCGTTAAGGGCTCCTCCAGAACAAACATTTCGCCATCTACATATGCCTGTCTATTTCGGTTCCAAATGGTTATTGGTGATTTCCTGAAATCTCCATAACTGTAAGGTAATAGACATGCCATTCTATGAATGTCAGCCATATTTATTTAAATATGTCGCTAATGTTGATTTATAATAATGTAAAGCATTGCGTATGTTCCAATTGTACATGGCGTTTTTTGATTGGTACTTATCGAAAAAGAGCAGATTTATAGAAGTGATCGTGTAATGTTGTTTTATTGTATATATGCTATCAGTTGAAGAGTAATATACAGTGTAAAACCTCTATATTCTATTGCCTGATAACAAAGGTCTGTTGGCCGTGTTTGAATTAAAATAATGTTTGGTGCAGGCATTTATAGCTGAGCATCTCAATTAAAAATACAATGGTAAATTTAACAACAATTCATGGACGAACTAAATAATTATTTATAAATATCGCTGTTTTCATTTATATAATATTCTGTATCTAATGTAAGGGAAAAAAACAACTATGAAGTTGTCAAAATATTTTTGCCTAATGTTGCGTTCATTTACGAGCATTTGATAAATTGGATTTGAATAGCTGACTCACAGAATTTATGTTAATTATTCTGTTTCATGTGCAATTAAAATTAAAATATTTAGTAAAGAATTTAAGGCAAAACGTGGCAAAATGTGATGTTTTTAAACTACTAAAATACATTTAAAGTTTAATTTTAGATATACTAATCTTTACTTTGAACCAGCCAGTTTTGATGAACCAATGCAGACACAGTAAATGCTTTTAAAAAGAAAATCTAGTCTGGTCTGTGACACCTAATACACGTAACTTACCGGCGCCAGAACCTGTTACTGCATTTGTACTGTATGTCGCGGACGCAAATGTTGGAGCTTCGTTCACGTTTGTGATGGACAGCGTGGTAGTGATTGTGGCGGTCCCACCCGTTCCATCACCACCGCTGTAAAGGTAACCTCAGACTTAATCAGTGTCTTCTGTATTTATTGCTAACTGTCTGGTCGGTGTTAAAGTACAATAAATGTGGGGTTTTTTTTAAATTTTATTCCAACATTTGGGAACGCCATTGAAATGGCTCTATGACATCACTGTATATACTGTGTATATAACAAGCTATAAATTAGTGTCTGTTGTTTAATACACTGCAGCGACCAATTATGATCATTATAGCAGCGTCCAGCTTTGTGGTGGAGTAAGATCCCAGACAAATGTCTGGATAGAACAAACGGCAGACCGCAAGTCAGCTGGAAAACCTACCCACATTGAATCTTTCGCCACGAACGGGACTCGAATCCCACGCGGTGAGAGGCTAAGCAGTCAGAGGCGTTCCAAATCGTCGACTCTACCACTACGCCACGGAAATTCCAGATAAACACCAAACATTGTATTGAAGCCTATTAAACCTCGCCATATAAATATATATATTTAGTATACATTGTCAACTGACATGCCTTGATGTTGAATACACGTTAAATTATTTTGTAACCACACCATTTAGAACTCAACTTACGCCACGGTCAAGGTGTACGTGGTTTTCGTCTCATAATCCAGGGTGCCTACCGCCAGAGATAGAATACCGGTGTTAGCTATGGTAAACATTCCAGCGACCTCCTGGGAGGGTAAAGCATATTCGGTGGCACCTGTTGCAACAATAGTTACCGCTAACGCTCCAACGGCTGTGTTCTCAGGGACAGTTGTAGCAAGGGGAGCGCTGGTGGCGCCACCGCTTAACACGGGTTCGGTCCAGGCGGTCGGTGCAGCACATTCTGACAAATGAAGGGAAATGACGGCAATGAGAGATATTAATGAATAGTCTCCCCTGAATAATCCCAAAATGCATGTAGGTCCTTTTATTTGTTGTACTCGGTTTTTCAGCTTTTGCTCCTTGGAGTGAATCTTGACTTTTCTGCTTCCCAGGTTAACCATCATCAACAAACGCTTCCATTTTGTTTTATAGAAACAATCTTTATTTGGTATTCCTGGCCTGATCGCTCTAAGGAGGGGCGCCAGTCCAAGATTTGAAAGACTACTTCTTTAATCCCATGGTAACGCAAATCAAATTCTCACAAGTACAATGCCAGCGCTTTCAGGACTTGCTATCGAAACAAGCTTGATTGGTTTTATATTTAAATATATTAAATTTTCAACCACAATACAAGTTGAGTTTGGTAATTTGAGAAGGGTCGGTTAATCAGACAATAATAATGTTGTACGACAGTTAAATCTCACCGGCAGCCTGCATTTGAAATTTTGACTAGTCTCCGAGGTATATATATATATATATATATATATATATATATATATATATATATATATATATATATATATATATATATATATAATATATATATTCAAATGCACTCATACTACTTTGCGAAACCCGTCATTTTAAAGTGCATGTATATGCTATCAATGTTAAGCGGTTCTTTTAAGCACAGTTTGAAATCGATAGGCAGAAAGAAAATAATCGGAATTATTTTGACCAGGTATATACTTTTTTGTTCAAAATCACCTGTTTCAGTTTTGCATCAAATTGCAAATGCTTTATTCGAATTTATGCAAAAATTAATTTGGATATCTAAATAAGTAAACATGCTTATAGAAGGTGTCGTATTTGATGGTTTATTGCCATTTACAAATAAACGAATAAAAGATTCATATATAAATTGACTATTAAACTTAAATAAAAGCCCCAGATAAATGGGCCTGTAAATACAAAAACCAGACACTGTTACGTTATAAACACGCTAGCTGACCATCAATACTTATGTTGCTGGTGGCTTTATGTTTTAATTTATTATGGAAAAATCCATCAAACCAAACAACTACTACTATGACTGATATAGTGTAAAAAAATTTATTGTGCCAGCCTATATTACATTTTTTTCCCTACTTTAGCAACACGAGTTAAATATTTTAAAATAAACGATGTAAGAGTTTAACATCAAAATTATAAATACATTATTATCATCATCATTATCATCGTCATCATCGTCATCATAATAAACATAATTAAAGTATTGTTTTAGTTTTTCCCACATTTATATATAAAAAAAAACAAAACATTTATCTAGGGTAGATATTGATTTAAAAAAACACAACAACTTATATGCTCTTACCTGCTTTGTAGATCAGACTCACTACAGCCATGCAGACAAAGACTAATGGTGCCATTTTTACGGTCGGGAGCTGCAAAACAACCTCACGCAGCGCGTTGGCTTCATTTTATACGCATGTACCACGTGACGCTTACATGGCACCCGCTGATGTAGCTATATCACGTGACGTTCACATGGCGACCGCACTCATCCAGGGATTCCAAACAATATCAGTAACTTCATATAAACAAAGCGGCTAGTGTATAGTTACGATTGTTGATTTGCAGTCAAGCGAAACAGTTGACTAGCTGAATTGGTGTAAATATTAATATAATCCTAATGACACACACCAAATGTCGATTTATTTTTCTGGTTAATCTAAAGAATCGCTGTCTCGGGGACATGAGGGTTTGCAAGCACCATTGAATTGTAATGAGCAGTCGGTCGATATACGTTAGAATCATATATATAATGTTTATGTTTTGTGCGAACTACATTTAAGGCATTTTCTTCCGACTTCCAGCGAACAATACGATCGTGATTTCAGTAAGTATCATTGCTCCGGATGATTGTCCTGAGGACGGAATTACCTGAGGAGTTCCGATTGAGCTTTGAGCTGTTTAACGTACTTTCTATAAATAGATGGTGACGTCACTCGATTTTAGCCTGACCTATACTATGACGCTTCAAAACTAACCGATTTGGGGGATCTATCCTTTCCCATTGTAAATAGTTCTGTATACTAATAAGAATATTGTAATCATTTTTTTAAATGAAGTTGATTAAAACCGCGTAAAATATCAACAATAACATAACTACCTTTCTGGCTGATACACTTTCAGAACGTTTTGTTGTCAGCAACGTTTCTATGTGCCTATAATCTTTTACACACACTTTCGGGAGAATTCAGTTTTCCTATAACAACAAATTTATTGCAAATAAAGTAAATTCATCGCAACGGGATAGAAAGAAGGTTTCTTGGTTGCATGTTTGACCATGTTTAGAAAGAAAGCCATTTGTGATGGGCCATACATTTTATGAAGGTTATTTATGCATGATTATGGTTGTAATTCAAACATTTATAAACAATTAAATGAGCCATTCATAAAAACACACGCAATTGTGTATGATTAGGGGATAATTGCAGAATATAGAATATTTCAAAACAATAAAATTACACCAGAACATCCAACGTGTAACAGCCTTTCGAACTCATTTTTTAAAATGTTTCATTTAGAAGCTGTGCAGCAAACTTATGAAAAGTAAGTTTGAAAGTAAAATCAATGTAATAAAAGATTTTAAAAGGCTTTTTGGCTCCAGTGATGAGTTCAAGGGACTCATGTTTTAATGTTTTAATTATGTCAAGTAAGCCTGTATGCACAAAAAGACTGTTATATTTCAAGCATAAAATCAACCATAATATATGTTATTTTCGCACACTATTAAAACAAAATTGGAATCTTTCAAGGAAAACAAAATGATAAATGTCAAGTATGAACTGTATTCACAGGTAAGACACAATATAGAGCTCTGTACAACCGGTTCAAACACACCAGTCGGCCCTTTTGCTGACTGACCGTTCCAGTGCAGTAATTCTAGTTATCGTACACAGTTTAGTTGCAATTGTTACATTTGACTGGCATATAAATACCCTTTGTCCGGTGCCTTTTGAAATTTTAACCTATGTTGCAATACTTATAGGACCTTGTAATATTTTCTTGTTTTTACATTTAACAGTTTTATTGCTAAAACACTGTTCATTGCAAAGTTTATTTTTATTCAAAGAACATCATTCTGACAAGTTTCAAAGAAACTTTTCAGAACAATGTTTAACTTATGGCTTCTCCTCTTTTTGCATATTGGATTTGTAGAAATGTCTGTTCGTACGGAGTGGGTGTAGTACATCCTTCCCCGTACGGAGTGGGTGTAGTACATCCTTCCCCGTATGGAGTGGGTGTAGTACACTCTTCCCCGTACGGAGTGCGTGTAGTACATCCTTCCCCGTACGGAGTGGGTGTAGTACATCCTTCCCTGTACGGACTGGGTGTAGTACATCCTTCCCCGTACGGAGTGGGTGTAGTATATCCTTCCCCGTACGGAGTGGGTGTAGTACATCCTTCCCCGTACGGAGTGGGTGTAGTACATGCTTCCCCGTACGGAGTGGGTGTAGTACAACCTTCCCCGTACGGAGTGGGTGTAGTACACTCTTCCCAGTACGGAGTGGGTGTAGTACATCCTTCCCCGTACGGAGTGGGTGTAGTACATCCTTCCCCGTACGGAGTGAGTGTAGTACATCCTTCCCTGTACGGAGTGGGTGTAGTACATCCTTCCCCGTACGGAGTGGGTGTAGTACACTCTTCCCTGTACGGAGTGGGTGTAGTACATCCTTCCCCGTACGGAGTGGGTGTAGTACATCCTTCCCAGTACGGAGTGGGTGTAGTACATCCTTCCCAGTACGGAGTGGGTGTAGTACAGGAGTGGGTGTAGTACATCCTTCCCAGTACGGAGTGGGTGTAGTACAGGAGTGGGTGTAGTACATCCTTCCCCGTACGGAGTGGGTGTAGTACATCCTTCCCAGTACGGAGTTGGTGTAGTACAGGAGTGGGTGTAGTACATCCTTCCCAGTACGGAGTGGGTGTAGTACAGGAGTGGGTGTAGTACATCCTTCCCAGTACGGAGTGGGTGTGGTACATCCTTCCCCGTACGGAGTGGGTGTAGTACATCCTTCCCCGTACGGAGTGGGTGTAGTACACCCTTCCCCGTACGGAGTGGGTGTAGTTCCAATTTTCAAAAATTTCAAAACGGGTTGTTACAAAGGTTGATGGACGTTACAACTCGTTTAGTAACAAAGAAAACCCCGTTTTGACGTAATTACTACATAGACAAAATTCTTTTACTATTTAATCCAGTGTCCGTTAAGATTATCATGAATATAAGTGATTTTAAAAGTGGGAAAGTGTTGCTTTCACTCAATTCTGTAAATTGCGGATAAGCCCATTTAAGGTTTTGCAATAAATATATAGTGGCTGTCATATATGTAAGACTGTAACTATGCAGTGGCAGTCATTTATGTAAGACTGAACTATGCAGTGGCTGTCATAGATGTCAGACTGTAACTATGCAGTGGCTGTCATAGATGTAAGACTGTAACTATGCAGTGGCTGTCATAGATGTCAGACTGTAACTATGCAGTGGCTGTCATAGATGTAAGACTGTAACCATGCAGTGGCTGTCATAGATGTAAGACTGTAACCATGCAGTGGCTGTCATATATGTAAGACTGTAGCCATGCAGTGGCTGTCATAGATGTAAGACTGTAACTATGCAGTGGTTGTCATAGATGTAAGACTGTAACCATGCAGTGGTTGTCATAGATGTAAGACTGTAACCATGCAGTGGCTGTCATAGATGTAAGACTGTAACCATGCAGTGGTTGTCATAGATGTAAGACTGTAACTATGCAGTGGCTGTCATAGATGTAAGACTGTAACCATGCAGTGGCTGTCATAGATGTAAGACTGTAACCATGCAGTGGTTGTCATAGATGTAAGACTGTAACCATGCAGTGGCTGTCATAGATGTAAGACTGTAACTATGCAGTGGTTGTCATAGATGTAAGACTGTAACTATGCAGTGGTTGTCATAGATGTAAGACTGTAACTATGCAGTGGTTGTCATAGATGTAAGACTGTAACCATGCAGTGGCTGTCATAGATGTAAGACTGTAACTATGCAGTGGTTGTCATAGATGTAAGACTGTAACTATGCAGTGGTTGTCATAGATGTAAGACTGTAACTATGCAATGGCTGTCATAGATGTAAGACTGTAACCATGCAGTGGCTGTCATAGATGTAAGACTGTAACTATGCAGTGGTTGTCATAGATGTAAGACTGTAACTATGCAGTGGCTGTCATAGATGTAAGACTGTAACTATGCAGTGGTTGTCATAGATGTAAGACTGTAACTATGCAGTGGTTGTCATAGATGTAAGACTGTAACTATGCAGTGGCTGTCATAGATGTAAGACTGTAACCATGCAGTGGTTGTCATACATGGAAGACTTTAACCATGCAGTGCTTGTCATTCAAGTTAGACTGTAACCATGCAGTGCTTGTCATTCAAGTTAGACTGTAACCATGCAGTACCTGTCATACATGTAAGACTGTAACCATGCAGCACCTGTCATACATGTAAGACTGTAACCATTCGTTCTTCGGAACATTGCTTTAAAGAAAGCCTTGTAGCCGCAGAGGCTTCATCACTTCAAAACTCTGGTTAAATCTGCTGTCCATAGTCTCGCTCCTGTCAAACAAACAAGAATGAAACAAGTTTAACCTTGGACAGCTCTGATATGGTCTCAATAAACAAGATATATAGTGCTTTTAAGCAGTACAGACGTTGTCAACTGAAGAAAATATCAACATTTTAAATGTTTGAGAAATAAAACTCAATATACAATTTCAGGAGCAAAACAAGAATTTTTGCAAAACAATTTAAACAATATGTTTACCAATATGTTTACCAATATGTTTACCAAGATATTTACCAATATGTTTACCAACATGTTTACCAATATGTTTTCCAATATGTTTCCAATATGTTCACCAATATGTTTACCAATATGTTTACCAATATGTTTACCAATATGTTTACATATATGTTTACCAATATGTTTACCTATATGTTTACCTATATGTTTACCAATATGTTTACCAATATGTTTACCAATATGTTTACCAGTATGTTTACCGATATGTTTACCAATATGTTTATTAATATGCTTACCAATATGTTTACCAATATGTTTACCAATATGTTTACATGTATGTTTACCAATATGTTTACCTATATGTTTACCAATATGTTTTCCAATATGTATGCCAATATGTTTACCAATATGTTTACCAATATGTTTACCAATATGTTTACCGATATGTTTACCAATATGTTTATTAATATGCTTACCAATATGTTTTCCAATATGCTTGCCAATATGTTTACCAATATGTTTTCCAAATATGTTTACCAATATGTTTACCTATATGTTTACCAATATGTTTACCAATATGTTTACCAACATGTTTACCAATATGCTTACGAATATGTTTACCAATATGTTTTCCAATATGTTTACCTATATGTTTACCTATATGTTTACCAACATGTTTACCAATATGCTTACCAATATGTTTACCAATATGTTTTTCCAATATGTTTACCAATATGTTTACCTATATGTTTACCAATATGTTTACCAATATGTTTACCAATATGTTTACCGATATGTTTACCAATATGTTTTAAATAGGAGACGCTTAATTGCGTTTTCTGTTTTGTTTCTATCGTGTGTTTATTATCCCAGAAACAAAATCTAGTCATCCTCTGTTTCAGCTTTTCTTACCCGATCAAATCAATGTTTTTTATGCATTGTA